>BJBW01003103.1:93639-266949 GCA_004320125.1 Scolopax mira
TTTCTGCAGTTTAAACCCATTGCCCCTCGTCCTGTCACTAAGGCCTTTGTAAACAGGCTCTCCCCAGCCTTCCTGTAGCCCCCTCAGGTACTGGAAGGCCACTATTTGGTCTCCCGGGAGCCTCCTGTTCTCCAGGCTGAACAACCCCAGCTCCCTCAGCCTGTCCTCGGAGCAGAGGGGCTCCAACTGCCTGAGCATTTTTGTGGCCCTCCTCTGGACCCGCTCTAGTTTTCAAATAGAAGGTCTAAAATATTTTCTGTAGCATCTTTCTTTTTAAAATCTACATGCAAAGGTAGGGGGAGCAAAGAACCTGGAGTTCTACCACCAGGTTTCACATGCCGCTTTTAAACTTCATATTTTCTTTGTAAGGTCATAATATAATAGGTCATTCAGAGGTTTAAATGTGACTATAAGCAAAAGCATGTTGCCAGTGTTTTTTGTGTGCTTTGAACTCCAGTGAGAGATGTTCTGGGATGGAGACACTAAATGGATATGGGAAATTACTATTCTCCTCTCCTGGTGCTGTGGAGACTTCAGCCAAAATACTGCAGCCTGAGCTTCAAGAAGGATGAGGATAAATGATTAAAGAATGATAGAAGTAGGGGAAATTAATTTTTAAAAGTGATCGATGAGGAGAAAAGTTGAAGGATTTGTTTTTCCTGGGAAGAAAATACTGAGGGAAAAGTTGACTTTCAAAGCATAAAAAGCTGTGATAAGCAGGACGTGGATAGGTTGCTATCCAAAGAGAGAAGTAATTTGTTTTTCTTTTAGTGAGCAATATAACAATAAATAAAAAACCACCTAAGGATCTTTAAGCGTAGATTGTGAAAGCCCTTCCCTAGAATTCCGTGGACATCTGTGAGGAATGTTTTATATGTGATCCAGCTCCATGTTACTGTAATTTAGTGAATTGCGTGCTTGGCAGAGCAGGGAAAGGAGGAAATAATCTTAATATATGCAAAGATGTTACTTGCATGTATTCATTTGAATAAAGATAGCAATAACAAACCAAAAGAAAAAAAAAAGCAGAAGAAAAAAAGAAAAGGGAAGAACAAGACATTGAGATCTACAGTTGCATTTACACAAATAATTACGTGTGGTCAAGAAAGCTTATGTCATTGTGAGGACTGTACTTGGAAAGAGCCTCAGCTTGTTTCACACACAACGCTTTCAAAGTTTGCAGTATTTCTCTTCAGGCAGCTGCTACCTGGTGTGTGCCTCCCGTGCCTTCTGCATATTGTACAGTGAAATTATTTTGAAATAACCTGTTTGGCTTTTTTAATCGTATTCTGATAATATGTGCACTGCAGGTTGATCACAGCTTGGGTGCAGTGTCAGTGACTGGCGGGATGAACCTAACTCCACCTTCCCATCCTGACCCTTTTATTCTCTCTAACGCTGCCTGGTCAGACATTGCTGCTGCTACGCTGTGTGGGATATGTCCAGGTCGGATCAGGATACCCCTGTACTGTCTGTAATGCAAGCGTGGAGCAGAAAACAGGCTCTGCCACTAAGAACTTAACTATCTGCAGCAAGAAACATCATCATAGGAGCAGAGGCATGGGAAGAAGTGAAAGCAAATGAGGTGGTTTTTGCCCTTTGTGACAGATACGTGGTCTTGGTGCTTCAGATGAAATTTTTAGGAGGTCTGTGAGTAGTGGATGTGAGAGCTGTTTAGGGTGCCCTTCTTGCAGAAGAAATCAAAAATCTTTTCCTTTGGCAGCTTTAGCAAGTGAATTTCACTGAATTTTTTTTGAGTTGGAAGGGACCATAGACATCATCTAGTCCAACTCCCCTGCTGAAGCAGGATTGCCCAGAGCTAGAGCATGTCACTCAGGACGGCATCCAGGCGGGTCTTGAAAACCTCCAAAGAAGGGGACTCCACGACCTCCCTGGGCAGCCTGTTCCAGGGCTCCATCACCCTCACCGTGAAGCAGTTTTTTCTCATATTTGAGTGGAACTTACCATGTTCCAACTTGTGCCCATTGCCCCTCATTCTCTCACTGGCAACCACTGAAAGGAGTCTGGCTCCTTCCTCCTTCAACCCACCCTTTAGATACTTATAAGTATTGATAAGAGGCTGTCACACTTGGCAAATCAAAATCACCATTTCAATAACAGATGATGAATATTAGAAACCTTGGTCATGAAAGGGCTCAAAAGTGGGGAGAAATAGCATGAGCTTATAGATAAAGGAAGGTAGACTCTGTAGTGTAGAGAGAAGTGCAATGACAGAGTATTAAGACTTTAAAAAGTCTTTGCAACAAAGTTGCACCATAGAGATGATGTACCTAATGATGACTTGAGATTATTATTTTTTTTATCTCTTGGATATGATTAACTTGAAAGAAAGTCAGCTCAAAGATGAGATGCCAGGAGGATGAGTGACTGGTGACCTGGAGTGAAGTAAAGAAAAACATGAAAGGACTGAGTTAAGCATTAGGAGAGAAGCCCTCCAGACAAAGATTGTGTTGTTTTAGAAGTGAAGCAGTAGGTTTAGGGGGAATAGTGGCACAAGAGCATCTCTCTTTAAGGAGGCTTTTTTGGTTGCTTTTTTTGAGGATTTAAGGGTTGGGGACAATAGCCACTAAGATGTACAAACAGGAAGGTGGAACTGCTGAGGGGAAGGTGATGGTTGACGGTGAAGGAGGCTGTCAGATTGGCAAGATTTCATCTTGCAAAATTTCAGGGGAATAATAAAATTAGAAGAAGGGGGACCAGAGAAGGACCTGAGATTGAGCATAGCAGGTTGGGTAGAGGTGGTAGCTGGTAAAGCTGAGATAATCATTGCCCGTTACCCAAAAGAAAAACAGAAGACAGCAGAGAAAATGTCTTGGTCTTCAACTTCAGATGATGTGGGCAAAGGATGGGTGGCTAAGTCAGAGGATGATGAATAGAGCACAAAATCCGCAACAGAAGGTCTTGCCTTACCAGTCTGTAAGGAAAAAAATATCTATAAAAAAGACAGAATTTGCGATCAGGAGTGTAGTGAGAATTTTAATCTTGAGTGTTTGGGGTTATTGGTTATTATAAGTTGCCAGCTGCATGTGACAAAAAAATCCTATAGGATGGTGATTCTGCTCTTCCTTGAGGAAAATTAAGCTGAATTTGATATGCCGAGGTAATCAACCTAATTTTCTCTAGTTCCCCGTCCAAAAGCTGGACACCTTTTGTGGCATTAACACCACCTGATGAGTTGCTAGGAGAAGGGGGTTTCAAGAGGGTGGGTTGGAAAACTGTTCTGCAGATTGCTAGCTCTCAAGTGGTGAGGTGCTGTGAAGCAGCATGGGGAGCATTGGAAACCTCTCTGAAGCCCAGAGGTGCTCCCAGTGCCCCCAGCAGGGTAAGCTCACCTCTGCTGAGGAGAGCTCTTGGGCCTTTTTAGTGAAAACAAAACCCTAAATGTCTTAATGTGGTGGGCTGCACTGTTTCTCCTGTTTCTCTTCACAAGCACTTACAGAAGTTAGTCTATAACAGGACTCCTTGATTATTTTTTTCCTGCAGCACCCAGCCTGCGTACCATCTGAAGATGGAGAGAACAGGCTACAGATGTTTCTTTTTCTTCCCCCTCTTTTGAATTAATAGTCTTCAAAAGAAAATTGCAGGTGGAGAGGGGGAAGAAATTTGGAGCGGAAATGCTGTTGGTATTTTCAAATTTTAAATGGGTAACCAAAAGTGCAATTTAGGATTACATATGAACTGCAGATAGTAAACTGCACCTAAATTTTGGATGTCAGCTCTGAAAGCTGTTAACTTCAGTGTTTGATGGCAACTTGGAACAATCAGTCATGTTTCTGATTTGGATGCGGGAAGCAGGGTTGTCCTGAGCCTAATATGCAGTGAGCAACCACTGAATTCTTCATTAGTGTTCCTTAAATAGGGTATCGTTTTTATCTTCAGAAGAAGAGAGATACTTTGAGATCATATTAAGCTAAGAAAACAAACCTATGAAATGAACAGGAACTTTTTATTAAAGCATTTAAAAGGACTTTCTCTGTGTATAGCAGAAAGCTTCAGAATTGAGGCTAACTGCATAGATTTCGTATTGATGGTAAGCCGACGACTTATGCTGAAAACCAAACCCAGACTAACATGTCTGTGCATCTTCTGGGCTGGATCTGGCTCACATTTATTGAGTTAAGTATGTGAAGGGAGCAAGTGCTTGTTTGTCTGTGCCTGTCGGTGTACACGTGCTTGTGCTCTGTGCGTGCACATGCACACATGTGGCCCTTTGATTCCAGGATTTTTCACTTGAGACCATCCAGAAGCTAACACCAGAGGAAACTCCAGCAGTGTGTTTCAGGATGTATCTCATTATATTAAGCAGCACAGATAATGACTTAACAGACTTTTTAAAAACAAGTCCTTTTAAGGATTGAAGTGTACTATTATTATTATTATTATGGCTCCCATGTTGTATCTGTAAACTTTAGTTCAACCTTATTACTCTAAATTTTGTTGGCCATTGGTTGTTTTAATGATAACATCTGCATCGTAGCAAATAGATTGAATGAAACATCTCAGAAGAATAGTAGAATCACATGACTGTGTATCTTCTCCTGATTTGCTGTTACAATGGGAAAATCCCGTTTCTATTTTAGTCTTTCTGCCTACGATCTGCAAAGAATGCATTTTCTTACTTTGATTGCAATTTTGACATGTAAAGAAATGCTTGCAGTAATGAGGCTTCTATGTTTTGTTCACTATGAGAACATTTTGAGTATTTACATAATTAGAATATTAAGACTATATATCATAATGTAGAAAACAATTTAATTTTTGCTCTTATTAAAAACCAAACCAAAACATAAAACCAGCCCTAAATGCAAACTCCCACACTTAGATCTTCTAGATTGTTCACAGAGTACAGATATAGGAACACGTGGAATAAAGAAGCTTTATATAGTTAAGAAGGAAGAGAGGGGAGTTTGTTGTTCAGAAAATGTTCTTTTTACCTCATTAATGTTTTGACTGTTCTATCAGTGAGGCAAATACAAAAATGGTTATGAAGAAAAAAGTGTAAGTTCTAGTGAAGGTGATGCCTGGAACTCCTCTTAAACCAACTGGGAGAAGATAAAACTCTTCTCCTGTTTTGAGAAAGCTGCTTATTCTAGCTGTAGTGAATGCAGGAATTATAAAAACAAAATAGGATTCTTTTTAGGCTCATTTGCATGTTAAATATTCTGGATGTTTTTCCAGCTCCCAGTTATTTCAAAGCAGTCCGAGTGTCTGAGCTCTGGGAACAAACCAAATGACTTACAGCGCTCTTTGGTGTGCAGATGACCCCTTCCCTAAAAATCTGCTAGTCCAAAGCGGAGCAAGTTGATGATTGTGCTCTTTGAAATCATAATGGGCTGCTGGGGGAAACTCTCTCCTTCATATCAGCTTCTGAAGTACGCAGCTAAAGAGAATATTTGAGAGGGTACAGAGAGGCAAACAGCAGTTATTTGCTCAGGGATGAAAGTCGTTAACGTTGCTCTTTTCTTCGTATTCAAATCTGAAATGGCTTGAACATGTAAAGCAAGTAAGAAGTAGCCCAGCAGTGAAGTAGTGTAGACTAAGTTCAGTTGCTCTTTGAATCAGGCGTTAGCCTGCACTGGTTATCACATACAAAATGCCTGTGTGGAGATGAATTTCAGGTCAGAAAATCGGTCTCTTCATAGTTTAGTGCTCTATCCATTAGGGGGGGAAAAGAAAAGACCCAACCAAACCACACAAACACACACACCCTCCCCCAACAGATCTGTAGGAGGATGCAGGGATTTTGTCCAGTGGTATCTGGCAAAATAAACGAGGCAGCTCATCACAAGGAACGTATCCCTAACGATCCATTAACATTCATGGGAACCAGACACTTGTTCTGGGAGAAAAGATCATGAACCTTCCGGACAGTCAGACAGTGGCACCTTTAATACTCAGTAACAATCAAAAGGCAAATGTTTAGGTCAGCAACGGAATGTGATTGCTATTATGTCGTTATAAATCAGGAATTGAGTCCTAGACTCTTGTATGTATTTTACAAAATAGTTAGTTTTCCCTTCTCAGGAAGGAATTAGTAGACCTAGGAAGGGTGAGAGTGAAGGGAACCCAGATCTGCAAAGAAATGGTTTCTGTATCAAGAAAAAATAAGCAGAGCCATGACCAAGTTGTGTAAAGTTGGGAATTGGGGATTAGGAATAGGAGGAAATTGTTCATTGTTTCCCTGAAGTTTGGAGCTAAAGGACATCAACTCGAAACTATCAAGTTGCAGGTTTAAAATAAAAGGAAGTATTTTTTCATGGAGCTCTCTGCCATGGAATGATAGTAGAAGTCAAAAATATAAATGTACTCAAAAGGGGTAGGACAAATTGAGAGAAAAGTTTGTCAGAGGTTGATCAGCATGGGCTGTGGGTGCAGACTCTGCCCTGGGATGCCCCGAAGCCGCAGAGCCCCACAAGCTATGGGCAGTCTGGGCAGGCTCACCTTGCTGCTTGTGCTCAGTCTGTCTGCCAACAGGTCACCATCGCGTTGCGGGCTTCAGAGACTAAAGATCTGAGCCAGTTTATTTCCTAATGGTCTTCACCACCTCGCCTCCTTTCAGTAGCCAGCTTTTAATGTCTCTCCCACATATGTGGGTTTTTTTCTTACTCTCCCAAGAACATAACTCTTTCTGTCTCCAGACTTGGTGGATACCTTGGTCCTCTTTCAAGCTTCTTGCTTTTTATCCCCTTGGAAAATTACCCTTGGGTCTTGTTTCTCTTCCTGGGAATGCTAGTGCGTGGTTTGCTTAAATGCATCGGTGTCACGTAGACACACATCTTACTATGTACCTGTTGAGCTCTCCTGACTACCTGTGGTCTGACTGACACACCCGTCTTCCCTGGAAGCTGCGGTGACATTCTGCTTCATTTCTCTTTTTTCCCCTTGTGTGAACTTGGCACCAAGCAGATGTAATGATGTGAAGGTTGTGTGTACTCAGGGACAAGGAACAGGGGTGGGGATCATGGTACACCCAAGCCCTTGAGGATCTCGTTGTGTAAGTGTGGCCAAAGAATGATAGCGTATCTAGCAGGAAGCCTTTCTCATGCATAAATTTACTGGCATTCCTTGGATCTGGAAGGGACAAGCCAGAGAACTACTTGTCTTTTCTCCCACTACATATATTCCAGGGGCAAGAAATGCATGCCTCGTAGGTCCATTCAGGCACCTCTCTGTTCCTGCCCAACATTAGGGGAATGAAGAAGGATCAGTAGGTGCCTCAAATAGGGTCTTCAAGCTCTCGATGTTCCTAAATAATAGAAAATTGTTCATATTTTAGAATTTTACCAATGAGTAAAGAAACCATTTTATTTGTGTGTGTGCGTGATCGCTGGGTGCAGTCCGGTTTTGCCTTTGTTCTGCTAACGAGTTTGATGGATAGGTCAGGTACAATCTTTTATGAAACCTTTTTTTTAAGTTATCCTACCTTTTCAGGTAGGTTGAGTTGAGGAATTTTCATACACCCAGACTTCTTCCACCCACATGGGGTGTGGTGGGATTTAATTTCTGAGCCTGTGCAAGTACCATGGGAGTTCAAAGCAAGTACTGCTGTTCCTATTTCCACGTCTAAATCACTTGTACCTGGTGTACGCAGAACTGGAAGTAGGAGGGCTATATTCTGGTCTGCTCAGCTGGTTCTTCCCAGGATAGCGCTGGGAAGCAGAAGCTGGATGAAGTTACTTTATAGTGCATAGCTGGCCAGCAAGCCTAACAGGAGCTCTCTGCGTTGGATAATAATATGTTTATTTAAACAATGCTAATAATCAGCGCCCATTCTTGGGATGTGCAAATTGGAATGTACAATGAGTTGCAAGTACAAGGGAGCCTTGATAATTGAGGAGCAATTTAGTTAATTATGTTGGTTTTAGTCAATGCATCATTTAGAACAATGAAAAAGTTAAATGATTATTCAATGTTTGACAGTGTCAATATTTTCCAGTCTCCAAGCTAATTTAACAGTGAGGATACATGTATTTGGAAGGAAAAGAAGACATTGCTCTAGATTATACATGAAGAGGAAATGGATAAGAATTATAAAGACAAGGTTTTTAAAAAGAAACAACAAAAAAACCCCACAACACCTCCTCTTCTTCCTTCCTCCCCCTCCACCCCCCAACAACCCAAAGCAAACACCAACAAAACACAACTGCTTCATTTATTGCACTGAAATAAAAAGTTGGGGTATATAATGAGGGGGCTTAGTGGAACATGGTACCTATTGTACCTCTGCATTACTTTTATAATCATAAGGGATATTTCATTGCAAAAGCAGTGTTGTTTCTGTTGCTTTTTGGATATTGAGAGAAGCCAGTTCTTGACTGGTGACTAATCTCAAATGTTAAAGTGACCTTGGTCAAAAAGGGATGAATACATGCAAGTGATGACTCAGGTTACCATATTCAAGTAATAACCTATGGGCCTTTGTCTGCTCTTTGATTAAAACAACAGATTTGTGTTTTTAGCTGTCTTACTGCAGCTGTCAGCATCTTTGTTCTTTCTGTGACCAGAAAATAGGTTAAATAAGTAATTAAGTAAGGCATAACCTCTGTTTCCAAGGCATACTTAAGAAATTGATTACAGTTTGAAAACATACAAAGAGTATAAAGATTCATATTTAAATACTCTGAAACAAATGTTAATATCCATATGCTCTCATATCCACCGATGTTATGATTTTGAATTTAAAACCCTGACTTCTAATAAAAATCTGTCGTAGTATCGTAAGACTGTTTCTTCATTGTGAAAGGAATGCTTTGCTTGTATGTTTGCAGATGCTGTGAAGCCACCAGTCAGTTCTTTACAACCATCTGCTGAGTTACCCTTGCCTATCAACACTTCACCGCCTTCCATGCAAGCGGAATCTTCCTTACCTCCTCCTTACCAGCTTATTAACATCCCCCCAGTGGAGTCTTCCTCTGGTCAAGAAGATCCTCAAGACTACCTACTGCTAATAAACTGTCAGAGTAAAAAACCTGAACCTATGAGGTAAGTGACGTGTTTTTTCTTCATAATACTTATTTATATATTACGGGCCAAGAATGTTTGTGCTAAAAGTACTTTATTGACAAATCATTGAACATTTGGACATATAATCTGCAGAGGAAAGTTGCCTTTTGCTTCTTTTCTTTCCATGCTTGATTTTTTTTGCAGCAATATTAAGTTGTTTGATCAACGCTAGACGCGTATGACATTCTTGAAAAGCGTGGACAGCAGTTGCCAATAGGAAGTATCAGATAAATGCAGTGATCCAAGCATTTCATTGTAGTTTGGAGTGGTGCATGGAACAGAGCAGAGAAGTACCCTTTCTTTAGCCACAATCTGGTGTGTTTAGTTCTGTCTAGGACTTCTCCCTTCTGGTATTTGGTGCCCCAGTTCTACCAGTTAAAGCTTTCATGGAAAGGATTCAGTAAAACATACTGATATTTATTGTCACTTGCCAGGTTACCATGTCTCTGAATAGAACAATCCTCAAACGGTGTTTGTTGACTATTACTCCCATGGGTCAGACTCTCCAGCAAAAGATAATTTATGATAACTAAGAATGTAGGAGACTTAAAACCACTCAAATTCTGTATCCTGAATTTTAACTTTTTCCAAATAACATATATTTAAAAACAAGCTCAAAAAAGCCTTATTTCTTACTGAACAAAGAGTACTGTACAGCCAGTTTTCCAGGCAAGTGTGCGTTAGGAAATTTTAAGGAAAAAATTGAAATCTTCTAACTGCTACTTCTAAATTAAATAGATCTACAGCACCTCTTCCTTCCTTCCTTCCCACCCTTCCTTCCACCATACAAGGGTATGATATTTATGGTAGCTACCTGGGAAATATTGCTATGTTTTTTCAGCATGGATCATGGTGGCCATCCCTGGATGGCCAAGGATGCCTAGGGACTTAGCAGAACCTCTGTCTTCCACAAACCAACGTGACTGAGCAAGCTCCTAAGGAGCCTCACCTGACTTTGGAGTGGGCTTAGAGGTGTTGGAAGAGCTGGACTAGATAATCTCCAGAGGTTCCTTCGAAACTTGAGGTTTTTTGTGGGAGAACTTTAGAAATCTCTCTGGCAAGCATCTTTTCTGCAGTAATTCAAAATAAAATCTGCTGGGGTATTTCCAGAAAAATAAAGACATCATTTTGTTTTTGCAATTGCAGACAAGAACATGGAAGGCTGAGGAAAGCTTCCTTTGAAAGTATTTTCATGAGTATTTCACATACTCCCTTAGGGCCATACCTTTTAGTGGCGGTGCCTTCTTCAAAACCTTGATGCTCTGCCAGTTTTACCTGTGCCATGTGCTCTCCACTTCCTTGGCATTTTTATCTTGCTCTGTTGTGCCTGAGGAGTTTCCTGCTCCATTTACTGATGATTACATGGTAAAAAAAGTATCCACCCTTTACAGCTGAGGAATGAGACTACAGGTTCTCCCAGAGTATGGAATGTGCAGGTTACAGGCAGCACCACATGCCCCGAAGTCTCCTGCATGAGAGAGAGAAACCCAGTATCTGCTTTCTCAGTGTTAAAGGTTTCGGTATTTAGTGATGTTTAGAAGCTGATGGTGCCTGAGAGTTATGTCACCGTTCCTGCCAAAAGCTATCAGAAAGTTTAGCAGCGTTTCCAGAATGGCTTGGCAGAGAAACCTTGATGTTTCATTTCAGTGCCCTCTGGCTCTTCAGAACCATGTCTGAGTGCCCATTTCCTTCTGCAAGGGATGGGCACCGGGTGGATTTCTAATACTGCTGCAGGAATCATCAAGGCTGAGATGTGCAATTGACGTTCCCACCTGACTTCCAGAGTTGTGGGACATGTGGGTTAGTTAGAGGGAATAAAGTCTGAGGAGACCACAAAAGGGCACACAAATGGGGTAAGGTATAAAGTCCAGGAATAGCCTGCAAAATATCTCAATGAAGACACTGGTGACACAGGAGAGAAAAACAGTATTTGGGTTCTGGGGAAGGCAGAAGGTCTGATGGAGGAAAAAATGCCAAGGGAACCGAGAAAGAACTGAACAAAGTCTTTGGACATAGAGGTTGCCTAAATAAATATTTTTATAGGAATATTTGAAGTCAGTGAAACATTAGCATTGTGATTACTTGGAAATTATATGGGCTTAGTGTATTATATTAAATAAAATTCACTAAATGGCTGTGTCTTTTTATTAAGAAGGCAATAGTAATGAAAATTCAGAAATAATAGTTATGCTGGAGTTTCAGTTCCACTCAAAAGGACTGCTTATGCTTCATGTCTGGTACAGTAGGTATTCTGCTGGACTTGGGCCAGAGTATAGAGGATATAGACCTTTTCCTATGGCGTTGGAGCTTTGTGTACTTGGGTAGCGTGTCACTAAGAAGATCACTTAGAGGACATTCTGTGTACTAGCCCAATCCACATCCTTACAGGTGAAGAAAAAATTAAATTGCTGCATCATTTTCCTATTAATTTCCAGATTTGGAACAATTTATCTGTATTTCATAAAAGCTTTTTTCCTTAGTATAAAGTGCAAAGCTTAATAGATGTAATTAAATAGGCAGGTATTGTTACTTGAATGGTTTATTTCTATGCTGTTTTTCCTTTAGACTTTAAAGTTACCAATATGCAGAGGGAACATCTTCTGTTCTAATTTTTCATGTTACTTTACAGATAATCTGAGAACCACTGAATTTTATTTCAAGGCTTTGGGGTTCTTTTCCAGGGGAGGCAGGTAGCTGTGAAACATAGAGGAAGTGTCTGAGCTGCCTCTTTGAAAAGGAATTGCAGTGTTTCAGAACTAACAAATAATTTTGAAATGCTTTGTTACGGTGTCATCCTATGGATCACGTGCTGTTGTGAGAATATCTTGGACACAGCACTTGCAGCTGTAATAATTATGCTGCATTTTGTCTAAAATAGTTTTATGCTCTGATCACTGTTGACTTGAGACAGAGCATTGTTTAGCTGTAGCGTTTAGTGAGATTTTAAGCTTCATATTTGGATCCTAAATAAGAAAATGCAGCCAAATACCGTTTCCAAAATCCTTATTGTTTTGGCTCATTCGAGAGGTATATTGAAATACTAAATGCTGTCTTCCTCATCTTTCCTTTGTTTGTGGAGCAGCCAAGAGTCACCCTTTCTCTCGGAAGAAGGGCAGGAATACCTGCTATTAGAAGATTTTGAAAGTAAAAAGATTCCACTGCAGTGAGTGAACAGTAGCCATTCTTGGAACGTGTGTGAGAAATGAATCACAGAGCCATTAACTTGCCTGAAAGTATTCGTTTGTTTGAGATGCATCTTGCATGGTGTTCTGCGAGTTTTAACAGAAGAAATATGTAACTTTGGCTTCCATTTTCTGGAAATAGAGCTGGTTTATTATTTATTAATTTATATCTCTACCCACATTTTTGCTATGCTTGCTGTTTCTGTCCCAGATTGCTGGCACACAAGAACAGTTTTGCTGCCACTCTGTTCATAGTATTCTGTTTTAATTGGTCATATCGATTCCCTCAGATGGGAAAAGAATCAGCTCAGAAGGATGAATGGTCAAGCCAGGCTTAATACAGCATATTTGAAAATGGGATGATTACCCCTCAGACTGTGAAACACTTTTAAAACTTTTTTCCTGGGTCTCTGTCAACAAGTAGTTTTTAGTACACAGAGGAAGGCTTTTTATTTGGCTTCCCATGCCTCAATACCCCACCTCTTCTCAGTGCATCTTAATGTCCAGTCCCTGTAGATCAGCAGGCTGTACAGTTACCTCGTGATATGTGGAAAGAGGTGTCCAGTTCTAGCACTGTGTAAGGAATAGTTTGGCCACTTAGCATTATGTGATGCCCACCTGGAATAGGTTGTAGAGTGAGGAGTTTTCACTGTTTTATCCAACTTTGCCATTATTTTAAACTCAAGGTAACCAATTGTTAATGGAATATTTAAGCCAATTTATTATTTCATATCTTTTTTATTGAACTGTTCTAAAGTACATGAGGAAAAATTACAATTTCCTGGCATCTTTCTTAAGTGAAGTCATCAAGCATCCTGCATCTGAAATAAAACCAACCAAACAAAAAAACCAAAATCCCAAGCCGGAATAAAGTCTATCTCTGAATTCAAGTCCTGACCTAAATTTCCTTGAGGTAACGTGAATCAACTATGCGTAGCAGACTTTCAAATTGTTCATGGTGTTCTTATCATCAGTGATTAATACTGACTTTTGAAAACTAGGTAAACTTCAGCAGCTGAATTCCCTGTCTTTATTTTGGCATAAAGTGCTTTCGTGGCTCATGTTTCAGACTGTCTTCAAAATTTCAGTCTTGCAAAATCAGATTGGTTGCAACCCATTCATATCTTGAAACCTAGTTCAACAGACTGAGAAGCTGATTCCAAGAGATTAGCACTTTATGTTTAAAAAACATAAAGTGATTCATAAATGCCCTCTTATAATGAGAAATCTAAGTTGTTGCCATCAGCTAAGCAAATGACAGGCCTGGCTGCATCATGTGTCATGCTTTTTGTAAGTCTTCTGTTTTCACAAGTACTTGTGGTCAAGAAAGAAGCAGCAGTGTTCGCTTAGACCCAGAAATACTCCTGAATTTTAAAAATTATAGCATTTGTTGCTTACGTATGATGGGTAATCCTTATGCATTGGCATTGTACACGTGCTGTTGCGCTTTGAGCTTTGGTTATATACTTCTGCATGTTTTTGTAACATAAATGTAGTGTTTATATTTTATTTCTGTAGCTTAGGAAGTTTTTTTCATGTTAAATTATATCCTAGTGAACCAGAACTAATAATTTTGGTTCTGTAACTGATTGTCAGTGTCCAGCTTATCTAGACTGCCCACTTTATAGCATATAAAATACAGATGACAATCCTTCCCATTCTTGCTCACATAAAACAGACGTGACTGTTGCTGGGGCCTCTGGCCTAAATGAATACCAGAGAACCAGAAGAGTACATCTAGAAAGCAAGGAACTTCTGGATGAATCCCTAAAATGTAAGGGCTTGAGTAGGGAGTCACATAGATGTTAGTAGTCACATAGTATGTTCACAATTTATTATGTACTCTGTAACCTCATGTGGGTCCTTCAGTCCTATGTGTTCTGTTTTATTGCAACTGTATTGAATTTCCAGTGGTTCATTACTTTTTGAAGCTCTGAGGAAATGGAAGTAAACTGTGAGCAAACAAGAGAGATGTTTTTGATGATGGGCATCATAAGGGGTATAAGAAATTTCACTTCCTGGGTTGTCCCAAGGATAAGTACTTAATGAGAACATTTTCTTCTTTTTGGGGGGGGCTGTGAAACTAAATGCAGATTAATGTTCAAAGTCACCCAGAAAACAATTCTGACCAGTAAGACAGAACTTAAATATATGTTTAAAATAGCAACCAAAGCAAAACCAATGTACTTTTCTAATGAAAAAAAGGACCCACACTAAAAAACCTAAGCACAAGCTAACAGAACAAGGTGATATAATTAAAGCCGGAGAAGAACTCTCATAAGCTGCTTGGGCTGATGGAAGAAGATGGTATCTCTGCTATTAAACAGAACAAAAACCCGTTGGTTAGGTGAATGACACTTTTCTTGACTGCAGATGTCCCGTCCAAGCTAATCACATTTGTTCCCTTGATAGCTGGCAGAGAGGCACTTTGGGAGTGATTCATCGGGTTTAGATGGATATCTAAGAAGAACAGATTGTGTTTCACAGTCTCCATTTCTCCAATGAGTGCATAAATGAATAGCTAAACTGGATTCCTTTCTCCTCCGGTTACCAGAACTCTGGGAGATAAATCCAGCTGTCTCTTAAGAAATAAAGTTTTGTGCAATCTTACTGAAAAATTGGAATTTGAATAGTAAGTTCTGGTTGTGTTCATTTCGAGGTAGAGAGCCTCGTAAAAGGAAAAAAAATGCTTCTTGTGGTAGTCATGCTGTTGATGTTTATGTATTTATTCCTTAGTAGTTTAGTAAACTGCATGGTCCAGTTGCTTAATAGAGCTTAGTAAGAGTAATATAGCAGCTATCCATTGATACACATGCATGCTGAAATATTTGCATTCGCATTTATAAGTTAACACAATGGTATGATACTGTGGTAATGAATATAGGAAATACCATGGTATGATTGACCAAAAAGTGTATGGACTACCTTAAATTTACCTGTGCTAGTATTTTGCCTTTGTCTTGACTTTAATTGAAGCAAGGAGTCAGACTGATAACAGGATTTTTCTCCCTCGAGCAAGGTAACTGAAGAGGTGGTTTTTTTTTTAATAAAGAAAAAAAAGGGTTGCAGTGTGTTTACTTTCCACGTAAGTTTACTGGTACTATTTAATACCAGTATTAATGACTGCTATTCTCATAAAATACAGAATTTCCAAAGAAATCAAAGGTAAACTGGTGTGCACTTTTATCTAACAACACTGCCTTAACTTGCATTTAAGACTCTGTTGCACATATATCCTATGGATTATTTTTCCCCCTGAAGACCATGCTATCTTCCTCCTATTTCTGTTATCTGTTATTTCTCTCTCCTTTGTGCATTGTTAACTGGTTTTATATGATCAGTAGGTAACTTGAGGCATGCACTTTAGCATGTTACAAGCAGTTGTAGTTTTTCCTGTGATGTTTTTTTCATACTGATTAGAATTAGCAAGTGCAGTAAACCCAAGGATTGAGTATGTTATTTTTACCTTTAACAGTACCGCTAAAGTGCTGCTAGTTTGCAGCATGGGTTAAAAAAAACAAACCCAAAACGTAAATCCCCCCAGCCCTCAGACAAACTCTGCTCCAAACCAGCCTTGTGGAAATCACTTGCTTTATGAAACATCAAGTTGTTGTTTAGCCACTGCGAAAGCTTCACGCTTGTATTATCTGTGTCCCGTGCATGGATTTGTATGTATGTAGTTACTTTGGATCTTGCTTAATTACTACTGTTTGTTTAATAACTGAGTTTCTGCATTTCATTTAAAAAAAGGGGGGGGGGGGGAAGAAACTGATAGACTTTCTAGTTGTTTACATTTTATGTGTTGTGTTTATTGTCTGCAATGTTTGTTTTTCTTCATGTGTTCATCAACGTTCTAATCTTACAATCTTGTGTCTAGATCTCATGCTGACTCGGCAAAATCCAGCTCTTCTGAAACAGACTGCAATGATAACGTGCCCTCCCACAAAAATCCTGCTCCGTCAGCGAGCAAGCATGCTGTGAATGGCTTTTTTCAGCAGCAAGGTGTCTATGACTCTCCACCTTCCCGTACCGGACAGACACTGGCAGACTGCAGCCTTTATAACCTTCCTAGGAGTTACTCACAGGATGTTTTACCCAAGGCAGCGTCTCCATCTGGGACAGATGCAGAAGGAGAGCAACATGTTTTCAGTACCCCGTCAGCATCATCTTCCTTAGACACACAGATGAGACACATCTCCATCAGCTATGACATTCCCCCCACGCCTGGAGGTACTTATCAGATTCCACGAACTTTTCCAGAGGGAACCTTGTCTCAGACTTCAAAACTGGAGACTATTCCAGATATTCCTCCACCTCGGCCACCGAAACCTCACCACGCTGCAGATCGATCTCCTGTGGAAACATGTAGCATTAGTCGCACTGCCTCAGACACTGACAGTAGTTATTGTGTCCCTACAGCAGGAATGCCACCCTCCCGCAGTAATACCATTTCAACTGTAGATTTGAATATCTTCCGTAAAGGTCAGTAGTCTGTATTTTATCCTGCTCTTCCAGAATTTCCATGTTAAATGATGTCATCTTGTGATGAATGATGCGATATGAATGATACGAATGGGCTGAATGATATGAGGGGCATTTCTAGCCTTTAAAGACAAGTGTGTAGCCCTTCACAAGGCAGTCTGTGGTTGCAAGGCTTAAAATACGTAAGAAAGAGGAAAAAGAAGATTATTAAAGGAAACCATCAAAACAGCAAAGCAGAGAACATCGATAAGGGATGTATATTGCACTGTGGCATTCAGTCTTAGCTAAAAATATTTCAAGAGCTAGATCTACCTGTGGTGTTACTTGTCTTTAGAATCTAAACAGTAGCGAAGAACTAATAATCTTGTTTATCGGGTTTTTTTGCTAATAAGCTTTTATAGCTGAATTCAGTAGTGCCGTTACCATCAAAATAAGGTTAGCATGGTCTAAAGTGGTCCAAATCTGCAGAAGCTGAAAGAAGGTCAGTGGGATTTGGTGTATATACGGAGCTTTGAGATCAACCCTGGTCTGGTGATCGTTGCCACTGGCCTTTAGAATTATAAAATCATAAAATCATACAATAGTTTGGGTTGGAAGGGACCCTTAAAGGTCATCTAGTCGAACCTCCCTGCAATGAGCAGGGACACGCTCCACTAGAGCAGGTTTCTCAGAGCCCCGTCCAGCCTGGCCTTAAACACATTCAGGGATGGGGCATCTACCACCTCTCTGGGCAACCTGTTCCAGTGCCTCACCACCCTTATTGTAAAAATTTTATTCTTTATATCTGGTTTAAATCTACCCTCTTTCAGTTTAACACCATTACCCCTTGTACTATTACAACAAGCCCTGCTAAAAAGTCTGTCCCCACCTTTCCTGTAGGCCCCCTTAACATACTGAAAGGCAGCTATAACGTCCCTGCAAAGTCTTGTTTTCTTCATGCTTCTTCATGAGAGAACTCTCTTAACCTTTCTTCACAGGAGAGGTGTTGCATCCATCTAATGTTTTTTGTGTCTCTCCTCTGGACCCACTCCAATAGGCCCATGTCCTTCTTATGTTGGGGGCCCCAGAACTGGACACACTGCTCCAGGTGGGGTCTCACCAGAGCAGAGTAGACGGTCAGAATCACCTTCCTCGACCTTCTGGCCATGTTTCTTTTGATACAGCCCCAGTTACGGTTGGCTTTCTGGGCTGTGAGTGCACATTATCAGCTCATGTCCAGCTTTTCATCCACCAGTACCCCCTTATCTTTCTTGTCAGGGCTGCTCTCCCTCCATCCTCCAGCCTGCATTGAATACTGGGGGTTGCCCCCACTCAGGTCCAGGACTTGGCTTTGCTGAACCTCATAAGGTTCACATGGGCCAACTACTCAAGCTTGTCCATTTCTCTCCTTGTGATAATTGTGTATAGTGCAGGTTTTGAGTGAAATTAAAGTTGTTCCTTATAGTCATCTAAATGTTGGTATTGTAGATGTGCTAGTGTATATTTTTAGCTGTTTTTTCTTTAGCAGCTGGGTGTGTTTTGGGTCATATCAAATCTGGCGGAGCTACTTTTACTGAAAGAATTCAGTATTTCTTAGGGTTTTTTTCTGCCTGTATGGTTTTTTTTTGTTGTTGTTGTTCCTGTTCTTATTCTCTCAGATTTAAACTTGAGAAATGTGCTGAGAGGTGGAGATTGGAAAGGGATTGGGATTGATACTTAATGTTACAGGGAGTAGTTGTTCTAGTCTTGTTAACCACTCTTGGGCTGAGACTTTACATTTTTTTCAGGTTCCTGAGGCAGGTGGGTATTACAGTATTATTTTTAAAGTGCAATTTTAAACCGGTAAGAGTCAATACTAACACTAGAGGGGATTTTAAAGGAGAATTGTTTGAGTTGTGCTAGGTATGGGATGGGAGGCTGACATGAGGAAGGGGATGGGGACAGGGTTTTTAGGGGAGGCAATGTAGAGATCATACAGATGCTTAGTATTATCCTGTTTGTCAGTCATTTTGTAGTCTAAGTGTAATAATATTGGCAGTTGTTAGTGTTTCAAAATGTCAGCGTAACACCCTGAAAGACCCTCGTTTGTTGTGCTTATTTTCCTTCATTTTGCTAAGTTTATAGGTGAGTACTCCTGCCCTAAAGCTGAGCTTGTCAGCCTCAGGAAAAGCAGCCTTTCTGAAAAAGCTGTTATAATTAGGCCCTTAATAGCAAAGTGTTTATTTTCCTTCTAAGGCAGAAATCTCAAAAAAACTTCAGCGTGTTTTTTCAGGACGGGATGGGGTTGAAACCCAGAGTTTGCCCATAGTTTCTGCCTTGTCATCGGGAGGAGGGGAATGCCTCTTGCAGGGTAAGGCAGCCTGATGCCTGTGTGGGTAAGGAGGACCTGGGAGCCAGATGTCTCACTAACACCCCTGCCCACCAGAAAAGCAGTCATAAAGCTGAGGACCCTCTGAGGAGCTACCAAGAGCCAGGAGTGTCAAAATGGAGAAGCCTTTGGTTCTGTAGCAGTTGGTTCAAACGGAAAGTTGCTGGAGATCGTGCTGGGGAGCTGTGAGAAATGATTCACCTGTTCCTGCAGCAAATCGAATCCTGTTCAATCAGCAATTTCCAAGGGAATGTATTCAGTCAGAAAACTTCTCCAGACTCTAAATTACATCTGCTGTTTGTTAAGTTTAGAACAGGTTTTTCATGAGGGTCCAGTATCTCAAAGCGCACTCTTACACCAAATTTTTACCCCTGTGTATTCAAAAGGAAGACTTTGCTGCTTCTTTAAAAGGAAAAATTACTTTTTCTTTTCTTGCTGTGGAAAAATGCCCCTATAAGAACTCCACGTTGTGACTGATGAGTGCTCAGTTTGTTTGTGAACACAGTCCTCTCAACTATACAGATAAAAATCTGTGGGCCACAGCTTCAGGAGGTGTGTTTGTATGTTCTCAGAAGCAGACAGTAAATAATAACAGACTCTGGATGCCTGGTGCCAAGTGACAGGAACAGGGATGATAAATAGCCACTTTCTCTTCTTGTTTCTTTAGAAATTAGTTCTCAAGACTGTTATGATATTCCACGAACGTTTCCGAATGACAGATCTAATTCATTGGAGGGCTTCCATAACCACTTTGTAAGTATGACTTGATCTGATGAGAGACGACAGTGACAGTTGCTTGAATGCTCTTTGTTTCCATGTAAAAAAGCGTGAAACTTTGTGTGATTTTCTTCAGTTTCAGTAGAATATATTGATCTGAGTAGATTAGGTTAAAAAGCTCATATGATTCACAGCTGATTGCATAACTTATTTTGTTAAAGGAAATATATGTTAATTCTAGAAAAACAGAAGCATGTTGACAGTGGGAAGTGTTTCAAGTGAAGAACTAGATGAAAATTATGTCCCAATGAATCCCAACTCTCCTCCACGACAGCATTCCAGCAGCTTCACAGAACCCATCCAGGAAACAAACTATGTACCAATGACACCAGGCACGTTTGATTTTCCATTATTTGGAAAGCAAGTCCCTCCTCCTGCTCACATGGGTTTCAGGTCCAGTCCAAAGACTCCTCCCAGACGGTCAGTACCTGCTGCAGAATGTGAGCCACCGCCAGTGGATCGGAACCTCAAACCAGACAGAAAAGGTGAGGAAAATGTCCAATAGAAGTTGATTTTTGTCATCCAAGAAAATAACATAGCTCTCCCAACTGCTGATTCGTGGAAAATTATCATATTTGTATAAATTCTAACAAAATAAGTTTTTATCCTGTGAGATAGCTATAACATAAAGGAATCCTAGGATTATTTTTAGCCATACTAAAACGTCACAATAACAATGCCAGATACAAGCATAGGTTTAACTATTATTGCTGTAGTTGCCAATGAAAAAAATGACACAATTGCTAGCACTCAGAAGTGTGAGTTATAGACCTTAGATGTAGAAGACACCTAGCTGACTTGTGATGGAGAGGGACCACACAAGGTGATGGATAGAGTACAAATTTATAGCCGTAACAGTTACAGGATCAGTACATAAATAACTTATTTAGCTATTTTAGATATTTGCCTTTGATGTAAATACTGTTAGAAGGAATTAATTGTGCTGCTTTTTAGTCCTACTCAAATTATGCGATGGTTTTACAAATTCTTACAGAGAACAATTCTTACAAGTGTGCATTCAAATCAAGGAAGATTTAGATTGAAGAAACAGTGTTTACTACTAAGTAGGTAATGTTAAGTCCTCATTTCAGTCTAAAAGCAAGGAAAATCATTCGATGTTGGAGGTGCTTAATGCTTAAGTGTTAGTGGCCACATGAGGCAGACACTGAAAGATTTTTAACATGTGGGCTGTGAGGTTATCGTATGTATTTTTTCCTTGAGATCCAAATGGGAGGAGGGAACTGCTAACTCAAGCCAGCTCAAGCTGGGTGCCGTGCTTATGTGTACCTTAAACTGTAATAGGTGAAGATTTCCTTGACTTTATAGAGTGTGATTAAACAAAATCACAAATCAAAAGGAAAGCTAGCTTTATGTGGGAATATTTTAAACTGCTGAAGATGAGTGTTGCGACTCTAAGAAAGCTACAACATCAATGACAAAATTGAATTGAAAAAAACAACCCAATTTTAGAGGGCCCCTGTAAAGCTATGCTAAAAAATTAACCTCTTGAATGAATCTAGTGCACAGTGGGTTTATTTTTCCTTAAAATAAGGATTCTTTGGATGACCTTAAGAAACAAAGAAGATACTGTTGTGATGTGTCTATAATAGATACTCGTATAGAAAATCACTAATAAATAGCTTAGACTTTTCAGTTAATTTAAAAAGTTTTATCAGTTAGCCTACTGGAAACACAGGTAAATACTTAAGGAACTTACTTCCCTTCCACATGGTTTTTCAGACAAGATAACTTTCTTGTATAAGTGGGAACTAAAAAACTTGATGTCAAATGTCTGTGCTATTTTGTATTCGAGTAAGTCCTATTTTTAAAATTATGTGCTTGGAAAAATAGTATTTACACTGAGAATGGCTGGCTTAATTTTTGCGAAAATTCAGATGGTGAATATTCAGATGATGCAAAATATTCACTAACTAAACTTTTAAATTAGTTCTTTTACCACTAAGTGAAAACGGCCTGTACTTAAGTAACGTAGATAATATAATTGTGAGATAGAGGATCTTGGTGTGAAATGGGAAGTACCATGTCTCATTCTGGCTCTTCAGAAAACGAGGCGTGGGCTTTTTCAAGACCTTGGCTCTCTGCTTATGTCTTAATTGTTGCCATGTTACCAGACAGTAGTTTTGTTTAGTTCTGAAGAAATACTGGACAGCAACAGATTGATGAAAGCTGATACTGGAAAATATGCTCAAAGCAACCACTGAACTGCCTGAAAATATTTTCCCTGGCTGGACAGTTTGTGTATTTTATTGATAGAATGTTTGACCTTCGGAAGCAGTAAATTTATATGTTGAAAACCTTCTCATTTTTGCTGTAGGCAGTGCAAAGCAGTTACACAAATGTCTGCTGGGGCAGATCTGTCTTCAAATTCAAGTAATATTTCACATTCTTAAAGTGGCGGGTAATGCTCATGCTTTGCTCCCATCCTCAAATGCTTTACAGCTAGAATGACCTAGCTAACATCAGGGGAAAAATTTTTAGATGTACTGATATACCTCTTAATGAGTGTGGAGTGGCTGGCTGTATTTTTTGCCTTTAGACTTTTAGAAGCTGTTATTACAGTAAAATAATAGGATTATTTAATATAATGTAGAAGATTAAAAGTAACTTTAAAGTAAAACTGTCCCCAAAAGGAAATATAGTACAGCAAATGCTTAGGGGCTGAAAACTTTGTGAAGATATTGAACTACCAAGAGTGGTAATGACTCTGATTTATCACTGGGGGTTTTATCTTGGTAACACACATACACTGGCTTTCTCAAATGTTACCAAGTGTAGACCTGCAAGTCTTCCATTGCTGTGAAGAGCAGATATGATGACACATCAGGATGGTAATATATTCCCGTTTCAGTAATTGAGTTCTCCATGCAAATAACTCCTTCCAGAAATACCTTTGGGAAAATAAAATCACAGTTCCTTTTGAATTAAAATAAGATTAAATTCTTCTTTAGCAGACCCTTGCCTAACTAAAACAAAGGTTTGCTTTATATTCTCAGTGTTGCTTTTCCAGCTTTCAAGTTCTTGTAGTAGCTTCTATTATCAGGTTGTTTCTGATTAAACAAAAGTGTACTATCATGGTCTTCTGCTACAAATTAGTGCATAGAAAGTATCAAATTGGCCAGTGTGTTCAATAAAACGTAGGCAGACATAGGAAGGCAGGAAATTGTATGCAAAATAGTTACCTTCTGAGTATTGTTCCTTTAAATGTTTTGCCTGTTTTTTTAATATGCCATTGCGTCAAGAATTTCTGTGGAGGACCGCTGTGGCTTCTCTAAAAGATGGTGTTACTGCAGAAATCAGGTGCATTGGTGATAAGGCCTCCAGGTACAGGAGAGTCCATCTCACATTCTGTCTGAAGAGGCTGCTGTGTATTTTTAGTGGTTACAGATTGCTGTGAAAATAGTGTGTGCATTGCCTCCGACTCACAACTCCTTTTTGAGTAGCTGTCCTTGTCACTGACAAATATCACCCATCACCTTTCACGTGAGCATTAGCTCTAGCTCAGTCATGTTTCTGTGTGGGCCAGGGAAACATGCCCTTGACAGGGAAAAAAATATGCAGTGAAACTAGCCCTTAAATAGAGAGTGCACTGCTTTTTGTTGTCAAATGTGTATGCTTAGCATCTCCTCTATTTTCTTTTGGTTTGAGGGCTTACTGCTTTCAAGTGCAATACTTGAAATGTCAGTTCATCCCGTATTTTTAACCCCAGCTCTTGCTACTGTACAATCTACATCTGTTCAGGTTTAGGGATAGAAGCATTGAAGCATCCATGTATCAGGCAGACAGTATGACTAGGGGCCACTTTATTAATTATACCCACCAGTTTTTTTCCTTTTTTGGGGCTGAAGATGATGAAGCGAGGAGTGTAGTTTGATGAGGGTAGGAAATGGAGGGCTTGGTGATAGCAGTCTGTCTGTCAGCAGCAGTGACTGTAATCTGTACGTCTTCACAGCTCTGATACAAGCACCTGACATTCTGGATAATATATTAAATTTATATGCACTTAAATTTAAATTAAGCACATTTAAATGTGCTTAAATTATCCACGTTTTTAATAGGTAGAGTTGTACAGAAGTAGCACCTGTAAGAGAGGACCCCTCCTGTGAGAGCCTGAGGCTCCTCAGTCTTCCCACCTGTAGGAGTAGCCTGGGCCAAGAGCCATGGTGAACTATGTGTCTTTTTCCATCAGTTTCTTAGAAGACCTTTGTTTTAGAAAATGGGTTAAAAAATAATAACAATTAAAAAAACAAAAACAAAACCAACAAACCCAAATACATACAGCCTTGAGATGAGACTACTTTTCATTGTAGTTTCATTTTTCTAGCTCACAGCTGGTTCTGTAAAAAACAGGGAGCTTCCAGTACTTTCTGAAAGTCTTGAAAATAATTTCAAAACCTGAATCGTGTTGGCTTCCTGCCCCAGTAACTTGAATCAAAGTGCTTTACTATTTCTTTAGAGAAGCACACCAAAAGGTAAGTGATGTATTCCTTGGGGAGAAAATGGAGCGCATTTGTCCAGGTGCTTTTCTGCATTCACCTGTAACTGAATGACAAAAATAATCTCTTTTTTAATTTGTTGGGTTTTACAGGGTGCTGTTTCTTTTACTGCAAAGGAACATTTTATTTATTAATTTTGTATTTCTGCTTCTCTGGCTGCTTTAGCTTGCCACAGTTACATGTAGTCGTGATGCTGAATTGGAAGCATTGCTACTAGCAAAAAGTTTCAAGTGGAAAAAAATACTGCATCCATCCGCGCAGTTGGGTCTTGTTCTCTGAATTGCTCAAAGACTGTGATTGGTTCTGCCACAGAGTGATTATGTGACGTTTGTTTTGATAGTCACACGTTCCTTCCTCAAAATGCCATTTATCCAAGAAGGAGCAGAATTAAAGGTGCCCAGACACAGTGAGGTGAAGACTCTCTAGATAGCTAAGGACAGACAGGTTTTCTTCTCCTCCACCTCCTCCTTTCCCTCGGGCTCTTCAAAAACTTATCAAAATCAAAAGGAAAGGACTGTGGTATGAGGTGGTAGACCCCGTGATGTCCACCCTGCTGACAGCTTGTGGGACTGGGGTGAACCTCCTGCTGCTCCACAGCTCTGTCTGGCAAGGCAGGTCCCGGGTGGCCATGCCAGCAGCCCACAAGGAAGGGTTAAGGCCTGACAGAGGTCTGTGAGTCTAGACGATCTTAATCTTCAGTGCAAACGTGACGTAAGTCCAAGATCAAGGAGAGTGCATGGTCGAAAATAAAAGGGGTAGGGTGTGAGTTGGTTTTTTTTTTTTTTTTTTTGGTCAGGAGGCAGCATTTTGAGAGATGGGGGTGTCTGTGAACCTCTGGGCACAATAATGACCCCCCTCCTGCCCTATGATTTATTTCCAGGGGTAGGGGGTGGGGTTTGTGATCTTAAAACAAGACTTCTAAGACCAAACAACTACAAAATATGATTTTTTTTTGTTTGTTTTAAATATTGTTTAGGACCTGTCCAGAAGGACTCCTTATAGCTATGTAACATGTACGTGTGTGTGTGCATCTCATCTATAAGGTTCAAAGATCTTAAGGATTACATGCTTGCCATCTCCACTGACAAAACCTAGTTTTTCAGTATCTGAATCAAACGGTTAAGTCAATGATAGAATTAGTGATGCTGGAGTTTATTTCTTTAAAGTCTTGGTTTGATGCCCTACTTGCTGTAACTTTGTAATTTTGTCTTTTCTGTCTCTATACCAAAGTGGGTTTTTTAAGGTTCTGAAAAGTAATATATGAACCATGGGCCCATGGTCGAATTGACAATTTGTGGCCACAATGGAAAGAAAATCAGCAGATACACTATATGCAGATGAATGGGATTTAACACTGCCATTTTTGCACTCAGGATTATTTTAAGCAAGATCATCAGGCCTAGTTTTGGATTGGATCGCACAGATTATGCTGTTAATGGCAAAAATAACCAATAGCTACAGAAGTGCATTTTCACCTTATTTTTTTTTCAAAAAAAGCTTATTTTTCAACAAATATGTATCAGCATTAAATCTGA
Source organism: Scolopax mira (assembly GCA_004320125.1). Lineage (NCBI taxonomy): Eukaryota > Metazoa > Chordata > Aves > Charadriiformes > Scolopacidae > Scolopax > Scolopax mira. The sequence continues at coordinate 119,501 of BJBW01003103.1, forward strand.
GATGCTTCCTGAAGCTTGAGTCCATATGATTACCTTTAAAGGAGACTGCTGCTTGGGCTTGGTAATTTTCAGCCCAGCACGTGGTCAGAGGGGATTTAGAGACAGTGACTGATGCAAACATTTATTCTCATGCTAACAAAATGCCCAGTTACACCTTGAAAACAAGCAAAAGAAACCAAGGGAGAGGGAAAAGATTCTCATGGAGCTGTGACTTCTGATTGTTTTAACAATGTTAAAAACTTATCTGCTTTTTCTTATAGACTTTTCTAATTTAAGATGTTACAAGACATTACATTTATGTGGCTAAACCACAAATAAGTGGGTTGCTTATAAAGATGGCTGTATTTTGCCATGACTTCTCGTGAGCATCTCCCAAGCAGGTTAACTTCATAGAAAATTCTGATTTTCTTCACTTAAGAGCATAGGTTGACTTTGAAGAGGTAATTGTGTACAGAGCTTCCACATGGAAGGAAGCCTCTGCCACATTCTGACCCCCATGGGATCCACTGTGCTGCTTCTGTATTAATGGCGTAATCGCTCATTATTGTACTGTAGTATGATGCTGTACAAATCCCAAGCAAAGTAGGTAGTTGTTAAGGAAATTAAGAACTCTCTTTAACCGTGAAGTTAGTTATAAATAGCCTAGTGAGCAGTTTCCTTGTTAAATATTTACTTATTTGAATGTCTTGAGTTGGACAATGTGAACATACTGCACGTCCTGATGTAGCAGGAGCACCACAACATCCTGGAATAAAACTTAAGAGAAACAGTTAAGGCATTAGTGACAACAGAAACTGACATTTCTTTAAAAATAGTAATAATTAGAAGTTGGCAACACTGCAGTGTTCTGTGCATGGTTAAATAAAGGATCACTCATTTTCTTAGGCTTTAGGACAAGTAGGCATTGAGAAATGGTGAACGGTGATTTTAATCAGCAGCAGGAACTGAACTGTAGATCTGTTGAAAAAGAAACTCATTTTCATGACTTTTACTGAGCAGAAGTACTGTTTGTTTTGCTTTTTAGAAATCCATGCAGTTAATCCTTCTATGTATTCTTGAAAGCTACACCTCCTGTCCATTCCATTTAGGAATTAAAAAAATATCAGATTTTTGGGGATGTGTTGATGCTTCCTCAGAGTTCCTAAAAGCTGAATACAAATTTTTTTCTTCTCCACCCTGCCTCCTCCCCCCCCCCCCAAATACTTTATTTAGCTGAAAATTACGCTTCTTCCATGGCTGTACTAAATCACTTCTAGAAGGCTTGTTTTTATTTAATAGCTTGAAATGAAATTTATATAGTTCCTTGCTATGATACACCAGTCCTTATCTTGCAGCTGTGATTTGTCTTACAAAACTTTGAAATAACAAATAATTTCAAGTAAAGATTTCTTTTGGATGGCTGCATCACAGCTGCAGAGGAAGCTATGGTTTACTGGACATAATGGTTTTAAAAAAATTAAACATAAGAGTTTTTGGAAGACAAACTGCAAGACTTGCTCTGATACTAGCAGTAGAGATGGTAGTGTTGAACTCTAAAGGTGCTAGGGAGAGCAGGATCAAGAGAACACAGGTAATAACACCCTATTTTTAATTTTTTTTCACTTTGTATGATTTTTCTTTTCTTCCCTGTATGCTTAATGCCTTTTTAAGGAAATACAGTTTTTGATATATGTATTGTCATGCTATTCCATTGACCCCTTATAGGCTTAATGCTAGGCTTGATTTTTCCAGTGAAAAAGTTAAACTCTGTTAGTTTTTTATGTTTTGTTTTGCTTTGTTTTTCTTTAAAAAAAGCAATCGCAAGTAGTATCTCTTGGACTTCATGAGTCTTACTGCAGCTTTAAATTACTAATCAATAAACACTCCAGAACACTGTACTTTGGTCTTAAAATACTGTCTTTGTTATTGAACGCTTTTAGTTCATCATGCTTTGAGGGCTCTTTAAATACAGACACGTAGAGTTACAAATTAGAGCAGTCAAATAGTATTTGGTTGATTAATAGCTTTGGTATTCTCTGAATAGTTTTTATGGTATTTGGCAAATATTTTATGAATACCAGCAAACCTTAGCTGTCAGATGCAGTTGGACTTCTTTGTAATCAGAAATTTTTTCCAATTCATTCTTAATTTCTGGAGTATTCAACGTACCAGTGCTCCAAGAGAAGTTACTCTGAGAAGATAAAGATCTCTAAGAAAAGTGGAGAGCCTCTCTTTAGGTGACTGTTTTTGTATTCCATAATATTGAAAGAATAAGTTGATTTTAGTTTGTTTTTACTGTTCTAAGGAAGCTATAGTTACCACCATCCATGTGGTACCACTGATCAGAACTAAGCACTTCATTGATATTCCTGTTGCTGGATACTAGTATGGAAGTGGACGTGAATGTTGTGTAACTAAATACATGTTTCTAATTAGAAGTACCTTGGCAGGAAATAGTCTTAATAAAAACAGAGATGAAAAAGCAAATTCAGGATATTTGTAGAGCTCTGTGCTGAAGACTATGTACTCGGGAATCAGAGTTCACTGGGGTGAGGAAGAGGAAGAGAAGAAGGGAAGGGGGAGGTTATTCTGCAGAATTGAAAACCAAATAAGAAACCCTGTGGGAGCAAGACCAAGAGCTTCAGTCTTGTTTTTTAAGGAAAAATCAACAGGGGTTCTGAGTACTGGAATTCTTGGACCTCAGAGCAAATTTCAGTTTCCTCTCATTACAGAGAACAGGAGGAAAGATGCATATTTTTTAATGGAAACGGAAAACCGCTGTTCCTTATGTCTCTCTGAAAGCACTTTTGTGGATGCAGGGCACTTATGTGGCTGTTTTTGCCTCTTGCTTTCCCCTTCCTATTCCAAGTAAAGCACTGCTGTAGCATTCCTGCGTCTGATCTCCTTGTCTCATGAGGATCAGTCCTGTTGGCCAGGAAACAGCACTAACAGATCACGCATTTCTTAAATTTTATGTCACGTTAGTAGATTTACTTTGAAATTTTAAGCCCTAAATAACTGGTATTTAAATAGAGTTGGCCTCTTTTGTGAGGATGTTTGTCATTTCCTGACGTAAAATCCCTTGCCAGTGAGCAGGCAGTCAGAAAAGAAGTGTTCTTAACAGAAATCTTATTTAGTAGTAGTGCTTCCAGGCGATAGCCTGAAAACAAATGAGGCTCCTCAGTGAGTGGCTTACATCCTCAAAAACCAGTAATGTTAGGACCTGCCTGCTCCTGATACAGGATTTTTTTTCTGCAGTGGGTCTCCCTCCCAACATTGTATTCCAAGTGTTTTATGGAACACAAGAAGTGAGAATAAGTTAGCCGATGGAAAAACCAAAAGGTTTTTTGGTTTAAACCGTTGTTTGAAACAAAACCAAAATTGTGAAATGGACTCCTCTCCTGATGACTTCTCAGACAAAGGCAGCATTGACACACACCGAAATGCCAGGAGCAGAATTCATGCCATCTGAGTGCACTCTAACGCTAGATCCATAATCACTTGTTCTGCTTGGCAGTTTTTACAAGCAGACATTTGTTAGAAAAATAGGCTTCATTAGTGATTTTTTTTTTTTCAGCTCAGAGTGGTGTATTTGTACAGTATTTGTCTGATAGAACGTGCAGAAGCTGAGCTTCTCTCTCCTTAGCTATAGCACTTTGCATTTCGCAGGTGGTGACTTGACTGAACAATGAAAACACCTAATTTTCACTTCTTGTTTGGTTGGTTTCACTTGCCATAATTTATTTGGGGTTTTTTTTCCCCTATAGGTTTGCATCCAGTGGTGTTGCAACACAATTTATTTCCTTTTCAGTTAAAATATATATGTAATACCTATTTATCTATTTTTTTTTTACCACCCAGATTTATCTTTCCCAGAATATGCATGTAAGTTAAAAGCCTTGTTTTATGTGAGTGTCCAAACATTAGATGAGGTAAATTTGGGCCTGCAGGGCTAAACCGTGGGAAGTGTCCTCAGTACTGGTGTTACTGGAATGCTGTATGGAGCCAGGCTCTCCACAGAGGCCTACTGTCCTTCCACCTTCACTAAGCTGATTGGAAGAACAGCCCTATGACACAGCTTTAGTGATTATTTCTGAACAGAATAGAAATTTTCTGATGGATTTATTAAAAATTTATCTTGTGAGGGAGTAAAGGATATTATTAAGGGCTTTCTGTGTCCTAGCTTGTGTTACTTTATCTTCTTTAATGAGCAAAAATAGAGTGGAGGAATTCTGCATTATCCTCCCTCCCCTTTTCCTTTGCCTGGTGTAAGGTCTTTTCTGTAAGGTTTTTTCCTAAGCTCCTCAACAGTGATTAGGCCTTTTGGGTTTTGTTTTATAGGGAGGAAAAAAACCAATCCTGCACAAACATTTTAATTCTCGATGACGTTCTGAACTAGAGGAATTGCATTATCCCGGCTGGTTGGTAGCAGCAAGCTGTTTTACCACTAAATTTATTTAGGTTGAACAGTCTTTCAGCAGCAAAAGATGAAAGCTCAGTGAGCTTATTTTATGCTGGAACATTTTGTATGTTCTTCTCTGATGCAGAAGAGAAATATTATCGGGACCTCTACTTATTTATATAGCACTTCTGAAAGTCTCAGAACGGTTTGCAAGTGCTAAATTAAGTATGAGGCAGGCAATTACATAATATCCATGTTTTACAAATGGGGATAGTCATAGTTCAGGAAGGTTGGCTGCATGAGACCACATTAGCATCATTATCAAAAGTAGAAATAATGAGTCATAGCCCTGAGTTCCTTGGGCTTATCTTCTGTATTAGGGGTTTCAGGCACTTCAGCCTGTTTGGCTCTAAGAGCAGAGAGGTTATAAAGTACACACTGGTTAAATAATTTCATTAACCCTGTTACTCTACTAGATTTCTCACTGTACTTACAATCTGTGCTCGTATGTCAGTGCATTGATTGGCATTTTAAATTGAGTTGCGTTGGGCCAAATTTCTTTTAAATTCAATTATAAAACTGGAACAAAAAGTTAATACGATTAGGCTAATGACATTCAGCATTGAATTGTTCTTAATAAAAGGTGTTTGAATTTGAACTTCTACATTTGTTCAATCGATTTTAAGATCTCTGGCCTTTTTATATACACAAGCTTTTATCACAGAGTTGCAGGCAAGATACTTAAGAGTATCGAATCAGCTGAGAATGAACTGTGCCAGTGAGTTGGATCATGCTTTTGACTCGGCTCCAGTCAACAGCATACTTTCCAGAAACACTTTGTGTACCACTTTACAATCTGGGTCTTTGGTCAGCATTGCCCAACTGCTTGGCCTTTTCATCAGCACTTTGAGCCATTTATTTTGAAACTGGAAGAGAACTGTCTGTGTGAAAATCATGTCATGTCCTTTTCTTTTTAAGGAAGTCGCTATGCAGCACTACTAGTAAATAAATACATTTTTTCTTACCTGTACTGTTTGTTTTTTTTTCTCAGAAGTGCTGTGTAGAAGTTGAGATACAGCACAAAACCTTTCTGTTTACCTTTCTTGTTGTTACTTGATTATTCCCAATACTTCAGTGATAACAGTAATAGAGCACTTCATATGCAAAACCCTTAGGGTAGAGATTTGCAAACTTCTGGTGTTCGTTGCCAGGTTTATTTTTTACAAAGCATTCTCACTTCTTGCTGGTAGTACCAGCCCACACCTGAGTCTGTGCCAGTCCTTTTCCATTTTGTGCTGTAGGGTAACTTTCTAATGTAATCAGACTTCTCATTTGGTTTATTGTGACAATGTACCTTTCCTGTGGCTTCTTGGTGTGCTACTTGAAGGCACTCACTTTTTCTAATATTAACACTTTGTCAGCTAGACTTTCATGAAAGGTTAGGGTTATTATGCACTATTGATACATTTATTTAAAATAGACAACATGACCTGAAACACTCGCAGAGTTTAGTCAGTTGGCTGAGAACTTCATTGTTGGGAGAGGGGTTTTATTGACTGTGTTTTCTTACTCTTTTCTGTACTCTTTGCTTTGTTATCAGTTTCATCTAAAGGTGTTATGTGGTGTGATAGCAGAACACAGGGGAAAGTTATGCTCATAACATGATAGTGTATGATAGCATAACATATTGGGGAATATTTAGTGCATCTGCTGCGCTTGTGTACAGGTATATACGATTTTAAAAAGGTAGGTTTTGACAGTGTCATTTGTGGTGGAGGTTGGGTTGTGCCATGGTGGTGGGACGGTATGCAGGCTGAGAGCTTGGAAAGAAGGTCCCCATGTGTCTGCAAGGTCAAAGAGATGGTTTTAGACAGATATAGACTTCTGGGGAACAAGTTTAACAAATACAGCATGGAAAAAGATTCTTGGGGCTTCTCAAGTGTGAGATGCACAGTGGATAGGAAACACTCCAAGAGTATCCCTATTTCTAAAGTAGTGCTGTGACTAAATAAGACTTAATTTCTTTGAGGGTACCTCAGCTTGCATCTGAAACATTTTTGTTCTCCTGGCAGGCTAGACATTCCTCAGAGATGGAATTTTTTATGTAATGCAACTTGAAGCCAGTTCATCGTAATGATCAGTTACAATATCAGTTGATGTACTTTTTTGCCTTTTTGTACACCTTTTACGCTTGCTTCCGACAATTACTCACATGCAGTGTTTTCCTTGTTTCTGGTTTGGTGCTGTGCTAAAGCCCTTAGTGTAAGACCTAGCTAGACCGTAAAACTCTCCTTCAGCAGCTTGCTTATGCTTGTGAAGTTAACTTCTCTGCAGGGGGTTGTGCTGTTTATTTACAGAATTCCATTTTCCATTTACAAATAGAATATTATTAAGAGAGTCTTCTTTTTACCAATTAGGTCAAAGTCCTAAAATTTTAAGACCTAAAGCACATGGCTTAGAGCGAACTGATTCACAAACCATAGGTGAATTTACTGCAAGAAGAAAGGGTATGTACTTTAGTACTGTATGTATATGGAGCTTTATAAAAATAAGTAAAACAAAAGTTAAGAAAACTGTTATTCTAGAATAATTTTAACTCTTGTATAGTCTTTTTACTTCTATTGCAATCTAAGATCATGGATAAGTTTTTCTTGCCAAGCAAAAAGTTTCCAATATAAGGAATTAAAGTCTTTCAGACTTGAACAGTACATAGAAACATTTCCTTGACGTGAACATGGATGTTCTGGTCTCTTAAATTTTAGCTGTTCATATTTTGGATTTATTTTTGCCTGCTTATTTAGAAGCAAGTATATATGACCTACCTGTAGGTTTCTTGAAATAACTTTTGTTGTGTGATATCCTGAAATCAGAGTTTACTTGCGTCTCCTGTTGTTGGCTAAACACTGAAATAAAGCAAAATATTGATCCTCTAACCATTTACTAGTACAGAGATTTATCTTAATGAGCAGTGCAGTTAGTCTGATGGGCTTTATTAAAGGTGCTGAGTTGATATAGTCACAAGAAGTAAAGGAGATTATAAATAACATTAAAAACTTCACAGAAGTGTCACTGATCGTTACCTTTGGTTGTTAAAGCCCGTTGCAACTGGATGAAATATTCCTGTTCTCGTTGGGATTTGGACAAAATCCCTGACTCTCTTTCTGCTGGAACAGTACCTTGCCCCCATCGCACCTGCCAGGTGGTCTCACGCCTTTACAGAGGACGTGAGCCAAGCTGAGCATTTTTGGGTCACTCATGCTTTGGTATCATCTTGCCTACATCCAGTTTGGTTCTGCCACTCGTATCTCATATGATGCCTTCTATCTCAGAGTAGAGTAGTCGTGGTTCCTTTTTGGAGTCAAAAAAAGTGACAGCTTTTTATGAGTGAGTGAGTTAAAGTGGCAGGATTACTGGAGTGGGCTTGATGTGCTTTTGAGTGTGCAATTATGACTTATTAACAGAGAAAAGAAGAAAACTGTTTGGGATACTATGGGATACTAAAGACTGATACACAGAAAATTTGAATTGGGAGTCTTTATGTTCAATAGATGGTAGCTGACTTACAGTAAACTCAATCTGAAGAGTGAGTATAATCAAAGTATAATGGACATAGTTCTGCTTTTTCCTTGTGTGACAACAGCACTGATTAAGCAACTGATTTCTGCCCGTTCCTCATCTGGTCACATCTGTCAGCTCTTACTGCACATGAACTGGTGCTGCATGCCTGAAATTTGAACTTAGTAAATCTGCTAAAGGGCAGAAAACTGATGGGGGCAGGGAGGGAGAGGAGAGGAAGGGGTATTGGTATAATGACCAATGACCAATGGCATTTTCTTTTCTAAAAACAGTTTTAGAGAGGATAAAGTTGAGAGTCAAACTTTGACAGGACTTGACTTTATGTGATTTTTTTTTTTTTCCTCTGCAAGTCCTATGATAGAATAGATTATACTTTTTTTTTTTTTTTGGTAACATTTAGGAGGGATGAAACATACAAGCTGGAGGGAGGGATCACGTGTTTCTCACCAGTGCTCTGCTAGTGGTTCTGTTCTGAAAATAGAATTTAAAAACGGCACCTTTTTTAGACCAATGTTAGCTGTCATTAAAGTCAGGAACATACAGCTACTCTGCTTGTCTGCTGATAAGCACTGAGGCACCTCTTGGAACTGAAGCTGGCTGCTGGCTCATCTCTCACTTTTCGCCTAGCTGCAGGTTCTGCCCACACCTCGAGCTGTGAAGCCTCATCAGTAAGGGCACGTGTGTGCAGCGAGGCCAGGGTTTACATCATCACAGTTGTCCATGAGCCAAGAAAAGTACCCCGAGCTGGCTCTGCTGACAGGTTAAGCTGAAACAGTCCCTCAGCCCAAAGTTGGGCTCGTCAGTTCAACAAGTCACTGTGGCATAATAAAGACAGGACATGATGCTGCCATTTTCAGAGTCTGTCTACGTCCGAGTATATATTGCAAAATTCTTAAATTGTGGGGTTTTTTCCTAACTGATATTTTCAATAAGTGGAAAAAATAAAAAAATATAATGTACTATATCATGGGTTTCTGAGAACTGAACAATGTTTCCTTTTCCTAAGTACTGTTTATTATTTAAAAAATAGTTGGGGGGGGAGGTTGGGTGTTTAGCCTTTGAAAAGCTATTAAATTTAAGTTTGTTTAGGCATCTTCTGTGCTTTAAGGTTGTCTGTTTCTTGTACAGCAAAACCAGCTCCACTAGAAATAAAACCTCTGCCTGAATGGGAAGAATTGCAAGCCCCAGTTAGATCTCCTATCACCAGAAGCTTCGCACGAGAGTAAGTTTCTTAGCTTTTCCTCATTCGGATTGCTGTTGTTGACTGGAGTGTTAATAAATGTGTGTACATCCATAGTATATTTTCAGCCTGTGTAATACAAATCGAGGTTCCCTCTGGAAGTGTGTGTCTGTATGTGTGTGCCTATGCATATATGCACCTGTGCTGAAATGAAGTGTGTCCATGCAGATTTTTATTTTGTAATATTAAATATAAGCGACTGTGCATAATTAAAAAAGTCACACTAGTGAACTTGAGTGAAAATTTCAGCTCTAATATGCTTATTTTTGTTGTTTACCAGGAGGTTTAAGATATTCAAGATGTATTGTTTGTAAAATAATTCCTGGTAATTAGCTCCTCCAGGTTTCCCATGTCTCCCAGACCGGATTCAGTTCATAGCACAACTTCCAGCAGTGACTCGCACGACAGTGAAGAGAATTATGTATCCATGAACCCAAATCAGTCCACTGAAGACCCAGTATGTAAAATCTACGTCTTAACTACTCTCTTCCTGTGCAGTCCTTACTTTCAAATCATGCAAACGCAACTCCTTCCACGCAGCATCGCTCCCTTTATACTTCAAAATAATAATTAAAAAAAATCTCCACAGAAAAACTGTAATTTTGGTAAGATTTCACTGAAGAAGTTAAGAGCATAATAATATATAATGAGAATGGTTAGTATATGTATCTAGTGTACAAAACAGTTCAATATGTGACTTTTTTTTTCTTCCTCTTTGCCAGAAACTATCTCCTCTTGCCTGTAATTGCTTGTCCTGGACTACTCAGTTCAATAACCTTTATTAAAAGGACATCTTCCAAGAAATGTGGAGGGAAAAGGGGAAAAAAAGAATTGATACTTGTTCTTTACATTCTGTAAAAACTGAGCGCTGTGTACCTTTATTAAGCTGCTTTCAAAAAAGAGGATGGGAGAGGTCTTTGTGTATTGAATATCTGTATTTTTTCCCCTTTGGGGGGAGAGTTTTCTCAGATAAAAAAGCTTCAGATATTCAGCTTGCAGTGCAGCAAGTGAAGAGCTTCTTAGGAGAAGTTAACGATGCGTGCTGTGGGTTTTGTTTGATTGAGGGGGGAAGGAGAGAGAGACAAAAGAAGAACCAATAATAGTGTTTTAAAGTAAGAGACCTGGGCCTAAACTGAAATGTGATCCAGAATATCCCTAAAGCAGAGGAGGAGAACCTGTATCTTCACCTCAGCTTTTTGTTCAGTGTAGCTCAATGTGTTCGCCACGTTTTTACAGCTTGGGTTCTTAGCAAGGGAACACGGCAGCATTTTTCATCTTTCAAGCGTGGTGAAAGACCTTCTTTGGGGAGGTCTTTTTTTGTTCTGTTCCTTTGTCTGCCTTCTTATATGGCATGTGCTCGCCCGTTTCACTGCACCTCCCGACTCTCCTCCTCTCGCCAGCGCTGCTTTGCTTCCCCATCCATCCCCTGCCAGCCTGGGGACCCTCCCCGATCTCCACCACTCTCCCTCCACCTCCAGCTCACCATTGCTGCCTCTTAGGATCCCCCTGCCTCCCCCCCCCCCCCCCCCCCCCCAACCCCGTCCCCCTGCCCCCCCCCCCCCCCCCAAACCTGAAATCCTGCTGGTTTCTCCGTGGCAGCTCTGACTCGGTGCGATCTCACCAGCCTGCAGAGCATCCTGCCTTGAGCTTGGTCCCGTGTCCGACCCGCCCGGCAGCGGGGAGCCCGTGGCATTAAAACTTGGCCCCTTCTCTTTGCCGGAGGCATTGGGAAGTCATCGGTAACGTCCCGTTTTTACAGATGCAAGAAATAACCCCATTTCACACACAAAAGGTTTAGAACCGCCTGTGCCCACAGTTCTCCCCCCGGCAGCGGAATGGCAGGTCAAATTGGGGATTTCTCCTGATTCCTACAGTGCCCTTTCTCAGGGGTTTAACGTCAGTCCAAGGATGGTGTAATTAATACCACAGCTCAGACAGCCTGTCATTAATGTCCTCCGTTTGCTTGCACCGTTCATTCTTTAAGGTTGTTCTGCAGATTTCGTTTTCACTTATGTAAAATTAAAGTTTCTGTTTTCTATTGCATATGTTCTGCCTGTCTAGTTTGTTTGAAACAACAGATTATTTTTTGTTTAAAGAGGTTTTTTTTTTATTTATGCTGGAAACATTGATACAAAATCTGGGGGTTTTTGTATGTTAAATATGCAGAAATTTGCTTAGAGAATTTGGGCAACGAAAATGAACTTTGTCTTAGCTGTTTGTGTTTGTCCTTGTTACTACTTAATATTAAATGAGTTGGATGATGCGGATATAATGGATAACTTCAATTTTAAAAGCCCAGCCCACTAAGCATTAACCCATAAAATATTTTACTTCCTAGGGAACCTGAACATTTCCAGATATCTCAAGGCCTTTGTTTTAAAATATGCCAATTATGTAGACATTTTGGAAATTTTTATTTGTTCCAACTGCATCTTAGAAAGGAGTCCGTACTTTTTCATCTCTTTCTGTCATCAGCTTTGAAGCATCTTGTTTGGACGTGTCATACTTCTGTTTTACTTAATAAAATCAGCAATATTCTGCTTTTTCTTTCAAGTTGCTGTCAGCCTTGCCCTTCTGTCTTTCCTTCTGCCTTCCTCTTCATTTTTTGCTGACTGCTGCCCTCTGTCTTCCTTTTTTTTCTTTATCTTTTAGAGAAGAGTCCTTCTATTGTACTGTTCCTATAACACCTGTTAAGAGGGAGGGATCAGGCTGGGAGAGGACAGAGGAGGTGAGGTTGTAAAAGTCTGGGCTAATTGAAATTTAGGTATATACAATGCAACTTCAGTTCAGGCAGCCCCACACAAATTTTCCAAAGTTTTAATCTTTTGATCCATTTTGATCAACTTAATGATTCTTTTTGATAATCAGATTAATCATGATGGCTTTTCAATGAAATGTAGGAGTTTCATTTGAACTTTTGTCGCTATCATAAAGCTGAAATTCTTGTAAGGTATTTAAGAGCATTTTAATGAGATGATAAAAAAAATTGTAATTAAGTAATGTTAAATTTGACATGTAACAACCTCATTTAAAAAGAACAGACCACACTCCATTCTTATCTTATGATATGAAAGGGACATTAGGTGGAAGGCACAGATTGGTTTGGTGGCAGCCTAAAATTTGGGGGTTGGTTTTGGGGTCTTTCTCCCTGTTGGCTTTCAACTCTGTCCCAATTTTGACTTGGAAAACATCCCCTTGTTATACAATCTCAATAAAATTTGCATGGTTTAGCCAATTGCAAGAGCTCTCAGTCAGTCTTTTAACCTTTAATATTTTGGCATTTTATAGTAAGCGTATTTGATAATGTGGACCACTAGCATGTATGTTTGTAGCTGAAGTTATTTATGTTATAATTTCAGAATTTGTTTGGAAGCAACAGTCTTGATGGAGGAAGCAGCCCTATGGTAAAACCTAAAGGAGATAAACAAGTAGAATATTTAGATCTGGACCTAGATTCAGGAAAATCTACCCCACCTCGTAAGGTAAGAAAATCATCAACTCTTGTGTTTCTGCCATCGAGTTTAAAACTTCTTCACAAGTAGTTGCTGGGAAAGAGGGAGCCTCCAGCAAGATCATCTTAACTAGTTTGTCAGATGGTCAACCGGAGTGCTGATGTTGGACCTTTCAGGGAAACCTCTGTTTGTTCTATACTGGTTTGGGACATCTACTTACTTTTTGTTGTTACTTTAACATGTTTTTCACTTTCCCTTGCCTTTCCCAGAAAAAGAGCAGTGGTTCAGGCAGCAGCGTGGCAGATGAAAGAGTTGATTACGTTGTGGTTGACCAGCAGAAAACACTAGCACTGAAGAGCACACGAGAGGCATGGACTGATGGGAGACAGTCTACAGAATCTGAAACCCCTACGAAAGGCGTGAAATGAAAACACTGCTTTTTCTTTAAAGAACAGAAAGAAGTGAATTTTGAAGAATTACAGAACCACAGTGGCGGTGTTGTTCGACTGTACAGTACCTGATTCACTGCTGTGTGAATAGGTTCTTGACTGAATATGGTGGAAGCCAAAGGACGCTTTGAATAGATCAAAGGAATTGTAAGATCATAAGTTGGCTCTGTGGTCTCTGGAAAAATCGAAACCTGTAAATAACATGTAAAATAGTATTGCTTAGCTTTCAGAAAACCTTTTGTTCTATAGTTAACACATCTGTAGTATTACTATGTTTATGCACTTTTTCAGTTACCATGTTGGTTCAGGTATTCCCAGTTAGTGTACCTTAACACCTAATTCATCTGGAGAACGTTGGTTTTTTTTTTTTTTCCTTACACTACTATTCCTTACAATTTTAGGTTAATTAAGCTACATGTAGATACAGAAATTAATATTTGAACTTCATTTTAACAACTTTAAATTGATTTTGCAGAAATACTTTCACAATTGAATAATCTACTTGAAATGCCAAGAGACAGCCGTTAGTTACATACTTGTTTATATTTAATACACGCAAGATTATGTGGAAGTCTACAGGTTACCTTCCTAACAAAAATTGCTGTGAGTTAATAATAATGAACTGTACTGGGTTTATCCCTACAATCCCAGCTTATATGTTAGATGTTAGTGGTGGAACTTCTATTGTATTTTATTAATGACAGTGTTCTGTGTTCAATGGGTGAAGATTCTGCAGGGTGGGATCTTACACTTTTAAAGACTGAATAATTAAATATCGAGTAAGCCTGCAAACCACTGATGGCATGCAGTAATATTGTGATCTCACACTTATTAACAAGAAATAACCTTTATATTATTTACAGAAGGTAGAGTATATAAATCAGGTACGTACCAAGCACTGTTGTGCTAATACACTGATCAGGTTTAGACAATGAGCTTTAGTTTTGTACTATTTAGAAGTTCTAATGTCAGTTTTCAGTTCAAGATTAATGGGACAGTTTGACATTCACTGTTTATAGTACTAGCAAAATACTGTGATTTTGAATTAGACATTAATTCAAATGGAAATACTATGTTTTGACACCATAGTGCCCTTCTTATGATCTCTATTTTACTTTAATCTCCTGCTTGGCCTTATATTTAAATCCCTATGCAACTGGTATTTTATATCTCTGTTTTTAAAAATTAGATGACATACTTAAATGATCCCCTTGTAAACCACTTGTTGTTCTTTCCTGGTACAGGATTTTAAGCTCTGTATACTGTGATCCTTTATTTTACTATGCCAGTTCCAAATAGTATCTGCCTTGGTTTAGAAACATTATTTGTTATTTGGAAGAAGATAGAGTTCTTTAAATACGTGACTGAGTTAGGTCTAGATAGAAAACTTACTAACACTTTTTTTTTTTTTTTACACAAACACCCTTAAGTAAGGGGTTGGTTTCATTTTTCATTTTCCCACCCAATTGTTTTATTTTGTCCGCATATTTTAAAAAGTTTGAGCATAGAGCTGTGTTGTTTTCTGGCATGTCAGCCTTAGTACTGTGCCTAATCTACCATTGGTTGTTTCTCTCCCCTCACAGCCACAATCTACAGTATGTAAATTACCTTATTCTTAACGAAGGTTCTTTTTAAATTAGTAATATTTTGATGCTTTGAATGTTCATTTTAAAAACGAAACTAAACACAATGCATTTTGAGGTGAATTTTAAATAAATCAAGTTGTTCAGTTTTGATGTGTAAACTCTGTCCTGTGAACCAGCAAACCAAGTCTGTGAAGCTGTCTAGATACCAACCACACTTCTTCAAAATTGTAGATTAATTCTCAAAAAGATGTACAGGAAAATGAATCTTTGATTTAAAACCCTGCACCAAGCAGCTAAATAATCTGCATTCCCCGTTCTGGGAGCCAGAAGAGGTGACATGAGGCAGGGGACCTTGATGGCTCAAGCAAAAGTAGTTCAAATCTGTAAAAAAAAAAAAAAAATCTGCTTTAATGGTGTTTCTGTCCAATAATAAGCTTTTCCTTGCTGATGCGACAGTTGAAGCACCCATGGGCATGGTGAGTACTTGGTAGCTAATGTAATTATAGTTTTGTTTTAGGATGTTGGCTTTAAGTATTTTATCAGTGCAATGACAGCAGTGCACCTCTACTGCTGAGATGCCTGTAATTCATTAACAGATGTGGTTAGATAATCACTTTGCTGTTTATCCCACATAATTGTTTCAGTGCTTGTCACTGGGAAGAAGAATCCATGCTGTGGACTCCCACACTTGTGTGTGCATCCAAGGAGTAAGATGATCTTGGGTTATGTCTAAGTTGTATTTCTTTATTCTCTCATTAGAAAGGAGAATTTGAGGGATAAAGTTCAGAAGGGCTGCTCGTCTTTTACGTATCCCTAGCTCATCTGTCTGTGAAGCATTTACCAACTACACAACTATGTATTATGTTTAAAACTCTTTGAGTTTTTGTAATCGAGCAGTGATACTAATATTTAGATACCTATTCTATTTTTCCAGATGTTGTGAGCATCTCTGACAGTGAAGTATAAATGCCTAAAAGAATCCATTTCCTAAGCTGGCCTCTTGTTGAGGTAGTGATACAAGGTGGGTTTGCTCTAAGTTTGTTGATACCAGTCCTTGATGAAAAGATTAGTTATTCTTTCTTCATTTCAAATTTGGCAGCATTCACGATGTTAATTGTTCTTATGATTGAGAACCCACTCTTAATTTCTACGTTTTTTTACCTTCCTTTTCTTAGGGAAAACAGCAGGTTTCAGCCTGTACAGACAGAATAATTCTGTTTAAGTAATAGTCTAAAATTTCTCTTATTAGATTTCTCAGCAGGTTTCTCCATATTTTCTCTACATCCTTGTCCAAAATATGCTCAGAATCAGAAGCACGATACTAACTCTGGATGATACATTTCATTTTTGTCTGTAAAGCTAGAACGCGCCTTCAGGCTGCCTGAGCTCTTGGGTAGTCTAAGGATGTGAATATGAAATTGAAAATGTGAATCCTAGAATTTTAGGTGGTAGAAAGAAAGCTAGACTGATGTTAAGTCTTGTGTAACTTTCAGTTGCTACCTTTGTGAGGACGTTCTAGTTAGAGCGATGGGTGCTGGTGGCAACTCCAGTAGATACCGGTGTGGAGGTAGTTTGTGAGTGGTGTTGGTCAACTGTTCTTTTCCAAACAGGTAAGTTTGTTCTTGTTTCACTAAAACAGTATGTTACCACTCGTGGATATAGTTTTCTTTGCCGCGTATGTCATAAACAAGAGTCATTTTAAACTGCAAATATATGTGTGTAATATACAGAAGTTTGCTCACAAAAATCGAAAGAAAAACTTAGTGTCTTCTGCACTAAGATTGAGTAAAGATGGTTTGGTATCACTTTATACTACAATCTGAACACCACATTCCTGGTAAATACTAACGGCCACACTTCTATGTGCTGTCACACAATCACTGTTACCTCATAAGATGCAGGTGCAAACGCACAGCTGTTCTGCTGAAAATTGTAAAGTGACATTGAAAAAGATGAAAAGATAAAAATGTGATAGTAGTCTTTTTTTACTGAGATTTGTGTCTATGTTTTAAAAGATAAAAATTAACAATCCATTCACATATGGCATAGTGCCACACGTAGGGCATAATTTTAATTAAGAAATTTAGAATTCATTGTTCCATGTAGCTAAATAGGGAATGATGGGCGGCTCTGTGCCTTTCACAGTGCACTATGAGCTAAGCAAGATTTTTATCGCGAGGAAATTTAAGCTTAGCTGACACTGACTGCGGCAGTCAATCTGTATCTATATTATAGACTTGCAAAACAACTTTGGAAACTTATCAGCCCCGGAAAACCTTTCATTCCCTCCTTTTCTATAGAGGTTTGTGCCATGAAAAGGCAAAGGATACTTACTCGCTTCAGAGAACGGTATTGCCATACAGTATCAGTGTGCAATTTTAGAAAGCAATATTATCACTTAATTTGTCTGGATATTTTACACCTACAGCTCTTACGAAGCTGAGCACTATCCAAAGGTGAACTTAAATTTGAAGATTATCCTCCAAATTTCTTGCATCTGCTCTCAGTCTCTGTGTACTGCACCAAACACCACTTCATAAGGTTAATTTCTTCTTGTCTGTCTTATGGCACGGGAATAATTACCTGGTCCTTGACCACAAACAAAAAAAAAGGTGCTTGTCCAGCAGTTATTCCACAAAAACATTGTGCTGACTGGGTGTAGATGAGCAAAATACCGAGTCATAAGGTTTTTGTTTGGCTTTGTCTTAACTGAACAAGCAATTTGGGTGCAGCTCTCTATCTGAGGAGGTGCAGAGTGTGACAAAAGGAAAAGGTGCTTGAGATGGTTATGAATTATGTCTTTGACATTAAAAGTTTCCTGGTATATGTTTATGGTTCAGCATCCTTGATGTTAAATTTCCAGTGGCAGAAGTAGTTTGAAAGGCTTTTGCCATCTCATTGTTAGAGGAACCGAGCTGGACTGTTCTGATGCCTGTGGTTTTCTTGTTAGATGGTCTTTAAAAGAAATTTCCCATGTTTTATTTGAAAGGGATGATCTATGTTTGCTTCAGCTTTTTTAATAAGAAACAAGTTAGCTGAATTTTACAATTGCGTAAACTGCAATGTAGACATACAAGAAACACTAAACATTTTGCTAAAACCCACTTGCAAAATAAGTATTTCACCAATACCAAATTTAATAAGTCAGTAGACTTATTTTTCAGTTTCTAAATGACAAGGCGTGGGCCAATGCCTTTTACTTCTGTGCTTAAGAACAAAAAGTAAAATTAGAAAAACTTGCTAATTTTGAAATATTTTAGTTTGCTATGGTAAAGTGGAATAGAAAAAAATTCCATACAGTTTAGAACATAAAATACAAAATTAAAATGGAGACTCTCAAAATTTTCTTGCAGTTATAAAATCATCATTTGTAGTAATCTTTGTGATTCACTCTTGAAGATTCTTACAGGATCCATCATTGTTGCCAAGCCTTTTCCTGGGAAGTTATATCTGCAATGAAACAATAAGAAAATGTGTGTCACATCAATTTTGAAAAAAAAGCCAATCTTACTATTATTATAATAAGATTTTATTAAGTGCTGTTTGAGCTTCTTTTTGCTGGTGTTGGGTGCTAGTGTGTGGGGCTTGCACAGGCTACCCGGGCTGCAGTTTGGGAGGGGTTGTGGAAATCCAGACTTCTGAAGATGTTTAAAAAGCACAATACAAAGTAGTAGGGCATGTCAGTGCTTTATTCAAGATTAGCTGTAGGCATCGCAGGAGAGTTGAGCTGTTCTTGAATTAGCTGTAACTAGCTAGTGACTAGCTGTATAACCTAACAGTGCCAATAGGGAACACCATTTAAAGCTACAGGTAAAGTATAGCTTTGTATTCTAAAACCCTCTTTGCAGAAAATATGTTGATATCTGGAAAACTGATTTTTGGCACTGAATGGGAAGCAAATGTTAACTGGACAGCTGAAAGTTGCTTTCTCTACGTATTTATTTTCTTTTATTTGGATAGGAGGAATGTATAATTATGCCTTATTTTTCCTGAATTCCTACCAGACTACCAGCAGAGTTTAATATTCAAGGCATTGGTATATGCTGTTTAAGTGAGAGAAAGTTCCAAGAACTTTTCCAAAATAATCTCATTTCTACTCAGTTATGTAAATAGGAGTTTAGAAACTAAATTCCAAAAGTACTCTTTGTGGTTTAGCTATTTTTTTTCTTGCGTAAATGAAAGAAGTGATCCTGAAGAGGTGAAGGCATTTTTACCACTAGCTCTGCTTACTGACAGCTCAATATGAGGGAGCATGGAATAGACTTAGCCCTTAAAGAACCTTTTTTATAAAGAAGGAAAAAAAATAACGGAGCCAACCAGGGCCAGGGCATGGCCTCTGATCTGCCTTGCATTGAGCTCCCTTCTCCTTGCACACTGTGGAGTGCAGCCACCCCTGATTCCAGTGCTCAGTGTAGAAGTGGAGACAGAAATTCTGTGGCCAGTGTTCGAGAGGCACCAACAAGCCGTGCGCTTATAAGACTGTATCAAGGGTTGAAGCAAAATCTTAGTTTTGGAGAGGGTTGGTCAGTGGGGGTTTTGTTTCCCCCTTTGTAAAAGAATGGGATAAAATTTAGGAATGGGATACAGTTGGTACGAGCTTTCACAGGCTGTGCTCCCTCCTGCTGTGAATTTAATTGTTGACCCCCAGTTTTTTGTAGCAGTGTCTGCGGTCTATGTTTTTGTGAAATACCTTTGCATTTGGGGTACCAGGAGAGCCGTCTTCTAAAGTATGGGACTAAGGATGGGAAAATGTTGGCTCCCACCCATCCAAGCTGCCCTGGGATATAGTCCTCTCAGAAGACCTCGGCAAGAAGCTGAATAGGTGCTGATTTATGGTCAGGTCTGTTCCCCATCTAAACACTATGGGGAAAATTGGCTGAAAAGAAACAAAGCAGAGTAAGAAAGACAAGAAAACCATGGAAATCGGATTAAGATGATGTAGCAAACTTGCGTGTATAGGCAGATAGATACCTGTGTACATGTGGAAACCCCACTAGAACTGTTACTTTCAGGGATAAAATTGCAGGTGTGGTTTAAATATAAAAGTTAAAGTCTTGCTTAAGAAAACTCCTTTTCCCATTTGTCCATCTTTCAGTGAAGTCCAGGTGTCTCAAAACCCTTCTTTGCTCTAAGAATGATGGCACCAGGAGGAGGTCAGGTGGCTTAACAGCCGTGACAGTAGCTGGAGGAAGTGACTTTTGCCTGTGCTCGCGCTGTCTCGCTCCGGTTGCCCTGCTGCCTGCCCAGCCGTGAGCTTCCTGGGTGCGGGGAGACAGAGTCGGGGAGAACCTGACCACTGGGAGGGAGGGAGGAAGGAGAATCTGGATTTCCAAAAAGGAAGGATTCCAAAAGAATCTGGATTTTCAAAAGTGTGCATAATGAAGTGCATGTGTTATTTTATCCATAAAAATGTATTTTACATATTAAAAAACAAAACAAAACAAAACATGGATTTTTTTGCATTTTGGTTGAGCCTTTCCAGTCCCAGCAGCATGCAAGTAAAACATGAAAGCATTTTATTTATTCTGGGTTTCTTCTGTGCAAGTGCTGCTTGGTACAGAATCTCCATTCTTGGAGGATTTCCATAATAAGTATCAGCAGTTGGTTGGGTTTTTTGTGGGTTGGTTGTTTGGTTTTTTTTATGGAGAAATTTTATCGATCAAAAGCCTCCTTTTAATCTGGACACAAGCAGAGCCAGTTATGAGATTTTCACTGGTTGTTGCAAAATGTGAAAAATTCTTTGCATGTCACTATTTTTGTACTCTGCTTTTTGAAGACGGAGCTAAAACACAGTAGGCTTACGACAACCCTTACGGTTTGTTTAAGCACTGCAGATGAACCCAGTGCTGTTTGATTTGTAGGAAACATTGATTTTGCTGGGATGGTTGCACTGTAATTTGAACAATTTCAATGTCATCTTCACAGTACTCAAAATTTAAAGAGCGCGTGGGTAGAAATTTATACGCTTACTGTAAAACATTGTTTCCATTGCAATTAGGAATCTACTGAAATCAATGTGTAGTATCTATTGCATATGTTAATTTTTGTGTGTGTGTTTGTTAGGTTTTTTTACAGCGCAGATCAGTGTGTTATCAATTATGGTGAAGCTGTACCCTTGGTGGGTAGAGATTTTATTTTTTTTAAATTTGATTTTTAACAAACATGGCATGATTTGGATGGGTGATCTGGCTGCTGGTTCTCTGTGTGTGTGTGTGTGTGTGTGTGTGTGTGTGTATCACCTGTTGCCTGCAACACCATAAACCTGAGGCTGGAAGAAAAATGACAGTGACAGAGAAGTGATAGCTTTGAAGTAGGCCTAATTATATTTAGCTTTGGATGGGATACTCCGTCTCGGTCGTGAGGGGCTAGAAAAACTGTCAGTATCTAATCTCACTTGTGTAATATTTTACTTTTGCATTTTCAACTAAACTTTAAATAAACAACAAAACCCCCAAAAATGTGAATGCAAACCAGACCTTCCCCTCTCTACTACCTTCTTGAATCCAAGTGACTGCCATGTGTCTGATGATGTGACCACAAACGACTCTATTTCGTTGCTTTCATTTCCCAAACTTTGGGAAGATTTACAGTGTTGATGCATGTGCAACAATGTCTATTAGCATAATTGCTGCACAGCTAATAGTATCATTTACTGTTGCTCTTACTTGTGGTGTTTCAATTTCTCATTTAACAAGAAGTTGTCTAAAGAGTATTAATTAAAAGTTACTATTACACAACCGAGCAACAAAATTGAAAAACGTCGCCTGAGAGATTTGATGAAAAAAAATCTGTAATTAAATGGTTCTTAACTAACTTCATAAGCATGTTAATAATTAGTTGTCTCTACAGTGTGGTACTGGCTGAGGGAGGATTTCTTGCTTTATTGTGTATTTGACCATATGTTGGTGTTTAGCACATTAGTAACCCCTGTCATGAGCTTCTGTGTGCAGCTGGTTGCTTTTAATTTAAGGTCTCCAATTTGGACTCTGTATTGACTGTTAGGATTTCGTGTATTCACAAGCATCTTCACGTTAACTTGGAAAAGTCATCTTCCCTGTTCTGGTTTTTTGTTTGGGTTTGGTTTAGGTTTCAGGACTTCAGGACTTCATGAAATTTAGAATTTTTTATTTTTTTTTTTACTTATGCCTGCCTTCTATACTTGTTCATAATCTTGCAGTTTGCTCTGTTTTTGCCTCTAGTTGAGCGTTTTCTGAGCATGGCAGAGGTTTCAGTAACTCCTTCTGCTGTTTCACAGCATGGTTCTCCTCACTTGGAAATAGCTTGTCTAAAATTCTGATGTAGGAGTTGACTCCTAGTGATATTGCTCTCTCGTGGTGATACAGGGTTCATGGCAACTCCAAGTGAGTAATATTGAAATAATGGATGAATTAGAGCTAGAATTAGGATTTTTTTGTTGAGAAGTGAAACATGTTCAGAAACATTTGGGTCTATAAAAGTGTATTTCGTTACTATACTGTTAGGGTTATCCAAAAATACTCAGATGATAATGGCATGTTGGATACAACTGCAGGAGTAATTTTTTTTTTCTTTTTTCTTTTTTTCTCCTATCCCTACCCTACAGGAAAAAAATCCTGTTTCTATTGTGGAATTCAGGTTTTGGATAGGAGTATTTTTTGATGTTTCACCTTTTGTGAATGAAATATTTGGGACTGGAATTTTCTTGCATATTAACTTTGAAATTTAAGCAAAAATTATTTTACCTCTATGGTTAAGGTAGAGTTTCTCAGAAGTAAGGGAAATGTAGAAGTTAAAGCAGCAGCCAGGGAAGAGAAACAATTTTGAAATAGAGATGAATCTCAGAATTGTCTATATTAATCTTTTTATATATCAGGCATACGAACCACCCACTGACATGGTGCTGTGTTATTTTAATGGATGGCCAAGGATCAGTGAAATTAGGAAGTGGTGGAGGTGGTGCTTTTCTCCCTTCTCCCCTTACTAACTTCTGTCAGCCTTCTCTGCCAAACCAATCTTTATCTAGTGATTTTAGTTGATTATAAAAGACAGTGTTGAAGGTGCTGAAACATCCTCACCTCTCTTCCCAAATACATGATTCCTTCCCAAGGACCTTCTATCCCACTTTTCTTCACCAGTGGTCCTCCACCTGTGGTTTAGTTTGAGTGCTTTGCAGGGGAGACAAAGAGGAGTGCAAATTGCAAATTGGGGAGGGGGAGTGTAGCTTGCTTCCCACCTCCGTGCTACACGTCACATCACACAGACAGCAGCACTGTGTCATCTGAAGCAATGCTAGAAGAGAAGGGGGGGCAGAAAATGAGGCAGAACAGATTAAAACAGGACATAAGATTATACTGGAATAGTATAGGTGGCTAAATTCATACAATTTACTGTCCGCTGCTGCCGCGTATATTTAAAAGTTAAAGCTGTCTCCCTGAATGCAGAGAGAAACCTTCAGCAAAGCTCAGGGACTGGGTTTTCATCTGTCATAAGACATGAAAACAAGCAGTGGGAAAATACGTCAGTAAATTTGTTATTAGTTGAGAAATCCTATCCTGTTCTAGGAAAATTGAGATTTTTCTGGGAAGCTGTTCTTCTGAGTAGTTTTTTCAGAAATGAAGTGACTCAGTATTTTGGAAATGTGAAAGCTAATAAGGTTAGCTTCCAGAAAATTTACAAGATGTCTGTAGCAAAAAAACAATGGGGTAAGGAGTTGTAATAATCATCGCAGGGATGGTCTCTGTTTAGCTGCTACCTTCATGGTAACAACAGCTTCCTGGGATGTGGGAGACACAGCCTCACAAGCCTGTGGAGTACACTCTGGGGCTTGCATCTACATTAGCACTACTTGTGAAGACGGGCCTACCTAAAAATGGAACACATCTGCACGAGTAGGTCTGTAGAGCACTTCAGCCGGTGTAGCGTACCCATTTGTCCACATCATTCGGGAGGCTTTTGCTTCAGACTAGCTCAAGTCTGGCCATTCAGACGCAGCCTCTGTTAGCAGCTGGAGTGTAGCAGTGATGATCTTTAAATTTGTATTTCTGTTCCGTTTCATCCGTTTTGTGCGCTCCAGGGTTCTTCAGGGACGTGGTACCTGGCAGGGTGAGAGGAGGGGATCGGTGAGGGAGCATTCATCATCTGAGCGAAGGTAACGCACGTTTGTATGGGCTCAGTCACGTCCAACAGCAGGGGTCTGCAGCCCGTGACGGCCTCAAGCCAGGAGCAGGCACTAGGTTTTATTCAGTTGGTCTATAAAAAGCGTACTTCTATACTTACAAACCTCCCCTGGCCCCTCCAGCCACATAAAGTGAGGGAAGGGGACCTGAGCACTTAGCTCTGGAACCCATTTTCCTTAATGTTCAAGTCTTTTTTTTTATTTTATTTTTTTTATTCACAATTCACTCTCTCCTGCTGGAGATGTTCTATTAGATCGACCTGAAAAAAAACACTTGTTTTTTATTGAGACCTACAATTTCATGGCAGTGGTGTCCTCCTTGTGTTTTATTTTGATGAGGGTATGAATTACATTTTAATAACAAGACTTAAGTACTTTGTCTGGAGAGCAGTGTTGTGATGGTATTTAACTTCAAATGTTAAAAGGAAGAAATAGAGTTCCTGATACACGCTAAAAGCTTGTAACAGGGAACCTACAGCGTTCAATTTTCATGGAATCGTGTAGGTTAAAGGGGACTTTTAAGATCATCAACTCCAACCATCAACCAAACACTGACAAAACCACCCCCTCTACCCCTCTTTTAAGTATCTCCAGGGATGGTGATTCAACGACTTTCCTGGGCTGCCTGTTCCAATGTTTGGTAACACTTTCGGTGGAAATTTTTTTTTTAATATCCACCATAAACCTTCTCTGGCGCAATTTGAGGCCGTTTCCTCTTGTCCCTAATTATGAACCAAGATGCGTTATTAGCGATGTTAACTGTAAAACGCATGGGCAACTGCTCCAGCGAGCCCCGGAGAAGGGGCCAGCAGCCCGCTGCCCTTCACGCGGGGCGGGCGGCAAGCCTGAAGCCCTCGCTCCCGTGGCTGCCGAGAAACGGCGGGTGAGGCGGCATATTGCCCAGCGAAGGATTTGCGGCCCCTCAGCACCGGGGGGCCGAGGCTCCCGCCACCTCAGGCTGAGGCGGCACGCGGGCCCAACGGCCACTCCGCCAGCCGGCGGTTGCGCAGCCGCCGCGCGCGTTAACCCCCTTCCCCCCACACCGCTCCCCACCCCGGGCGTGACGTCACAGCGTCGCGAGGCCGCCTCCAGTCCGGCGGGGCCGGCGCCCGCGCACGGGAGTTCCCCTCTCGCGAGAGTTTCGGGAGCCGGCTCGGTTCCTGGTTGGTGGGCGCCCGCCGGGAAAGCCGGGGCGGCAGCGGGGACGGGCCTCCGCCGGACACCGCTCACGGGGCTCCGCGCGCCGCTTACCCCTTCGAGCAACCCCCCCCACCTTTCCCTCACAAACACACACACACCGGGCGGCCGCCTCCTCCCCAAATCCCTTCTCCCCAGAGCGCAGCCAGCCGGGCCCGGGCCCCGGGCTCCGGCGGGAGCATTGTCTGCGGACCGGGGGATCATGTCCGCCGGGCAGCAGGCGCCGCCACCGCCGCCGCAACCGGACGAGCCGCCCGCGCCGCCGCCGAGCGCCAACAGCGGTGAGGCCGCAGGGACGGCTCCGGCTTCCGCCGCCGGCGACGTCGAGATGGAGGTCAGGGCGCTTTTCCCCCTTTCCCCCCACCAGGGCTGGGGGACCCCACACGGGCACACCCCTAACCCCATCGCTCTCACTCCCTCCTCGGCTCGGCGGGGCCTGGGCCGCGGAGGCGCTCCCCGGCTGCGTGGCGGCAGGTGCCCGCCATGAGGGGACGGCGCCCGGTGGGGCGTCCGCGGGCCGCGTGGGGCGGCGGGAGACAATGGAGGGGCGGGCGCGGGGCCGCGCCGTGTTCCTGGGGCTCTGAAGGGAGGGTGGGCAGGGGGACCGGGGAACGGGCCCGGTGGCGGAGAAAGTGTGTGTGTGTGTGGGGGGGCTCCATCCTTTTGCTCGCCTCTCTTTTCCCCCTCTCGCCACCACACACGGGCCCTGGGCGCCGTGTTCTCCCGCGGGGACAAGGGGAGGCCTCGCCGCTAGGTCACTCTTATTTTTATCGAAGCTGGGTGACGGGAGGGCAGGGGGAGCGCCCCTCACTTCCTCTCCCCGCTGTGGAGGTGGGGGGGCTGTTCTGCCGTCTTCCCCCCGCCCCCCCAACGCACACGGGGGAGATCCCGGTGGGCTCCGCTCCTGGCAAGTGGCCTTTCTCTCCTCTCCTTCCTACCCGGGAAGCCTTCCCATCGTTGGCGCTTCCCGCTTCAGCGACAAGCACGTCCCTATTCTAAAACGCAGTAACGTTTTATTTCTGATAAAGTCGTTCAAAACTCCCCCCCCCCATAGGAGGTTGTTCGGAGGGGTGTTGGTTTTGTAATTTTTTATTGGCAACAGGTGCTGCTTATTCCAGAAATTTCAAGGGGGAGGGTTGAGTTTGAGCGATAGGCTGGAGATGCAGGTGTGTGGGTTTTTTCATCGCAGTCTTGTTTCTTTAACGATAGGAGGGGAACTGGTTGGTCCTGCTTCCAGCACTGGATGGTGTTTTGTACTCATGAGTCATCCCGCGCAGTCCAACCTACTTGATCTAAATAAATTTGCAAATGCCATGTTTTGGGGATGAGCAAGTCGCCAAAGCACTGTGGGTAATAAATCCTGCTCAAACCTGTAAAAAAAAAATAAATAGGGCAATTCCAGGCCAGGGCTAAGTGCACGGAGGCTGTGAAACGCGGGCTCTTGAGGCACCCTCGTGTGAGCCCACCGTGCAAGGGCTCTCTCTGAGTTAGTTCCTTTTCGCATGCGGAAGGGATTTCCTTGCATAAAGTGACGTTTCAGTTGAAATAGCTCCTTGATGAAATAGCTCCTAGCTAGGAGACTGCTTTTCTTGATCTCTGCCTAAACTGCCAGGTTTTGTCATCTTTATTGCACGTGAGGAGATCAGGTGGCACGCTGTTGTTTCACGCCGTTAGGCACTGCAGGAGACACAGGAATTTCATGCAGAAGTTCACACTGTCCTATGCCTGTGCCCACTGGTAGGTCAGTGGCGGCTCATTCCAGTGGGAAATGAGTACGAAGATTTGGGTATGAGTTTAGAAAATGTTTAGCCGTAACTTTTTATGTTTGATTCTATTTTAACTGGTGAATGAAAGGTTTGTGGTGGGATTCTTTGGTTTCCGCATGCCTTACCTGCCAGAGTTTTGTGAGGAAACACCCTCCCACAAACATCCCGTGTTTTGCCTCTCTTTGTTTCAGGTTGTTTCTTTCCTGTTCCTTTGTTCTACGTTTTCCAGTAAAGACTGAATTTAGCCCAGTTCTTAGAGGCTCACTTAAACAGATGGTTAATAATGATTTTGAAGGCATTTCATTTGTTTCTTTTTCTTACCCTTTCAAGAATTATTTTGTAATATATTGCCTTAAGGTGGTTTACTATGATCTTGCGATTGTTTGTAGTTTTAAGAACAGAAGATTAAATTACATATGGGAAGTGATGGTGAAGGAGTTAACCTAATAACAGGAGAGACAAGGATAAAAAAGCCTTTATCTGAGGAATAATTGAAGGCAGTATGTCACGGATTTGACAGGAAGGGGATGGAGGAGGGGTGCCCTCTCTCAACCAATGTGTTTTTATGTTAGTAGTGATACCATTGGTACCATAACAACAATTAGTTGATTTAGTAAGCTAAATAGAGGAAAAATGCAGTTTGTCTAAATTCCTACTCTGCTTGCAGGACAAAACTGCAGTCCATGTTCTCATTTAGACTTGTTCCCTTGATACAGAACAATGAGAGATTATCTGGAAAAAAGAACAAAACTTGAAACTACTCTTGCTTTGGGACCAGAACTAGTTCTTTCAGAGAGCTCTCCGGAGCCAGCTTTCAGGAGTGTTTTGGCTCAACACCCTAGAAGCAGCATGTTGAGCTCCTGGACCACAGCTGTCTCTCTCATTCATATTGATGTGATGCTTTAATGATGAAGCTAAATCGGATTACAGAGATCTAGCTCTGTCCCTCACCCTCTGGCAGGGATCTTTGATCCATCTCCAGGTAATTTTTCACTAAGTAATAGAAAGCTGACGATATCAAAGCAGCAAAAGATGGCTGTGCCATCTGATGTGGATAGACAGTAATTTGAAACAATCTCATTCTCCTTTACATGAATATCTTCCCTTGTTCAGAAAATGATTTATTTCTAATTTTTTTTCATCTCAGGAGTCTTTTGATGATGCATCACCAGGAAAACAAAAAGAAATCCAGGAAGCAGATCCTACGTACGAAGAGAAAATGGTATGTATTGTTTGGGACTGTGTACAGCTACCCGGTACTTATGCAGTTGCTTAAAATAGACTTGAGTTTTCTGCTTGTTTGAAGTCTCTTCATGGGGCTTATAAAACTTGGTGTAGTTATTAAAAAATATTTAAGTAACTTGAAACCAAAAAATATCCAGAAAAAACACCCCTCAGACCCTTTTCCTTTAAAAAGGCATTTTGTTCACTGATCTTCCTCCGTTTCTCCATTTCCATTGCGTTCATTTGTGGGAATAACTGTTAATATGTTTTGCTGATTCTAGGAAGTATAGTCCTAGCAGCTTTGAGGTGCTCTAGATTTAGAAGAATAATATAGTGGGACATATTCTAATGTCTTAGGGGAAACATGTAATAAAAAGTTGTCAAGTTGTCTTTGAAATTACCTGTAGAGTTGGCCTTCCTGCAGGTAAGGGGGTTTATGAAGAGTTAGTATTAACTTTCTCTGTCAGAAATGGAAAGATCCTCTAGGAAAGCATCCATAAGTATGTAAATGGCCACTACCTTACTTTCTCAATATACGGAATCAATTGAAGTGTAGGCCTTTTTTTATGTCCCTATTGAATACAGGAAAATAATTCCAAACTTAATTTTGAACTGCAGGAGTAGCAGTCCTTTGAAGGAAAAGTATATTAATTTCAATCTGGGGAGGGGAGCAGTGAAAAAAAGGGGTTGGCATATGGATTTCAGTAGGTTCTGCATTCATTTTCAGTTGAAATATGCTTTAATAGGACAACTTCAAAATAGGCAGTTTTTTTCAAACAGGACAGTTTACGGGTCAAAGTCAATGAAAGCTTTCAAAATTCACAGGAGGCTGAGGAAAGGTCTGCTGTTTGGGACAAGTCCTGACTAAGCCTTGGCCAACTTAAAATTTTTTTTTTATTTTGTCGAGAATGAAAGTGATTTTGTTGGCTTTGTCTAAGGTTTAATTTGTTCACTGTGAAGCTCTAGTTAGAGGACTTGAGCTTTTGAAGATGGGTGATGGTGTGCTTCACAGCTTAGGAGAAAATTTGCTATTTTCCTTATTTTTTAGTTTTTATAATATACTGAATGTAAAAGATGGAGCCATCCATTCCTTACCACTTAATCACATTTTCTTTCTCAGTACCTCCCTATTTTTCTTTCTCCCTGTTCATAATTCCAATGTCTGTGAGTGCTTGTGGAATTTCTTCATAGGAAAGTGAAACTGATTTTTGTAATTTGCTGCTTCCTGTGTTGTTTCTTTTTGCTACTGAAAATAACCCAGTTCTCTTCTGCTGATGTCTCTTTGTGCTGCTTCCTGGCAAAGTGAAGGAAGTGAACTTAGAGTTGTATCTTCTAGTCTCTAGGCAGGCGCAGTTTTAAGGAAGAATGTATTTTGCTGTTGCAGTCGTCAGAAGATGCACTGGAGAAGAAAACAGTACAATTTCTCTGTTGGTAGAGGGGTAGCTCAAGGTTGTTCAGTGTACAGCCTGTTCTCTGTGTCCTGGCTAAAAGATACAGATGTTTGTTAGTCACTTAAAGGAATGTCCATAAGCGCAATGAAAATGAGTTGTGAGGATGTGTGTGCCAAAACTTGCAGAAGATTCCCTACTAAAATTTTAGAATGAGGAAACTTTTACACTGCCCTTTGTATCTCTTCTACTTCCCTTTTGTACAGCCAATGAAACCATACTTAAAAATAAGGGTCAACAATTTGGATAGCAATAAGATCTTACGTAGTTTAAACTTCAAAAACTGTTGTAAAATAAACAAAAAACCCCTATGAAGAATAGACAGGAAAACTTGAATTCAGTGGAAATGAATTGTAGCCGTGTCAGTCCTGTTTAAATTGCAGTTAAGAGTGAGTCTGAATTCTGTGGTACATTCACATCTATTTCTTGGTATCTTTCTTCTCTAACCCCCTGTCTTCCTGTCTGTTACATAGTGCAGGAACTGCTTGCTTTAAAGAGGAGAACACTCACAGAGCTGGCATTGCTTTTGCAGAACTTTGGAACATATGTTCCTTTTTAGTAAGAAAACTGACTTCCTGTAACTGCGAGTTGCTAAATACCAGGTTATGTTGTGGCAGCTGGCAGAACGTCAGAGTGGTTGCTGTTAAGCTTAGAGCTGTTGTCTGTCTTGATTGTCTATTCTGAAGTCTTGATGTGGCCTTGGGAAGGTGTGTTGGTTCCAGATGAAACCTGTCTCAAAGAAAATGAGCCTTTTAGATGCTAATACTGTCTCCTGTAATCTTTTCTGCACAGCAAAACCAGTGACCCATATCAAAGGGTCAGGCAAGTTAGGCTGAGCGTATCTAAGAGGTCTCTGCTGATGGAATAGGTGTTCTGGCTTCTAACTGTGGGCTCTTCTGCCCCCTCCGCTGCCTTTCGTGCCAGCTCTTTTGCTTATCTGGCACCAGGGTGGGGTGGTGTATCTGACTGAGCAGGCAGGAAGCTAGTGCAGCAGAAAATAGTTGTTGCCAGGTGGGCGAGGTGAAGGAGTTCAGTGAAGAATCCCCCGTGTGCTGGGAGGGGGTAAATTTCTGGGAGTGGGACTGGCTTTTGACAGGAGATGGTTCTTAATGGGATTCTGGCCGTGTCTAGGGACGCTCACGTGGTCTCTGTGCCAAAGCCAGATTGCAGCCTTAGCGTAGGTCTGTCTCACAATTTTGTAAGAATGTTGAATATGTCAAGAACAGTTACATTGTTGATCTTAATCACGTCTTCTGTCCTACTGTAGGTATGTATATAAAGAAATGTGAATCTATATTGTTTAAAAAGCATTTTGTTAGCTTTTTCTTTTGAGTGAGTACATACTGTAACATCTCACATTTGTTCCACTTAATTTTTTTCGTCAACAGCAAACAGACAGAGCAAACAGATTTGAGTATCTGTTGAAGCAGACTGAGCTGTTTGCTCATTTCATTCAGCCTGCTGCTCAGAAAACTCCAACTTCACCCTTGAAAATGAAGCCTGGACGTCCACGAATAAAGAAGGATGAGAAACAGAATTTACTGTCAGTTGGCGAGTGAGTGATGTCATGTAGGCCAGCTTGTACTGTAATTATGGATTTTATTGTACTTTAGAAGCGTAAGTTAAACTTGCTAGTCTTTGTCCTATATCGGTGTGTGTTTTACGCTGTATAATTGTGATGTTTTTTCAACTGCCCACCTGTGAGATGAGGAATTCTAGGAGTTTTAATTTTGTGTTGGTGGTAAAGTGATGCCGTGATGAAAAGTGTTGCATCAAGAAGCAAAGCGGGGGAAGCAAAGTAGAGCATTTGTGTCTGTAAGAGTCCATGGGCAACATGGGTGTAACGGCATTTACAGGCAGCTTGAAAAGCAGAAGCCTGGAGATTTGGATGCCTTCACTGCAGTGTGCAGGCTAAGTGTATCTAGCGTTTGGCAGGTGTTCCAGAACTCTTAAATACAGTGGTGTTCCCTGTCTTGTATTTAAAGGCCAGTACTGATGCATGCAATTTACCCCTTTCTAGTCACTTTGCTCTGATATTTGAGCACCTTTGTTCTGATATTTGGTCATCTTATCTTCTTAAGAAGCGAGTGGCTTTAAAGAGTTAAAAAACAGCATTGCGGTTGATGAGCTAAACTGAGTTCTTTTGAAGAATCTTGCTAGAAGCTTCTTTGGGCATTTGTGTTCTGTACTGAATGACATTAATTTTGGAAGAGTTTCACATCTTTTCAGTTTAGCCAAAACTAACTTACTTTCTTGCACGTTTTCAGCTACCGCCACCGTAGAACAGAGCAGGAGGAAGACGAGGAGCTGTTGACAGAGAGCTCCAAGACAACTAATGTCTGCACTCGATTTGAAGAATCTCCATCATGTCTGTTTCCTCTTTTTTGTTTGGGTTTTTACCCCCCATCCTCTCCCCCCCACCGCATCCTTCTCCTTCAAAATAGTGTCTAAAATGAAGATTATTGAAGATTATTCACATCCTTTCCAAGAACAATGAATCAGTTGTGGGGAAGAGGAAAAAAAAAAAAGCATCACCAGGCTAATGAGACAGAATGTATTAGTGAGGGACTGTTTATTTTCTGTTGGACTAGAAAGATAGATAGTCCAGTGGGTCTTGCCCTTTAGAAATCCAGTTGCTATACTTTAATTACTAGGAAAGAGCTAACTGGTTTTAAGTCTATCATCTTACAAATTGTGCATATGTAACCTATCTTATGATACAATTTAAAGTACCTAACAACTTCCAGTTCGTTTAACAGGGAATTCAGTATTCTGTTAATCAAAACTAGACTGCATTCCAGTTTGGGGGGTGGTGATAAGAGTTTGAATTTCTGCAAGGAGCAACTCGCAGAAACAAAATTAACATGTTGCTTTCTCTAATTGCCATTATCCTTGGAATTTACTGCATGAAATTTACAACTTGATATTTTGTTCTGTAGCTTGGATAATCGGTGTCAGTTAGCAGGTGAGGGATGATGAAATGCTTTGGTAGGTTTTTACAGATCTTTTATTCTGTTCTTTCATGTCTTTTAGATGTTAAATGGGGAAAGCTGCGTGATTATCAGGTTCGAGGACTCAACTGGCTCATCTCTTTGTATGAAAATGGCATCAATGGCATCCTAGCAGATGAAATGGTATGCACATAGCCCCTGTTTCTGGGGCCTTGGGAACACATGCTATACAATACAGTTTAAGTTCATTTATATATATATATGTGGTTTTTTAATAGCACAAAATTCAATACATAATTTGCCAGAACTTATTTTTTTTTGGGGGGTAGGTTTTACATCACTAATGTTAAAAGTGTCACAGGTATCTAAACTGTGCAGGCAGTCATAGGCATATGAAAAGAGAAGCTGTCAACCTTTAGAGACATAAAACTTGGCAGAGAGGAGTTGTTCTATAGAATGAATGGCTCCTCTAAATTTTCTCTAAATTGAAGCTATTTTCTATAGTATTCTCAAGCTGCCCTTGTGAAGGGAGTGTTGTGTATGAAAAGAGTAAGGGATGTGGGAACACTTCCTGTTGTTAGAGTAAAATGTAGGCAGCGGGATTCGAGTCTCCTACGTGGACTGATCTCACCAGCACGAGCTACACCAGTGGGGGAGTTTCTGGGAAAAATGATGCAAAGATAGGTGTAGCCAAAAAGCTCTGCTAAAATTTCTTTCACAGCATGACCATGGTCATTTCAGTCTACACTGACTGAAGAAGCTTCTGCTTCTGTTTTTATTCTTTTTTTCCTGAAAGACGAGGGATGAATGCAGAGGAAATAGTACTAGTTTGACAAGCAGATATGTTTTTGTCCTCAAAGTGGTTTTAGTTTTATCTGTTTTTCATAAGGAGCAGATAAGGAAAATCAAAAATCTAATTATATTTCAGTATTGCATTTCGCAATATTTCTTTTCTGTGTAATAAAACTTTAAGATAAATTAGAGAGGAATTAACTTAAATTATTTTTTAGTAACATATTCAGTTTTGAAGTAGATCAAGGATTTTCTTCAACATACATACTTACAGAGGAATTATTTTTTTCTGAGTACAGTTCTAAGTGTAACGGTCTTATTTTAACTAAATGACTGGGAAACTTTAAGTCCTTGGATTTGTGGTGTTCCAAGATCTGTCTGGAGATGAGGAGTTTAAATATTTACTATTAAATATTTTTAGATTAATTCTTAATTTTTAATCCTTTTGAATTTGTTAATGTCTTTCACATAGCTTGTAAACACTTTTCCAGATACTACACCAGGTGGAATGTTGTTATTTTGAAGACACAGATTTGAATTTTAGAAGCAAAAATAACTTCTAAAATTGTTTTTTGGGGTAATTTAAATCCCATAGGTTTGAGTCATAATCTTTTTGAATTATTTAAATTATATGAATGATCTGTGGCATTTCTTTGGAAATCTTTGGAAGCATTTATTCCTTGGTTTTGTTTAAATTAAAATTGTATGCTGAAGACACAAGGTATTAAATATTTGCTGAATAAAGAACAGAGCACTTAAGTATTTCTAAAGAAGTTTAGTATTTGTTTTTTCGTTGATGTATGCAGCCATTTATGTTTGTCTTTCTTCACACAAGAAGTGACATCATGTTGTGGCCTGTAAAAGCCTCCTTACAGAGTTCTTAGTTTATTCACTTTATTTGAAGTTTAAGAGAATGCATATGTCCAGTTTGTAAAGTTTGTTGACCTCTATATAAATAATCTGAGTGCACCTTAGTTTACATAACAAATTTTCATGAAATAACGTTTCCTTGCACTTCTAAGAATATGTCATAGTTGAACTGTAAGGCCAAATCCTCGCTTCGTAATCCAAGGTTTGAAAATTTTATTTTTACTACTGTTCTTTTATTAAATGTGGGAAGCAACACGAGCTTCTCCTCACCAAGCTTTTGATGCCTTTTGTGAGTAGCACTGTCTGTACTATATCTCCTGTGTGTTCCATGTTGTATTCAGAGCTCACTCTTGGGTTTCTTAAAGGTGTTTCATGAGAGATGTATTTTTTCTGACGCACTAACATCTCTTACAGGGCCTTGGGAAGACGCTGCAAACGATTTCTCTTCTTGGGTATATGAAACACTACAGAAATATTCCTGGTCCTCACATGGTGTTAGTTCCCAAGTCCACTCTACATAACTGGATGAACGAATTCAAGCGATGGGTGCCCACCCTTCGAGCAGTTTGTTTGATCGGTGACAAAGACCAGCGAGTAAGTTTTCTTGTGGTGGTTTTTCCTTTGTAAATCCAGCCTGTGATCCAGCTGCCCTTTACCTTTCATTGACAAGGAAGGATGTTACTTGGATTTGTAGTGGTTAAGCAGTAACAGAAGCAAGTGCTACCTACGTA
The DNA here is from genome assembly GCA_004320125.1 of Scolopax mira. Taxonomy (NCBI): domain Eukaryota; kingdom Metazoa; phylum Chordata; class Aves; order Charadriiformes; family Scolopacidae; genus Scolopax; species Scolopax mira. Next base: position 154,318 of record BJBW01003103.1, read on the forward strand.
AAGCAGAACCAGCTCAGAATTCACACGTATGTTGCCCAGCTACTGCTTCATCACTTTACACTCATCATTTTTTGATCAAAGGTTTTCTCTCTCCTTTGGTGAAGACAATACACCATTAGACAAACAAAACCCAGTAAATCTTGAAATAGGAAAATAAAATGTTTCACATTAAGTGCTGTCATTTGCATGAATATGTAAATCTGTTAAAAAGTAATTTGTTTTCTGCTCTGTGTGGTACAGTACAGTGCAGTGGCTGTCATAACAGTTCTTAAGAGGATTTTGGGGTGTCACTTTGTTAGTGTCACATTGCACGGGGCAAGGGTGGGTGGGTTGTTGAAAGTGATAGGCAAATATTTGGCTTGAACTTTGTCAGTTAGAAGAGAAAATATTGTTCAGTGTTTTATGGCCTTACTATTGCAATAATTTTCTCTTTGTTACATCATTATCAGTTCTTTGCTAGTTTGGGTCTAAATTAAAAAGCATGGAATATGGTGGCGTCTCTTTAGATTTATCAACTGGAGTTACCCATTTATTTATGGAAGGAAGAGTTATTACTGGTGTCATTAAACTGCTTTCATCAGCAGATTATTTTTTGAAGGGCATCTGGCTCTATTTTTAGTTTGTTGGGTTAGAAAATACAAAAAATATTGATGAAACTTTAAGTAGTTCTGGAGGTCATTGGTACAGGTCTGGTATCTTGTGATTTTTCTATTTTAGTACATCTTTTTTGACTCCAAAAGTTCTTAACTTTCAGTATATTTTTTGCTTACGTGAGTTAAGTTCTTGACATTTATATGTGTGTATTTTGAATTCTGATTATATCTGCTTTTAACCTTGGATGTCAGTGTTCTAGAAGTTGTTCAGTTAGCCAAATAAATATTCAAAACCTACCATTTTCTAAACTTAAAAAAAACCCCAAAGCAAACCTTGAGAAAATTAATTTTGAGTTCTGTTCTTATAGTTCAGCTATAGATGTGTGTAGTAGTCACAGTTTCCAAAGCCAGAAGTAAGAGCTGAAATCCTTCCTCTTGCTCTACCCCAATGGTTTTAGGCAGCTTCAGCACTGACAAAATTGTAAAATGGTTGTGTGTTGTATTGCTTCTATAATGAATTTTATCTTTTCTTTCAAATTTATTAGCAACGTTGTTTTAAAATTCCAACAGCAGTAGTGTGTTTGTTCTTCTTGTTGTAAGATTTGACAAAGCCTCCAGTAACTGTTCCCTTGTTGTCTAGGCTGCCTTTGTCAGAGATGTGTTGTTGCCTGGAGAATGGGATGTCTGCGTAACATCATACGAAATGCTTATCAAAGAGAAGTCAGTATTCAAAAAGTTTAACTGGAGATACCTAGTCATAGATGAAGCCCACAGGATTAAAAATGAAAAATCAAAGGTAACTTATACTTTAATTGAAAAAAAGGAGATTTGTGAGGGTTACGAGGTGGACTAGTAATATTTTTATATCTGCTTATGTCTCAACATCCCTCAGTTATCAGAAATTGTGAGGGAATTCAAGACTACGAATCGACTGCTGTTGACTGGAACACCACTTCAGAACAACTTACACGAACTCTGGGCCCTTCTTAACTTCCTTTTGCCAGATGTCTTTAACTCATCTGAAGTAAGTCTTTGTTTCTGCTAATCAAATCAAATAAACTTTTCTGGTTTTCCAAATATGAAAATAGGCCTGAATATGTATAGTCAGGAGTATTGGTTACCAGCAATGATAGATTGTCAATCAGAAGTGGTTCCAAAATGATGAAGTATAGTAGGGTAGAATGCTTCTCTCAGCTTGGCCATTTTTAAGGGCTGTTGTGAGTTTAGCAGATGTAAGGGTTATTTAAAATCACAACGTGAAAATGATCTCTGCTGCATTTCAAAATAGATTTAAACATTCTGATGGCTAAGCCAACTAATATTGTTAATATATTTAAGTTAAATTATTGTTTATCTGAGACTTCTTTCCTGAGAGTTGGGAGATCCTATATAATGAGGAATAGGCTTCACAAAGTGAAGCATATGATTAACTGTTTGATGCACTGGGAGCGTGAGATCTGTAGAAAAGGAAGCCTTTTGGTGCCTTACACCAAAATTTTAATTTTTCCTTTTCATTTTTTCATCAAATGCTGCAGTAGGATGCTGCTTAGATGGAATTTTTCCAAAAGGACTCATATATTGATTGATTGGGGTTTTCTTTCCCCTCCTTCCAATGGCATGGAGGTTTTTGGGTTTTTTTTCGGGAATATGCTGCGCTATAGAGCTTTCCATAAAAATAGACCAAAGAGGGTAATTTGTTCTTTTATTTACTGCCTACGTAGGAGAATTACTTGACTTTTATTTATTCACCATTGCAAGGAAACCTCTTACATACCAATTATTTTGTTGACACAGGACTTTGATTCATGGTTTGATACAAACAACTGTCTTGGTGATCAAAAGTTGGTGGAACGTCTCCATATGGTAAGTCTTTCTGCTTTTTGTACGGGTGTTACTTTTACCTGAGTTAGGTTCTCAATAATTCTTCCAGTGCTTCCTGTGACACAATATTAGGGTAAAATAGCTTACACCAGAAACTATGGCAGCCTTTCAGAATAGGTTTGTGAAGCTCAGAAGATGATCTGTTTCTTGAAAAAGAAATTGTTTTGGAGGGGAAGAAGGGTTGATAGTTCTGGCTTTCAGCGTTCTGAAATACTTACGTTAAAAATATTGGCTATGAAGAGACTGTAAGTATTTCATCCAGCAAAATTAAAAACGTATCATGGAGCATAGAACTACCTGAAAGAGTATTTTTTTGCCTAATTTTCGAGTCTTTCAAAGACAGCACATGTGTATTCCCATGTATAATAACCTGTCCATAGAGATTGCTTTTTCAGATGATCTGGTGTTTGAGCATTTCTATAGAGAATACCTGCACTGCTTTTGTCTGTTGACCTGTTCAGTGTTTCAGTTTCCCCAAAAGTTTAATGATGCAATCTCTTTCAGGTGCTGCGACCATTCCTTCTACGTCGCATTAAGGCTGATGTAGAGAAAAGCTTGCCTCCAAAGAAGGAGGTTAAAATTTACGTGGGTCTCAGCAAAATGCAACGAGAATGGTAATTCACGTGCGGGGTTGCTGTGGTTAAGGCTCAGAATGAACGTGCTGCTTGTGGTTTGATTATTGTGTGGAACTTGATTTAATTCCTTCCGGTGTCCTCCCAACTCCTATACGTTTCTGTGTGTATCAGGGAGAGTTACCTGGTTAAATGAGGGGCAGCTTTGGACTATACTTACCATTTAAAGAAAGGCTCGCTTTGTTTTAGAGTTACGAAAGCTGCTTATTCCTTTGCTGTAGGTATACACGAATCTTAATGAAGGATATAGATATACTGAATTCAGCTGGCAAGCTGGACAAGATGAGGCTGTTGAACATCCTCATGCAGCTGCGGAAATGCTGCAACCATCCCTATCTCTTCGATGGAGCAGAACCCGGTCCTCCTTACACAACAGACATGCATTTGGTCACCAACAGCGGCAAAATGGTAGTACTGGACAAATTGCTACCCAAGCTGAAAGAACAAGGTACGTGTTTATTTGGTGGTGTTTGGGAGTTGTTTGGTTCAAGGATGAAAAGGAAGGTCAGTGCTACTGAACGTTTCCGTGTATCCTGAGCAAAAAGCAGCAGGCTTTAGCCAGGATTCTGCCGGCTTCTGCCATGATACCAGCTTGTCAACACTGTATCGTAAATAGTTGATAAAAAAACAATTTGGGAAGTGCCTTAATCTCATCAATAGTCCATTATGGCTTTTGCTGATGGTGAGGTGTTTTGATCGGTTTGGGTTGTTTTGGTTGGTTTTTTGTTTTTGTTTTTTTTTTTTGTTTGTTTGTTTTTGTTCCCGCTAAATTGAGACCAGAGAAACATCAGTTGTTCTGGGCTTTAAATTTTCTTTCTTAGCATTATTAGCTGTTTGAAACATAATCATGTGGTGTTTTGGCCACTCCTTTGATTTTCCATGAAATACCATTTCAAAGTTTTCATGTAGGCTTTAAGTCAAGCCCTTTGTGAAATGTTGGTCTTTCTTGCTGGATGTGATTTTGAGTAGCATCTGATTTTTTTTTCAGTGAATTCTTTAAGGCAGCCAAACGTGGGGGAACGCTCAATAGTTTTAAAGTTATTTGATATTGGGTACAGAACACTGGAATGTGTTACTATAAAACTCAGTCGCTAAACAAGAGAGGTCATTAGACTCAAGAATCTAAAGGACAAAAAAAATCATACTAGGAGAATATCAGGGGAAGTGGAAGCTTTGGAATATCCTGTGTTGTACTTAAATGTCTCAAGTAGATTGGAAATGGTTGTGTGTATGTGCATTAATTACTGTACGTTTAGTTTTTGGAGGCTGTTCTTGGAAGGTAAATAAACTGAGAGACAAGTCTTTAAGAAGAACATACTTTATTTCCAGCTGTCTTAAATCCAAACCAAATACTTCACAATTTCATACTTTGTACTCCTTGATGTTTTTGTATTTGTGTTATCATTTTCCCCTGCAGTGCAGGGAATGTTTTGATGAGGAGGACAAGAGGAAACAAAAGCAGAAAGGCAGCCACTACCACACACTGAGGCAGCCAAACCCCGTGGCAAGCACAGGAGCCTGCCAGTTGGTAGCTCGAGAGTTCTAGCGGCCACTCACATCTGGCATTGTCTGGAACCTTTTGAGCCCCACGTTGGGCACTAAAAAGGATGGTTGTGGTGCAGCCCTGCAGTATGTATTGGGTTGTGAAGTTCTGCTTACCTTTCTAGCACAGAGAACTGCCCTACTTCCTTTTCTGGAAATGCAAACTTACTTGGAGAGTTTGGTAAATCTTAGCTTTTGGTGAAAGCATAAGGAAGCTTTTTACCCAAACAGGTTCAAGAGTCTTAATCTTCAGTCAGATGACCAGAGTCCTGGACATCTTGGAAGATTACTGTATGTGGCGAAATTATGAGTATTGTAGACTGGATGGACAAACACCACATGATGAGAGACAGGTAGGTAAAATTTAAAATATTTCCCATAAGTAAAAATAGTACTTTTGTGAAACATTTGGTTCAACTAATATTTTCCTTTTATTTATTTAGGCGTCTATTAATGCGTATAATGAACCTGGAAGCTCAAAATTTGTGTTTATGTTGAGTACACGGGCAGGAGGTCTCGGAATCAATTTGGCTACTGCTGATGTTGTTATCCTGTACGATTCAGACTGGAATCCACAAGTGGATCTCCAAGCTATGGTAAGAATCCAGGTGGCAATTACGTGTTGAGTTTCCATCTTCTCTTTCTCACAGAACCTCCCTAGAAATGCGTATGTGGCATGATACAGTATTTCCAAAATGAATTGGTATTTTCCTTGATTTAGGACAGTACAGATTTAGTACCTTTAAAACTGGTCTTCGGTTCCAGTGCGTGGAACCTGTAGTCACATTGGGGATGTGCAATGATTTATGCAGTGGTAGCTGTTGAGTGCATGCTCTTAGCAGTGTTTAATGAGAATAGCCTATTTCTTTTCTTTTTATAAAGATAAAAAAAATCTAGGCTGTATATGTTAATTGCAAAACTATAAAGTTTTACTTCTGTGGGGAGTGGAGGTGAATGTGTTTACACTGTGTTCTCTGATACCTTGAAAATGAGACAAAAGCTGAGTTAAATGCTTCAAAACCTGCTTTTGTGGTGGTGGTAAGTGAGCAACCTCCTTTCAGCAACCATCTTTATTTTTTTTTGAAGTAGATTTGCACACATCTGCAACATCAGGAGTAGTGTTAAAAACTACATAAGAAAGTAAAGTAAGTAAGTAAACCACATAAGAAAGTAAAGCTATTTAAAAACTACCTGTGTTTTTTGAAAAAATGAGGCCTTTCAGTGACAAATCTTGTAAATTTATTTTTAATTATTTCAGTTAAGATACAGGTTCTCAAGTAGTCTAGAAAAAATTTCATTCCAAAGAATGATGGAGTCGATATCTGGAAGCTAAAGCGAGATAGTTCCGGCTCCCACTAGAGGTGTATGGCCAGAACACTCATTCCCACAGGGGTTAATTATCAGCCACTCAGCCAAAGTGGTGCATTGTGGTTTTTCTTCAAATATTCATAGCACAACTGAAGAAAAGTAGCTTTTGGTCAGTACAGAGATAATTTCTGAAATACTTTGATGTTACATAAGGTCAGAAGCATCCAGTCTGCTCCCTTTTTTTGATATAAACCAAAAAACCAAACAACCCCAAGCACACACTACTTTTAGACATGACATTGGGCAGTCAGTCCCGTTAACTGAATGTCTATAAGCATTTTACTAACCTGTGCTACTCTGTTTTGTAAATTAGTATGTAGAAACTAATGGAAATTGAAGACTAATTAGATAGGCATGCTGGAAAACAAGTACTGAATTTTTTTTTTTTTTTTTTTTTTTTTTTTTTCTTCTGGCTAGGATCGAGCACACAGAATTGGCCAAACAAAGACTGTGCGGGTGTTCAGGTTTATCACAGACAACACGGTGGAAGAAAGAATAGTGGAACGTGCGGAAATGAAACTCCGGCTCGATTCCATCGTCATTCAGCAAGGCAAGTGGAGGAAGGCAATTTGTTTGTATATAATGATGTGATTGTCTTCTAGATTTTTAGAATGTGTAAACTGTGGTGAAATCAACTAATAAGAATTGATGGGAATGTGGCTTTTGCCTCAGCTGAACTCTGGACATAGATTGCAAAGGCTGCTCCACTTGAAAATGTATTTGGGTTGGCTCTTCCCCACTACCTTTTTGATTACCTCCCTAGTGATACATATGTACAAGGGGATACAGGCAGGCTTTTAGTCTTTTAATTTTAGAGCACTCCTTTGAACTGGATAAATCAGTGCCTTTGTTTATTAGATGGGGAGAACTGATGACAATGTAACCTTCTTGGCTGACTTGATAGGAATTGGTAACTTTAGTTCTGAAAAACAGGATTCAGTAAGGCTTAGTCTGGAAATTGCGAAAATGCAGAACAACAAAGCTTATCTATCTGGAAGACCTCATGTCCAAAATGATGTTTATTGAACACAATTAATGGGTCATAAAGCAAACATATGTGGTCCCTGGGTAGATTTCGTTGGATTTGGGTGTTTTTCCCCCTCTTTCTTTCCTTGTCCTGCTTCATTTGAAATTTCCTTTACTGAGAGAGAAGGAGATGATAGTTTTAATTTAGGAATGTAAGGTGGAGACAAATCACGTATTGCTCCTTCCATTGTGTAAGCTCTGTGTAAGCTGCTCTCCTCTGGTGCTTTTGTCTTCAGGAAGACTGGTGGATCAAAACCTGAACAAACTCGGGAAGGATGAGATGCTGCAAATGATTAGACATGGAGCAACGCACGTCTTTGCCTCAAAGGAGAGTGAGATTACAGATGAAGATATTGATCACATTTTGGAAAGAGGTGCAAAGAAGGTGAGATAAAGTTCTAAAAAAAAAAAAAGATGGAAGCCCACCTATAGAACTCAGTTTGATGGTATAGATAATACAGCCCTAGATGATAACTTGATAGTAAGCTGGAGAGAACAGGGGGCTTGCTATTGAGGGTTTTCATATTGGTCAATTGTTTGTTTTTTCTGCTGTTGTAAATGAGGTATTTCATAATTAAGTACCTCTCAAAATTGCTATTTTTCTTCCAAGACTGCTGAAATGAATGAAAAACTTTCAAAGATGGGTGAGAGCTCACTTAGGAACTTCACAATGGATACGGAGTCCAGCGTCTATAATTTCGAAGGGGAAGACTACAGAGAAAAACAGAAGGTAACGTTTAAATTTCTTTTGGAGAAAAGCACTAAGTTGTGTGATTGAAACACATTTGTTTGAGAAGTGTTGGTTAAAATACAATATAATGCATGAAAATAGCTTATACGTTTTGTTATTTATTTAATGAAGTAGATTTAAACCTAGTTTTATATAAAACTTGTAGCTGGTCTGAGTATTTTGCAAGGCTTAGTCTTAATATTTTTTGGGATGGTGGGATTTGTTTTTATAGATGGCATTTACAGAGTGGATTGAACCACCTAAACGAGAAAGAAAAGCCAATTACGCTGTGGATGCGTACTTCAGAGAGGCTCTTCGAGTCAGTGAGCCAAAAGCACCCAAGGTGAGTTGTCATTTAAGAAAATAATTTGTTCAAATGTGCACGATAAATGGTTACAGCCAAAAGCAAGAAATAGGTCTCTATGCATAAAAAGTGCTCTATTCACTTTCGTAAATTGGGGAGACAATTTAAATTCAGAAAAATCCAAAGGATTTGAGACAAACTTCTGTGAGAAAAAAGTAAGAGCAGGATGAAACCTGTCAAGTATGAGGAAGGTGAGACCAAGGTGTTTCTTATTTAAGCACCTCTGGATTTTCCTTACCTGCGGAATATTTCCTTGTTGTTGCTCAGAACACCTGAACTTTTTTGAAGGGGATACTTGTGTGACACTTTCCTCAGCCACCACCTCCCGCCAAAAGACCCTCCCTCCTTTTCTGAGAGGTCTTTCACTTTTAGAATTTATCGTGGTTGTAGTTGTCTCTGCCATGGTGTGGCCTTTTGTCCTTTTTTTATTTTTCTCCCATTAATACTGCATTTTTGTAACAATAAAGTTTGGGGTTTTTTTTTCCCTCATCAACTTAAATTGGCTTTTACAAGCAAACAGATTCTGGCTCTGAAAGGGAATCAAATACAAATTTTGTATGTATTTCAGGCACCACGGCCTCCAAAACAGCCAAATGTACAGGACTTCCAGTTCTTCCCTCCACGCCTGTTCGAGCTATTGGAAAAAGAGATTCTCTACTACAGGAAAACAATTGGGTACAAGGTAATGGAAGCCTTCACACTTTGCAAGAGTTTAGTGCAACATCAGGAGAATATGTACTACTGCTGCCTTTCTGACGCTAATTTAAATGAAAGAATGTCATGTTGAGCTGGACAAATGCTTAATTGTCATAGCCAAGCGACAATTAGCAATTAATTAAATTTTACAAAATGCAAAACTTTCCAGGTACCTCGTAATCCTGATTTGCCAAATGCAGCCCAAGCACAAAAGGAAGAGCAGCTTAAGATTGATGAGGCTGAACCTCTTAATGATGAAGAACTAGAAGAAAAAGAGAAGCTTCTAACCCAGGTAAGAGTTGGGCCTTTGGCTGACTGAAGTCAGTTGAAACTTACCTTGTGTTTGACAGTGTTACAGGAACGTTTTGTGGGCAGTGAGTCACCACTGCACATTTTGATGCCAACTGAAAAGAGGTTTAGCATTAAGTTTGTCGTGGGCCTGGCTACCTTTGAAGAACATGCACCAAATCCACATATTCAGGGTCTAGTCAATCTCATTTGTGTTCTGTGTATTCTAAGCCTGAAGAGTGAGAACTAGCCCAGTGGTAGCCTCTGGCTTTCCAAGTTTGTGTTGGCTGCAGCCCGTGACATCTGCCCTCAGCTGTGGGACCTCGCAGACCAGCTGCAGAGCTGAGCGTGCTGCTTTCCACAGCATTTAAACCTGCCAACCTGTCACTCCCACGTGGAAGTGAATCCTGCTGGTCTCCCTAAACTGCCTGGTAGTGGATAGTCTCCCTCTCAAAGAGGATAAGAGCAGAATAGGTTTATAAGTAGGTAGCATGTACATTAAATTATTTAAAACAGGTTGCTACCCATTACGCCTTATTTGGGTATTATATTTTCATGATGTATTTTTTTGGGATGGGCGGAATTAGCTCTCCTGAGGGAGAGTGACCCAGGAAAGTGGCTGAGGGCATCTGTGAGACACTCAGTGGGCCTTTTTGACAAAACAAAACCAAACCATTATAGAGACTATTGCTTCACAGGCATTAATTTATGAGCTGAAAACTCTTTTATCCAAAACTAGTAGGTATTTAGAGAACCAGTGTTAATCACTATTTAAATGGAGAGACTACAGTTTGAAAACAGCTTTTATTCTGACTAGACTGCAGAGAAAGCAGAGGTTTAATAGTGTTGGAATGATGGAAGTCTTACAGACCTTTTTTTAAAGAAATCTGTTGAAACGCATTTGGAGAGAGACAAATCCTAAAACTTCTGTGCCATGTTTCCTTTTGATTGCTATATAGGGATTCACTAACTGGAACAAGAGAGATTTTAACCAGTTCATCAAAGCTAATGAGAAGTGGGGCCGTGATGACATTGAAAATATAGCACGAGAAGTAGAAGGAAAAACCCCAGAGGAAGTCATCGAGTATTCAGGTAACTCACTCCTCAGTAGGCAGCTCTGCGAGGCCATCTCTGGCGCTGCTTGCCCGCTTTGAACTGACTGAGCATGGGGACATCTTACCTCTGAGCGTTTCTCACACGGCTCTTCAGTTGTACTGATGGATTTGGAACCTACTGATCCAGGTTTTACCATCTTTAACCCTCGCGTAATTTAAGCTGTACTATAAACTGTTACTGACCCACTCTAACATATCCTAAATCTACCCTAAGAGCATAGTGCTATCTATCTATCCATCTTCAGTTCTTCTCCATTTTGGCAAAAGGAAATGCTGAGAAACAATGCTTTGCTAAGTTCTACTTTTTCTTGTATATACTAATTAGTAGCTTTGTTGAATCTTTACACCTTTATTACCTCATCAAGAGTGGGAAACATTAAGCATTTTATGTCAGAATATATAATGGCTGTTGGTTTTTTGTAACCAAAGTCCACTTGGCTACTTACCTCTGATGTCTCAGAACTGTTTTCTTTGGCCACTCAGTTACCCTCCTGCTTCCCTCCGTAACAATGTATTGCCGTTCCATCAGTTTCCATTTTAAGCAGCTTTTTCCTTTGAGAAGGAGCTTGGCTAACAAAAGCTTTCTGGCCTGTGTCACCCGAGGCCTCCTCTATCCAACCCCTCCCAATAGCGTTTGTAAAACGGCACCAGGCGATGTGGGGAGGGGAGGTTCCTTATCAGGTGAAGACACGCCTGTTCTTATACAGCAGTACCTTTGGGAAAAGGAAACAACTTTTTTTTTTTTTTCTGGTACAAACCCTCTAACTTTTGAAACACGTGATAAGGAACTAACCAATTGTTCTTTTCTTAGCCGTGTTCTGGGAAAGATGCAATGAACTCCAAGACATAGAGAAGATCATGGCTCAGATAGAAAGAGGAGAAGCCAGAATTCAGAGACGAATCAGCATAAAAAAAGCACTTGATACAAAGGTATCATCTTTACTGTGTTTCTCACTTCTTTTATTTCCCTGTGCCAGTGAGGTGAGATGCGGGACTGTCTGTCTAGCCACAGTAACTCATGTGTGAGTTGCCTATAGCTGCCTGTAGGTTTTCTATTCTATAGTCGTGCTGTCCCAGCTGATCGCTATGGTGGTGACTCCAGGTATGGCCTAACCTGTTGTTTGTAACAATCATCTTTATCCCAGGACAAGCAGTTCATAGTGTGTATAACACACTCCCACTAAATGCATGCTTTTTGAAGCAGCAGCATTTCTTTTGGACCCATGTAACTGAAAATGTGATATATATATATATGTACACACACATATATATGTATGTACGTTTAGGGCACTTACTTAAAAAGGGAAGACTTACTAAGCAGAGGCAGCTTTCATCTCGGTCTGTTCCACCAACAGGGTTTGGTTAATGAACAGATAGGTAGTAAATTAAGACAGCGGATCAGAAGTCCCCCTCACTTCAGGTTTGAGAAGTCGGTGAAGTCAGGGGAAGGACGGTGTCTGACTCAAGCAGAGTACCCTGGTACTCTAATTTTGACCATTCCTGAGGATTTGGATGTTAAAAAGGATCATTGCATTTTTATGCTTGGCAGGTCTTGGCTATTTTCAAATGTAGAGGTAAAAAAATCACACACAAAGCTGTCTGTCTAAACGGGGATTTACCAGTTTAGATGGTGTTGGTAAATGCATCTGGAACCCACAGTTCCTCACGTGGTGACTCTAGCACCAGCAATCCTACAGGATCTAGTTTTTTTAGCTTGGTGTTGTTCATCTGCCTGTCTTGATGGGATGCACTGCTTTCATACAAAACAGTTCCATGCTAATTCTCAACTATTGCTTAGTTTTATATGATCTTTCTTGTTTTGTTTAGATTGGCAGATACAAAGCCCCTTTCCACCAGCTAAGAATATCGTATGGTACTAATAAAGGGAAGAATTACACTGAGGAGGAGGATCGCTTTCTCATCTGTATGCTTCACAAGCTGGGATTTGATAAAGAAAACGTCTACGATGAATTAAGACAGTGCATCCGAAACTCCCCTCAGTTCCGATTTGACTGGTTTCTCAAGTCCAGAACTGCCATGGTATGTATTCAGCTGGTGTGCAGTTTGCTGGTGAATGCCTATGTCACCACAGTTACACACCAGCTAATTAAATGTACCTCAGGCTTCTGAGGTACTGCGCGTGAGGACGATACATTACATTTTTATAGACACCCAGATCACATCTATCAAAAACTATTCATTCCTTTTTTGCTCTGCCAGCACACAGGAAAAAACTTACCTTGTGTAATCTGATTTAAGTGTCTGCCTGATGCAGTGAGTGAGTATGTTGTGTCCTTTAGGAGCTACAAAGGAGATGCAATACTTTAATCACCCTGATCGAAAGAGAAAACATGGAACTGGAAGAAAAGGAAAAGGCAGAAAAGAAGAAACGTGGACCAAAACCATCTTCGGTAAGATTGAAAATGGCATTTCTGTGGAAAAGCTCATTTGAAGACAGTGCTTTTCTAATTGTTTAGGACATGTGATAACTAAAGTTATTTGAAAACAACAAAAAAACTTAAAAGGCAATGTTAAGAGCTGCTTACAGTTCCCACTGTCATTCAGGTAGTGCAGTACTGGATGTCAACAGAAATAAGTTTAGGTTCTAAATCGTAGCTCATGTGCTTTGGAGCAGGAAAACTTGTTACGCTATGGCTCGCTGAGTTGGTACACTATAGATTTACATTGGTAAAATAAAAGAGATTTTTTTTTTTTTTTGCCTTTTGATTAATTTTTATCCCTAAAGAAATTGTATGGTTACCACTGTGGATACACAGGTGACACAGGCCAGTCCTTCCCTTTGGAGGATTTTACAAGTCAGTTTACAAGCGTTCCTGTGCAGCCTCTGCTTTCCTTGCTGGGAAAGTTCTATACACTTTGCTTCTCCGCGCTGCTTACCTTTATGAAATGGTAGTTTCCAGAATTGGAAGGCTACAAAGCAATGGCTCTCCTGAGGCGGCGATGCCTATTTGCTGTATTGGCAAATTTATGACATTTTAAAGCTGCTAGAGTGGAAGTAACCGCTTTGACAGCTTTGACTTGAAAGGCATTGCTTGCATCCAAACTTTTTGTATCACAATAACTTACTGAAAAACTTACCTTACAGGCACAGAAGCGCAAAATGGACGGGACTCCTGATGGTCGTGGAAGAAAAAAGAAGCTAAAGCTGTGAATGCAGAATTTTTGTAATCACTAAATTTAAAAAGTAGTTCTTTAATTTACGGGTCTTCATAAGATGTACTGTATAATGCTCAACTATTATGTCATTAAAGGACATCGGGTTCATCTGTTTACTGAACTAGAAACATAGTACTTAATGTAGTTTCACTTTTTTAAATGCAACAGCTGTGCTGAATTTTTTTTACCATTAACACTTGAAGTAATAAATAGTCTTCATTTATTAATAATGCCTTGTGACTTTTTTCATTAATATTTCCACTTGAATACCTATTTAGTCATCCCCAATTTTTTTTTTTTTCATCTTAGGGGGTTGTAAACACTTTTCCATTATGATCAAAAGAATCATAATAATAAAAATAGAATAGTTTTCAAATAAAAATTGAAAGTTCTGCTTATAAGCCACCACTAGTCAAACCCCATTTCTGGAAATTCTGTGGCTCTCACCTTACTTTTATTGAACTTAATTTTACTACACAAATACACTCAGTTCCTTGACATCAGTGGAAAGGCCAGGATAGTAACAGTACTTTGCTCTTCAAAAAGTCAAAGGAACGTGGTACGTGCAGCAGAGTGAAGAGCCAGTCCACAGCACTGCGAGTTGAATTATGGTGCCATCAGTGTCATCGCTTACACTTAGTACCCTCATCAAAAATGCTAAAATGCTGCACCTTTCCTTTAAAAGCATCCCTTTTTGCAAAAAAAAACCACAAATCCAACACCATCAATACCCCAAACCACAATAAGCCATGTTTGCTTGTTTACAATGACCCTAAATAAAAACCTTTAGAGGAAGCAGAAGGAAAAAAAAAACATTAAATAGCTGAGCAGCACTTAATTTGTGCTAACAATTCTCTCACGCTCAAGTGGGAGTGTGCAGAAAGTGAACCTTAGTCTCCCACATGGCATCCTACTACTTAGAGAACATTCATTTCAAGTTGAAGTGAAAAAACAAAGCAAAGTATTTGCTCTAGATGATAAAAGTGTGTTTCCTCCAGTGCCACCTGGCAAAATAAGCTACCTTTTAGAAGTATTTGCCTGTATTTTCATTCTACAATGTTTGTGTCAAGCAAAGGAGGATGGACACTTCCTGTACAATACAGGAAAGCAGTCATTAGTATTTTTCTGAAGTACCAGAATCTTTTTAAGCGTGTTTGAAAGCACTTAATACCAGCCCCTCAGCATTAACATACTTATTTTTCTAGTGCAGGCTTTACAATATTTGTTTCTAATTTGTTCTAAAAAGTTCTAATTTGCATTGATCACATTAATGCTCTTACAGATAATTGCAATTACAGCCTTACCTGCGTGGGTCTCCCACCGCTGCCTGTACATCCGCGGTCATCATTCAAATCTGAGACAAAACTGCTGGTGTCACCCATTTCAAAATACACTCTCATCTACTACTTAGCTTCCCTTCTAATACTAATGCTTTCTTCCTTCCTCAGCAATAATTATTAAAAAACAACCAACACCAAAAAACCCACCCGAAAGGCAGTTACACAAAAGCTGGACACCGTTACATGTAATCAACACCAACATCCTGCTGAGCACCAGCCTTTCACGGTGGATAAAGGGCACGTTTACACCTGCATATATTCAAAACAGTAAAGAAAAACTAGGGTTTTTTTTTTTTAAAAAAGAAAAAAGCACCAACTCCCATTCACAAAGAATTGATACGGAATAGTATCAATTCTATAAATAAGTAAGTACTTCACACATTAGCCCAGTCCACCAATCCTGTCAGAAATAGCCACCCATTACAGGTAACTGGGCCAGCATTAGAACCGAAATGGCCAATGGTCCTTGCAAAGGAGTCAGACAAGAGCCCGATTGAAGAGTCTGCTTTTTCGTGAAATTACACATTAAAAGGCAGCCACCCAAGAAATTGGCTACACTTCCCCACTGTCACTGCTGCTGTGTGGCGTGGTGGCGGCGGTGCTGCTGCGGGAGGGGCTGCTGGGCACGTTGCTTTTCCCAGCAGAGGGCTGCTTCCTCTGCTTCAACAACACATGAGTTACCACCACCGTGCAGATGAGAAGGAGCAGTCCTATCAAGCCCCCGGTCACGGGTACGACACTGCTTCCAGAGTCCCCGCTTGGGATTTCCAGAACCGGCCTGTGCCGCGGGGCGCCAGCTGGGACCACCTCTTTCTGGGTGACGCCGGCTTTGTCGGAACGGTCGAGTGCAATATGCTGAATATTCGTGCCCCTGTTTTTACCTGCTCCGATGTCTTGCGTGAAGGTCGGGGTGCCTGGGTTGGCTCTTCTGCTGCGTTTAAAGGCGGTGGTGCTAGCTCTTCCTTGAGCAGAGGACAACACCTGGTGGTAGTCAAGACTCCGTTTGCCGTTGTGCCTGTGTGCGCTTTCCTGCGATCGGACTGTGTAAATAGTGTGAATGTACCATTCTCGGCCAGCTGACACCTTCAAAAAGACACCACAAAACAATCACCAACCACATAAACAAAAGCAAACGACCCCCTCATTACTATAAACTGGAAAGCATCGAGCATCAGATTCATCCAGACAGATGTCCCAAGTTTGCTGCCAATTTTGCCTAATTAAAGTCAACGGCAGAAACAGGCACTTGGAGATAGGATTAATCTTTTGTTAATGCAGACAGCTGAAGTAGGTCAGATAAACTTTGTTCTAAGCCTATTTGTTTCCGGCGTTAACGCAGAAAGGCTACTGCATTAACCTAACAAAACACTAGTCTTAATTTAGGGAAGAACCACCCCCACTTCAGGAGACTGATAAAAAGACTTCAGGAATTGGAATTAATCTGACTAAAAGCAGGATAGAGAGTTATCTCTTTTTTAATTCATATTGTGAACAAGCCAATTACCTTCCCCCCCCAGTTGCAAGAAACTAAAGTCTAATTTCTTAGTTTTCTCCTGTGTAAAGAGGTGCTCATGGTGAGCTAAACCAGTGACTTCTACTCCCGGTGACCTGTCTGCAACAGCAGCAAGGCTGCAGAGGGGTAGCTCAGGGTTAGAAGGTGGCACTCTCGTCATTTCTGTGCTGTTAGGGAAAAGGGAAACAAAATAAATGTGTTTTTGAGGCCTGTTGCTGACTAACATAGTGCCCACGATGACCTGCACGCTCTCTTCACCTCAACTTTTAGCAAGACAGCTTACCTGGAAGAGTGGAGCAGATGACAGGCTGAAACCATCAGAGCCAGGCTGTTTTACAAGAGGAGAAGCATCTGCACGATCAGCTGCTAACGTAGCACGGAACTCCAGGTCCCCAAAGGCTCTCGCTTGTGTCTCGGGTTGAGCTTTATCCTAAAGAAAGTAAGTTTAGTACTTCCAGACTGGGATGGAAATCAGGGATCTACAAACGTGTGCATAAACTACCGTAACTCTTAGTTTACGTACCAGGATCTTGAATCTGTACAAGAGGGAGGGCGAGTCAGCCAGGCAGCCAAATTCCTGACTGTCTGGGCTGTACTTGGGCACGTACCCATCAGCACCAGTGCAAAGGAAGACCTTCTCGATGCTGCAGCTGAAGGAGTCACCCAGATTCTGAACTGGATCCACCATAACTCGGCCATAGATTTCAGATCCTAGTCAAGTAGGTTAACACAGTTTGCATTATACCAGACAATTGAAAATTATTAAATCAAGTTACTATACTGTTAAAAATTCAGGACAGGAGTTATCTAGCTCTAGTGTATTTCCCTTTGCATGTGAAGAAAGACTGTTCCCTGGCTGTTACTACTAATTTATCATGGGTTTTAGTCTTAGTTTCTGTTACAATTTGTGGTTCTTACAGTGCAGCTCTTTTTTCAGCAAGCTTTTCCCTTCTTTTCACTAGAGGGCAACCCATATTCATGTATGAGAAACTATCCAACCTGGTAGCATTGTATCAAGCAAAATAAAGCTCTTAACAAGGCATTTGAGTTTCAGACTCATGACTCAAATAAGGGACCAGTTAAAGCCAAAATTATTTCTGGACCAATACTGCCATTACCAGGAATTTCCCTGGAACCTGATGATGTCTCCAGTGAGTGAGTGACTACAGTGTGTGAGAACACCTGCCCTGGACCAGAACTCAAAAAAAAAATTTTTTTAAATATATATATATATATATATATATATGTAAAAATCAAGAATGAGTCTGAGCCACTTGGCTGAAGACAACTGCAGTTTATTCTGCATCCAGTCTGCAATTGAGAACAGAGCCTCAGGTGGACAAGTATTCAATTCCTGCGTTTCTGACTAGAATAACTTAAGCATTGAAAATACTTAGCTCCCTTAAAATGAGGGGAAAAAAAGTCCTAGCATGGGCAGGTT
This sequence comes from Scolopax mira, assembly GCA_004320125.1. NCBI lineage: Eukaryota > Metazoa > Chordata > Aves > Charadriiformes > Scolopacidae > Scolopax > Scolopax mira. Next base: position 172,024 of record BJBW01003103.1, read on the forward strand.
CAAAGCAAAACAACCAGAGTGAAGGGAATATGTGATTATGCAGTAACTGTGCAAAAGTTTTCAGATATACACACCTGAATTCTGTACCTGCCTCTGGAATGCTTTTTCTCTCAGAGTCCATAAACAGAACCAAAGCCTATTTCAATTACACTAAATTGCATCATATTTTAGTGCTTCCATATTTTACTTTTCTGCAGTTCATAGACCATACAGGGGTTATAAAACTAGTAAAATATTTATATAGCTTTGGTTAAAAGTGGTTCTGTTTCACCTTTCGTAATATACTGAACATACAATTGACTTTTTTACCTTTGGTAAAGGCTACATCAGCTCCTTCTCCAAATCCCATTGAGCCATCAGATATCCAAAGCTCCTTTTTGGACAGCAAAAACATTTGAGTATTTAGACTGAATTCTGCTGCCACTGGGTCACTGACCTGTGTGGAAAAGAACAATGAAATTATCAAAAAAAATGCCCAGGTTGTAGCTTTCCAATGACCATTGCACACCATTGCCATAGCAGTGAGGTGCTGATGAAAGCTTCCAGCAGTACACAGCATTTACCAAAATCCCTCCTACATGCACACGTACATAAACCTCCTCTTGTGCTCCTCTGGAACATTCCACTTGCAACCTAGAAGCTGCCTGCAGTTTGCCCAGTGAACGAACCTGGCCAATGGCCGTGCAAGTAGGTTGACTCCCCCTGCTTGGAGAGAGTTGCTCCAAGCCACCAGCTTTCTGTCTTCCCCCCCACGAACACTCGTGGCTGCAGGAGTCCAACAGAGCCAAGTGCATTTGGATGGAGGAATCTGGCCACGCTGGAGGGCTGCGAGACCCACCACGCAGGGAATGGCAGGAAGATGTAGAAGGGAACAGAAGGCAAACGGCTCTCCAATACAGAAATAAGGTAAAGAACTAAACTGTCTCACGCCACTATTTAAACTTATTGACCACAACAAACCCAGCATAGCCATATGGTAACGCCCAGTAACAGTCATAAGGGTGTGATTATATAGACAAAATTAATTTCATATGCAAATGCCATCACAACTCCAGTTATTTCCTTCCTCATCAAATCATTTTCCTCCTCCTGTGCAGCATTCATGTCCTATTCTACAAGCTGGCAGCAGGAAGACTATTGCTGAAGCAGAATCTTCAGATTAAACCCATTGCCAATTGTTTGAGCAAACAGGATGGAGACACTCAGTTAATTGGCACGCGCTGTGGTTGTCCCCACACTTGCCACACGTGCCACGCCACTGCACAGTGAAGCAAAAGGCTAAAGAGCAGCTCTAATGGTCAAAAGGCTGAGTGGCTCTGACTGACACTGGCACAGCCTCTGAGGCATCCAGCACTTCAGTGGTGGGGGAAGGAATAAATCAGGTCATTTTTTGGTGTGTTGCCTGAAGGCTGCAGTGTTATACTAAGAGGTTTTGATAAGTTTGCTATGTTCACTGGAAGTTAAGTCCCAGATTCAGAGAGCTTGGTTCTCCAAATGCTATTCAAGTCATTCCTCCAACTAACTGCAACAGAAAATCTGGTCTTTGTAACAGTTCACAATGGTAAGATACTGCTACTTGGTACAGGAAAATTGTCACAAAATCACACCAACTCTTCTGAATGAAGGGTTTCCCACTGCTAAAGACAAGACCCTCTTGATCAAATTCTATTACATTGAATATAAGTTTTAAAAATCAACCTCAGGACTACAAGCTGGTTTTGAGAACTACTTTGCTTAGAACTAAAATTCATTCAGCCCCTGCCTTCCTGAAAAAAAAAGCAGCAAAGTACCTGGGAATAGGCTGGTCTATGAGGTAGATAAATGGAAAAATTTAGTTTGATTTTATCTCACCTGAGAAGATGAGATCTAGAGCAATCTACAAGCACTGTAAAACTCCTCCTGAAGCCACGTGAAAAACTCCATGATTTTCTCTTGACAACTGATACTGGATGGTCTATGCCAGAACCTCTCTTTCAGTGATTACAGAACATCTGCCTTTCAGCCTGAATTTACTTTTGGCTTGTTTTGTCCATAAGGCTTCACAGGAAAAAAGGTGTAAATCCTAAGCAAAATGGCATACCTGTTGGAACCTGATGTCCATATCAAATGCAATCGGGTCCTGTGGGTTGCAGATGACAGGAAGGGCATATGGCTGACCAGGTGCAGCAGTGCAAGGGATGAACTTCACAGTGTAAGTCCCTGAGTAATCTCGTATCTAGGAAAAGGTTAGAGAAATTAGCATTTCAGTCTCTGAACTGCTCTGAATTAGCACGTTCAGTCTCTGAACAACAGCTTTTTCAGCTCACATTGCCCCTGATGCCAAGCTGAATTCCCAGCAGCATCTTAAACACTTTCACAAACTCGGACATTGCTGTTTGCAGTCACTGTGCTTTACCTCGTGCAAGAAGCGTGTGCACCGACACTGCCAGCACAGTTCAGCAGCACAGGCAAGGCACTGGCACATGCTCCTCTACTTCTCTGTGAAATGAGGACTAACACAGAACACCTACTATCAGGCCTTTGAGGGACTGGCCTGGCCACAGTGGTGGTGGGAATCAAACATGTCAATGTCCAAATCTAACATAACTACATCTCTGAAGAGAAGATGATTTTGGCTGGATTTTTAGTGAATGCAAACGGCTTGTTTCCTACAGCTCAGCAAGAGCTGAGTAACTGGGCTGTGTCTCTCTCACAAAAGCAAGACACTTCTAAGCAAGCCTCTTCTGCACGATTAGAGGCACAGGCTTTGGGGATGCAGTAGCTCCCACTGACTCCTGAGCTCAGCAGAAGCTAAGCAGCTTTGCCATATGTGGGGAAAAATCCAGCTTCTCAGAGCAGTAGCAGCAACTCCTGGATCACAGTTTTCTGGCAGTGCCAAGGGAGATAACATTAAGATAAATTCTTCAAGAGAGGCCACAGGTCCAGCACTGGCCTGCTCAATGAATGGTGCTGGCTAGTGCTTGTGGGAGCATGGGTTCAGGCCTCTGATCTCAAGCTGCAGGGACACCAGGGACTTCTGACTGCTAATGAAAATGTGTGACTACTTACTAATCTAATAGTGCTGAGGACTGCATGGAAAGTATGTTAAAAACTGATATTCCCTTTGCTTTCCTAAGTTCAAGTCTGAATGTAAACTCACAGCAAAGTCAGAGATAAAACTCCACTGCTGCACAGGCTGGTGGAAGGTCGGCTCGCTTCGTAACAGACTGAGTGTAAACGTGAGGCCAGGGTGGTCAGCAGACATCACCATTGATGACAGAGATGTTCCTGAAAGAAAAAAAGGCAAATTATTTTGCCATAATTAATACTGATGCCTGGTGTTATAAACCAGCACACAACAGCAAAGAAGCAGAAGATTGGAAATAAATTAACGTGTGCTGCAGAAAAGGAAATGCCTCAGTTACTTACTTGTGACAGACCCTTTATTACGATACCTTTCTCCTCTGCCAGGTAGACAACACGACAGATATTCTGACTAGCACAGGTTGACAGGCTGGGTACACACCTGGGTGGGACATCACCAGCTGGCCCCGGAAACGGATCTCTGTTCGGAAGTTCACCACTAGTCGTCCTTCATCGTTGATGCGCATACTTGTGGGATAAAGGGAGCCTAGGGAGGAAAAAGCCGGTGATTTTACCACCAGCATTTCCCAAGTGCATGTTTAAAGGAAGGCTCTTCATATATTTTTGGCATCTGGAGATCTGAATCACTTTACCTAAACCCTGATACTCTTTCCCAGATATTAAGCCCTGTCACATTGATTGTTTTGAGACAGAAACCCATCAACTGCAGAAGAAATGCAGTCACTTACACCTGCTAATGTGTAATCCATTAAGGCAGATTTTTTTATTTTCCTCCCTTTTGCTGACATAAGACCAGACTTAGCTGAAGTATATCCACATATGCTGGTATAACAGAGCACAGGCAGGAGAAAGAAGGGATCTGAGACTTTTTGTCACATGGACACCAAGGCTGCTCACTCCAGTAAGGTCCATTTCACAGGCACTTCCCCTGCACAGGGCTGTGTAAGTGCTTCTGTTGCCGTGTAACTGTGTACCTGTACACCTAATTTAGTAACGTATAGCATTAAAACCAAACTATAACTGTCCTCTGGGTGGGTGTTTTAACCGAGGAAGCTGGCATGTTCTTACTGCTTTTGAGATTCTCAAGGCTAAAAAGCATCGAGTTATTGACCACACGTCTCCCAGCATCAGAACATTGAATTAGCTGAAGTTTAGACAGGATGGCATCTGAAACAAGCTCACCTTGCAACTCTGATTCAGGAGGGCTGCCTATCCCATCTTTCCACAGGATAGCTGTATCATACACAAAGGTGAGTCTCAGCTCAGACTGCAAATCAAAATGTTGCCAGCCACCAGTGGCAGCAGGGGAGTGGAAGACATAGGAGACATAGAGAGGCACCCGCAGAGTTACATACGACTGCACCAGATTTAAGACCTGAAAAACAATGAGGAACCAGGTTACTGCTTGCAACATGAAACAAAGTTACCTGCACTGCCAACCTCGCATTCTCATGAACCACACTCTAAGCAAAAAGACCTGCACGGAAACATATTTCGTCTGTTACTGACATCACTGTTATTTCAGGTGCTGCAAATCACTTCATTTGATAGTGTCCTCAAAACTTTGCCAGTTTATCATAACAATGTTCATACCTCCCCAAAGTAAGGACTATGATTTTGTATTACCTTGGAAAAAAAAGAAAAAAGAAAGCTTTCAAAAGAAGCCCAACAGAAATTGAAGGTGGCCTAAAATAAAATTCCGAATCAGAATGACCAGATTCCTTAGGTATTCATAAATTAATCACAAATTTAGGAACGAGTTCTGTAAGAAACACCTACCTGTATAATAGATTGAACTGTTTGGATTATGGCACTGCAATTTAAAACTACAGTCTGAGTTGAGAAGGTCTCTCTCTACTAAGCAAGCAGCAAGCAACCACAAGAAGGTAATTAGTAAATAATTTCTCTTTGGCCACTGAGCATCATTTGAGATGGTAACAGTTGAGCACCTACGGAATGGGAAAGCATCAAGCTGGTGAGCAAAGGCTGATTCAAGGTGGAGTCAGCACAGAGGCTCTACAGCCCCTTGCAATTTCCTCTAATGCGAGTGCAATTGCTGTAGGTCACTTGTGCATTGGGTTATTTTCCAAGTAAACACAATGTGCTGTCAGACACTGCACAGGAGAACCACTGTCCAGCTCTGTGACCAATGTTAATGTAATTCATATCAAACCCTGGAACAACGGCCTGTTTTATGCAAGAAAATGCGTGTGTTTGTTCCTTATCAACCAAGCTTCTATTTATAAACTCTCACCTACTTGAGAGCTCTGCCTAAAGCCCAAACTCTCTAAACCTAAATTAAAACTTCTAATTAAAAATTTTTTTGAGGTTTTTTTTTGTAAGAAAGCATTTATGTATCCTTAGAACACACCTCCAGGGTCAGTAACATACTTTACTTTACACATATGTTTTAGTTCTGTGAGGTAATAAAATTGTATTCTTCTCTGAGTATGCTACTACACAAGCTTTGGGTGATAGCACAAGCTCATACACAGTTTGGAAAAGCTCTTCAAGTCAAAAAAACAGCTTCTAAACTCCAGACTAGGTGCAACAGCAATGCAGTGACCTGTACTCAATTACTGGGAAGATGTGCATATCTGTGCACAGAAATCATAGAATGGTTTGGGTTGGAAGGGACCTTAAAGATCATCTAGTTCCCATGGGCAGGGACACCTCCCACCATCCAGCCTGGCCTTGAACCCCTCCAGGGATGGGGCAGCCACAGCTTCTCTGGGCAACCTGTTCTAGTGCCTCACCACCCTCACAGTAAGAATTTCTTCCTAATATTTAATCTAAACCTCCCCTCTTTCAGTTTAAAACCATTACCTCTCGTCCTATTGCTCCAAATACAGTCCAAAGGAACAAATCTGTACTTCTAAAAATGTTTGTCCTAAGGGAACACGTATCAAACTGCCTGCACAGTGACTAAATCTTTCCTCATACAATCCTTAGTAACGCTTTCCTTTGGACTCATGTTTCCAAAGCCTCCTGTTGAGTGAGAAAGTCACTTCAGTGCCACATACCTGCCCATCTGCGCCAATGGAGCCGCTGCAGTCTGTCAGCAGCTCAGATATATCGTAGTAACTGTTGAACTCCCAAAGGCAAGCCTCAAGGTTGAGGTTCTGGTAGAAACGCAAGGTTTTGGCAGACCGCAGAGCACTGCTGTACTGGTAAGGTGACATTTCTCCAATCACTTTGGGGTTCTTAGTTTCCTCTGTAATAAACCCATATTTGGTCTGGATCTCATTGTAGTCCAGTAGGTTGGAGCACTTGTGGTGTCCCACGCGAGTGCCGTCCAGGCTAAGTGTTAGCTCAAAGTTGGATAAGGGGCGCGTGGAAATAACTGGCAGCATTCCTAAAACATAAATGTCACATGACCCATTAACGGCCTGAATGGAAAAGAGCAAATTAAGTATTCATTAACTGCTTGTGGACATATTTTTAAACCTGGAGTCTGGAAACATCGGAGCTAAGGATAGCCAAGGTTTCATACATACATTAACCTTGCAATTGGCAAGTTGTTCATTAAACATGGATTATTTATGGTCCTGCCACAATGCAGCAAACGACTGTGGAGACAAACCTGTGGGACAGGAAAATTCCAAAGCAGTGTATCTTAATTAAATGGTGGTTACCCTCACCACTTGATGCTTACCATCCATATGGGACATAGTGACTGTTAGTCGAACCAGATTGGGACGGTCAGGATCACCTGGACCCGTGTAGCGAATTTTAGCTGAGAAAGGTTCTGCTCCTACTGTTCCTGGGATGCGAGGTTGGCAAAGACCTGAGCAAAGGGGAAAGGCAGATTGTAAGATGCCTGCTAAACTGTGTCGTGTCTGCGTTAAGCATCCTGGAGACATATGTCCATAGAGCTAGGTCAGAAAAACGCAGGAATATTGACACACTAACTAGGGAGTCCCTCACAGCTCTGCCCACGCTGCCTGGTCTAACACCTGCAGTCAAGAGCTCTTTTTCCAGAGAGGCAAGGGCAGCAGTATGGAGACCTTTCAATGCCCAGCAGCAGCTGAGGAACCCGACCCCTTCCTGATAAGGATATGTTCTTCCTCCATAGAAATGGGGAGATGGGAACTTTACATCAGCATTCACCTTGGCAGCCATTGCTTACTGAGGTGAAGGGCAGGGTGGTTCACAACCACGCCTGAGCTCTTGCCACAAACACCAGGCTGCCTGGGGGGAGCCAGCATCTTGCAGACAACAGCTAACTAAAATACATAGAGGCAGTTTACACCAGTCTGCAGGGTCCACCACTTACACTGGAGAAGTATTTTGGGTTCTTTCTTTTTCTGTGTATGACTGAGGCAAAGAATATCTGATTAAATTACATAAAGAACTGGCATTTTCAGACCATAGTTCCTCCAAAGAGGAGCTATGGTGCATAAATGCCACTTTAGACCTATAAATCTAACACTTAGGAGCCTCAAAGAACCTTGAAAACTTCACAGGCTACTGCCTAACTTTCTAACGATGGAAAGTCTCAAGGGAGCTACTTTTCAGCCACGGAGCATGAACACAACAGCCTAAAACCTTGGTGGGTTTCAGTCTGGATTACATGCCCCAAAGCTTTCCTTCTTTCCCCAGATTGTGATCTTAACAAAAAACACTGCCTCTATCCACAAGACTTCTCTTGTCTAGTTAACAGGCTATCTGCCTATAACAGAACCATCACTAATAGCCTGGTAACACAAAACTTTTTCACTTCTTCCCACATAGTTCAATCCTACCCAGGGGTTTTGCACTGCAACTGGAGGAGATGGAAGTAAAAGACTCCACGCAGCAGAGGAGACGTAACAGAAAGACTGAACTGTGCAAAACAGAGAGCTGAGAAGGCACAGCGTGACTTGCATAGTCAGCAAGTTAGTGCTTCTCTCACTCAGCAGGTATTTAGTTTATAGAGTTAAGATGGTAATGAAACATTTTAGTCTAAAGAGACAGAAGAAGTCACCCAACATTTTGTCCCATTGAATCCTGAAATGCAGTAAAGTCAGGCTTCTGCTTTAATTTGGGCAAAATACGACTTCAAAGTAACTCCCAAGTAACTGTCCTAGCCACTAACTGACCAAAAAGACACATTTTCCCCATCCAAATTTCTAAGAAAAAGTAACAGATTAGACATGCACATCTAGATACAGATCACAGTTAAGAAAGCTGAGGGATGTGGGATAAACTTAGAATGAGGAGGTCCCTTAGCTTCTGAGGCATAGCCTAAGCTCTCAGCAGTTATGCATGCAGTGCTGCAATATCTGCATTTCCATGTGGATTTCATGCCTGCACCCTTTTCCAGTACCTGCAATTTAACTGTCTTTAGACAACATCAAATTCAATACACTTAAAATCTGCTCTCAATGGCAGTAGCTATGTTGTTTAAACTAAAACCACATGGAAATTGAGGTGTATTTGATATATGCATATTGAAAAAGGAAAGGGCCCAAGACTGTGGAAGTAAAATTCTGCTCTACTCACTAGTCAAATTAGGTGGAAAAAATCACTATCATCTTACACCAATTTTTTACACATGACCTATGATGGGTGCAAACTCTTGAAATACCAGAGCTGATGAGATGATTACAAGATGCTTTTACCTTTCACTAGCAACAGTCCCATATGTGTATAAAAGAAAGTTAACGAACCTATGAGGACTAATACCCTAAACCAAAACACCCCATAGCAGACCACCAGCAGCCGCAAACAATACCTCATTACCTCATCTTTTCCCAAGAAAGGCTACCTAATTCCTTTCATTAACAACTTACCTTCCTCTCTGCTTACTGTATAAATTGGACTTAGCAGCTCCAGACCTGCATCACCGTTTGCATTCACAGCTCGAGCTGCACACTGAAGCCTGGAGCCTGCCTGGAAGTATATAGAGTCCAGGGAGATGGATTTGGTGCTGGTAAAAAAAGTGTTGGAGTCCACTTCCCTCATCGGGCTGGTGACACCATCACTCCCACTGGGAGCACTGAGAAGCCAGCGGTACAGGGTCAGAGTATCATTGATGTTTTCCATGGTGCAGATGGATCCAGTTTTGTCATAGTCTGAATACTTGGGATTGCATGCCTATGCATTGGAATTTACACAAAATAAAGGAGGTTATAGATTCTTACCTATACCAGCTCCAGGCAAGCAAGTTGTTAAGCATTATTCTAATGGTACCATGCTCATTGCTAAAACTGTATCAACAAATTAAGATCGTCATGCAGACACATTATTTTCTCCTTAATTGAGGGGATATGAATAAATGCCATGGGGCTTTTCTGATTGAAAACAAGAACAAACAAAGAAAAAACCAAACCCCAGATAGTAGTGAGTTGCTGTTATGATTCATGTGCCACCTCTGACCATGCAAACCTGGAAAATGCTAGTGCTAATTACAAAAACTGAATTCTTGTTTGACAACATCAATGTCAGTTCTCCCAAATTCAGAAAAATCGCTTGAAAAATCCCAGTGTGAAACCACTCAGATAAATAAGAAACTGTAGAAACATACAATGAATGGTCTGAATTCATACATCCCTGGCAAAGAGCTGCCAAGTTACAACCGCACCCTCCCCAGCAGTCTGTTGCTGCTCCCAAAACAGAATTAAGCAGAAGGTAAGATGCACGTGTGCTTTTTGCTAGAACAAAATTCAGCTCTTTTTTCCCCCCCTCAAGATTATCCTTGATCAACACTTTAAAATACCTGACTTGACACAGAAGCAGCAGGCACACAAGTCCATGTTCCTCTGCCAGCCCTGTCTGGGAGAGCAGCCTCCTGCAGATGGGACAGATGGCTGATACCAGAGGCTGTTCAGTCAACTTTGGTAAAATCTGCTGCTCAGCTCCTCATGGCACAGCTCTGCTCACAAAGCCCAGGATGCAAACTGTTTCTGGAAAGCTCTGTATGGCACAGCCACAGATGTATTTTGGGCAGCACTTGTTTCCTTGTCACCTTCCTGCCTGCTCAGCTTTGGGTTTAGAAATCTCTATTTTTCTGGCCCTAATTCTGTATGTTCCAGTCATCCCCTGGAACTGGTTGTTAGTTTGACAGCACAGACCAGTACCAAAGACCTATTAAGGTCAGCAAGAAACACTCGATGCAGAAAGAGCTATCACAAGTTAGGGGTGTTAGTGACCCTTTTCTTGGAAGCTCTCATTCTCCAAGTTAGGTCAACAAAAAGACATATGCAAGTGTTCCAACACAGTAACAGCTGCTGCTTTTAGTTGTCCTTCCCCAGAACTGACTACTTTTTCAATTTTCTTACATGGTCCAGAGCATGGAATGAGTAAGTTGGACAAAAGTGTGCAGAAACAAGCCTTACCGTTACACAGACAACAGGATAGCCAGTTGGAGGGTGTGGATTCTCTTTGCTTTTAGCGGTATCATCATACATCAGAAGTGAGACAACCTGGGGCACAGCTGGAAATGTCACATCTGCAACACTGTCCATTTCTTCAATGTACACAATGGCTTTGCTCATCTGCGGCAAGAGAGAGAAAAGGTTATGTACACTGACGAAAATAAGGGATGGAGGGAGAAGGAAAAGTAGTGCCTGTAACGTAATGTCTGCCACCAGGCTCATTCTGGTTTTACGCAGGATTCCTCGATAAAATGATGATTTGTATTAAAGATGAAGTCCTCAGTGTTTTTTTTAAGTTTTTCAATTAAAACCTGTTTTATCAACTAGGTAAAAATTAAAGAAGAATTACTTCCCCAAACTCTAGGAAAAGGGAAAAAAAATAATTCCAATTTTTCTTTACAAAACCCCAAAACAGTTAGCCTTGGCAAACTGCCAAACACACACCCAGTTGCTCACCCACTCCCCATCTTCAGCATGGCAAGAGGAATAAATAGGATGAGAAAGCTAAAGACAGGGAGATTGCTTTATCAGTTACTCTAATGGGCAAACCACACTCAAGTTGGTGAAAATGAATTTAATTTATTTGCAATTAAAGTAGTAAGGAACAAAGACCAACATTAAACCACCAATTTTTCCTCCTCATTTTCCCATGCTCAACTTCACTCCTGACACATCTAACCCCTCAAAACCTTGCTACAAACAACACACAACAACAAATCCCCAAACTCTCCTAAACTAATTCCAGAGACCATGTAGTAGCTTCAGCCTACACATAAATTCGATCTCACTTGACAGCCAGTTTAGGTTTTTACTAACTTAAGTATAAAGACTGTGCATTAACTTTAGAGCCTCTGCTTTTAAAATAGTGGTCTACAATTTTATCAAGTTATAATATTCATGATGTAATGGATCCCAAGGCATAGTTTCCCTGTATGTAATAATTTACTGAGAAAGTAAGAAGTTGCTAGTGTTTGAGTCAAATTAAATCGTAAATATGATCCCAAAATTGCAGGCAGTGCTCTTCATAACTGTAGTAGCTCTCTAACACTTGCTGTGTTCTCCTCTGCTTCACCAAAATAAGGAAGAAATGGGAGATTAATCTATGCCTATCTGTCCTCACTTGTGCCTTCCATGGGGACAGGTGAGAAGGCCTCATGGAGCTGTACACGAGTGCTGCAGAGCACTGATCAGAGCACCATAGTGTGGCTGCAGCTGCTGCTGCCACGTCTCTCCCCACACGTTTAGAGAGGGACACAGACAACACAGTAACACTCTGTCTCTCTGTTGTACTGGGGTTCTAGCAGCCAGAGACACTATTAATACAAAAAAAACCACAAAACCACCACCTGCCAATCACAATTTCTTGCTTTCTTTTTTTTTATATATTTTAAAATCTTTTTATGTAATGGGAAAAGTTGGAAGAGGTTTCTACAAGCCAGTTTGGTGCGTTATACTTTCCTAAGATGTATACCAATAACTTGGAAAGAATGAAAAAGCTCTCCACTGCCAAACTCTCTAAAACTCTCTGTGAAGCACTGAGTGGATCACACATGAAGTTTGGAATTCAACGCTTTTAGACTTTGTTCAAAGTGTGTGGATTTACAGCTAATTTATACCAGTATTTAGACAGGCATGCACCAAAGTAACCACAGCAGAGCATTAATACCAGGCTGTCATATGTGCTGTGAGTACGTTTTTTTAAAATGGTTTTATCCAAATAAAAAAAAAATCATTACAAGTTTCAACTTTTGTTGTCTACAGTGGTTACCTGTGTCTCTGCTACCATGTTCTCATCAGCTTTCAGGTGGACAGTAAATGCTTCTCTTATTTCTCTTACACCATCATACAGAATCTCTACTTCAACAAAATGCTTGGTTTTTCCTTCTCTGAATTCAATATCTGATTAAAAGAAAAAACACCCCACAAATTAATGCAAAAATCAAGAGCCAAACAATTGTTTTCTTTGTCAACTGTGTTCAAGTAATATATTCTGTTGCAATAACAAGCTTTTGCTATAAGTAAAATGTACTAGTAGATGGAGCTATTTCAATCTGTTCTTCAGCACAACCACTAAATAAAACTAACCTACCTTTGCCGGACAGAAAAAATATACAAGTTGGTATTGATAACTTGTTGGAAGACTTAAAATGCTACAAAAACATAATTACCCTGACATGATGTTGTACCAAGCCAACTAGCCTTCTTCCAACCAACTTCTGGACACAGTTCAGAATTAACATGGGCCAGGGAGGCAGTTTTCATGCAGAGATTCTGCTTCAGTGGCAAAGAAAGTTCAACAGAGTGGGTCTGGATGCCAAGGAATGGTCCCAAGAACATTATTTTACCAGTATGGATACTGCCTCAGGCTCCATTTGCAGTGCACGTTTAGTATGGCAGGATCCAAAAAACTGCACTTTGAACTGACAAGTCAACATACTTGGCATTAAGTCTTTAGGAGACATATTCGTCTATGCGAAATTACAAGACAAGAACAATCTATTAGAAACAGGCATCTGTGGTCTTTCCTCCAGAAACCAAGTGGGAATTGTTATTTCTTGCTAGAAGTCAGGATGAAGTGGTACCCATTTTTCTGACTCTAGCATTCACTCAGTAGCATGAATACTCAAGAAATGGCAGACCTTTTGCGTTCATTTTACTCTAATTGTATTCAAGGTCATACCTCCCCAGGAGCCACTGTAGAAGAGCTACTCCTCTAGGGAGTTTGCATAACCACCAGGCTATGCAGCCTCACTGTTCTTGTGAGGGTGACACCATCAAAACCATCTCACTGTGAGGAAAATAAAATAGAGATGCAGTGGGTCACAGAAGAAGAATATGGGTTTCTATAACAAAGTTTCTCTAACTTTGAGGCATGGACTCTTTCCTGGGAGATGGAGACCTGGGTGTCAGGTCCCAGTACTGGGCTTTTCTGTGAAAAATCCCACCACTGGGAATTCCTTACTGTAAGCGCTTAAGGCAGATCTCTCTTCTATGCTGCAGGATGATGAAAGCAATATAAATCTAGACAATTGCCTTAAAATAGCAGAACCATGAATCTAAGCATATTCCTGGATCATCTTAAGCTGTCTATCATAATAATATTCTAACCCTCTGCCACCTCAGGTGACAGAGGTTCAAGAACTCAAAGAAAAGAGAAGCATAAGAACCAAATTCTGCTCAAACACGTGTCTCAGGCAGGTAACAACCCTGGGCTGAACTTTCAGTCTTATGAGGAAATCCTTAGTTTGCATCCCAGGTTAGGAAATTCAAAGTAGCCCAGAGCAAACAGGATCTCACCTCCAAACCAATGCTAATACAGTCCCTTACAGGTTCCTTAATTCACTTGGAGAAACAAAAATAGACAACACTCAAATCTCCCATTACAAAACATACAAGGTGAAGCAGGAACTCCTAAAGTGCAGCACTTATCATTTGGTTTTCGAAACAAGAATTCAGCTCCCTGTCCAGCATTCCATTTGCAGGAAGGCACTTTCCAAACTAATGTTTCCCATCCCCATTCCTAGTGAAGCCCTTACCTTCTGATATTGGATTGTAGTCTTCCCCTGAGGTGGCTGAGCCATCCTTAGTGTGCACTCTGACAACAGACACTTTGGAGCGATCACCGAAGCGTAGAACGTGGATTCTTACTACTGCAATTCCTCCAGGTTCCTGAGGCTCCTGAATGCTGTGTTTTACTTCAGAGAATTTAATCACTGGTTCTAGACAAGAAAAAAACAACAAGCTAACAACAAAAACCTGAACATTGAAAATAATAATAATAATAATAATAATTTACTCATGTCAACTAAGCCAAGTGCAAATACCTTACCTGAGAGTGGGTAGTCCTAAGGAAATGAGAAAGTCATAACATATATGGTTTATTGATTGCTGTCTGGAATGATCAAAGTGAAATATTTTGGAAACTAGAATTCAGACAGAAGTTTGTAGCTATTACTGAAGGGAGAATACATGGTTCCCTGGTTTTTGCTTTAGTGGAGTCTGCAGTGAAATACTTTGACATAAATTACGTTTAGCTGTTGAAGAAAGCAGCTACAAGTTAGTTATTCTAATGCTTTGTCAAAGGTATGGAATAAATCTGATTTTCTTAAATGACTTGTAAAGCATTACTTCAACTTTACAGCATTATCAAGTATGGTTTGGGGTTTTTTTGAGTGAGTTTGACCCAAGGCATCCATGATTCTTTCAACTTAGTTAAATTTATGATGCTTTTATGAAAGCAACACACATAGAATAATAAAGAGAATGGAAATAAACATGAGAATTTCTCTTCCATTATTCCACAAAAGGCAGAGAGAGTGATACATTCAGAATAGATTAAAATGGTGCAAATTCAAAACATAAAAATAAAATACTTGACAGTTTTTTGAAAAACTTGATACTTGGTACTTTGAAAACTGTTGAAACAAACACTGAATGGAATTAGTCCTATTTTCCCATTTGCAGCTACATCTACAATCAACAATTAACATAAAACTCACTGTCTTCTTCATCCTTAATCTTGATCACAGTCTCTTTCTGATCCCCAATAGAAGCACCAAATGTGGAATCACTTTTTGGTGTTCCAAGCACCAATCTGAACTCCTCCTCCTCCTCATAAATTACATCATCTTCCAGAGTTACCACACAGGGCTTCTCAGTTTCTCCTGCAGAAAGGTATGAAGCCAGGGTAAGACATTTTGTCACAGAAGTGCAAGAGATCAGGCTAAAAACAAAACAAAAACATCACACTTTTTCAGGCTTGCCACAGAAAAGACAGCCTCAAAAACACAGAAGCAGAGACTAGCACACTGCATTTTTTGGTTGTGCCTGAGTCAATCTCTGCTAATGAAAAATCCTATGATTCTGCCACAATGGGAACCAAGCAACATCCCTTGCAGCATTCAGCAGGGTTCTGCATGGCAAGGAAACTCCTCCAATTCTCCTCTGCTGAGAAGAGAGGAGTCCACTCTCTTCTGCATCAGTATTATGCCTGCTTATTCTCATGAACAAGTGCTATGCTCAAAAGTGTAGCAGCGAACACTCAATATTACCAATTTCTTTATTGTCCAACTTCAGCCATAAAAACATTTGAGTGTGTTGCTGTTAAATATTTGTTAAATATTTCTATGCTGCTTTCTTCATCCACAGAAGCTTAATTGGCATAACAACTCCCAGAATGCCCTGGAGGCCTAGCTATTATTTACCATCAGATTACTCATCAGACAAAAGTAATACATTATTTTCTAATTCCAATGGGAAAAGCTTACCTGGGAGAAATACCACTACAGAATCATCCGTATTTGGCCTCTCCTTGTAGTCCATCATAACTTGGGCAGAACCCTGGCGAGTATAGCAACGCACTGTGGATTTATGGTTAATGTCACCACTTCGATAAATGAGGGCCGCCAGCTGTTCATCTTTTTCATTTGCCACATACATTGTTTCTTTGAACTGGACTTTGGGTACTGACAACAGAACATGTTACACAAGTTGAAAAGGACCCTCACACACAACGTGGGCAGAAAATATTAACCACATTCCTCAATTGAAAAAAAACCCCCACCTAATTTTCTTTAATCCAGCATTTTATGTGCTAACATTTTACAATAAACTGAAGAAAGTTCACATGTTTTTTAAACACAGATTTTTAATCTAGATGAATTCAAATACTAATTGCCAACTTAATACTAATTCTGTCACCAGTCTTCTCAGAGTAGATAAGACTCTAGTGATTTTTTTTAAAAAAAAACCAACAGCATTTGAGACACTTCAGAACTGTGGGATTGTTTTCTATGAAGCAGTTTCATTTACCTTTGATGCAGAGAGGAAGCAGGTGCATCAGAACACAAGGGCAAAAAGGGGTGATGACCACAAATCCATCTCCACTAAAGTTAGTACCATACTTTACACTGAATTCCTCAAGTGAGTATTTCAGAGTGAAACTGTAACTGCTCTTCAGAGTTCTGTTTGAGAATGAGCTTTCTAAAACAATATAGCTTCTTTAAGTCTTTGAAGTGCAGTCAATTTGCAGAAACCCGAGATTGCTGAGAGCCAGCTCGGTTTATTTAGCAAGTGCTAGAGAACCTGTAAATGGTGCTGTGTTGAGTGTTGTTTACTTTTAAACTTTTACACCTACCTTTTCATTTTCCCCCTTATTGCTCCTCTAGAAGAGATAATACAGTTGCAGCTTCATGCAATAGCAATTTGCATAATTATTTGAAAAACTTAGATCCCTACAATTTCTGGTGTTTAAATAACTCCTAAGTAAAAAAAAAAAAATTAAGTCCCTGTGGCTTCTCTACATTCAAAATGAATACTCATTCTAATAGCCTTAATACACCAGGCATAAACAAATGTACTTTTAGGTCATGGTACAACTCCATATTACGTTAACTTGTATAACATTAATAGTATCTCTGAGCACATAATGAGAAGGAAAACAAGCCAGCGTAAAGAACCTACATTGTAGCCCTATGTTCCAACTTCAGGTGTAGCACACAACTGTTAATCTTTATAATGTAGTTGGGGTAAGTGATATATCACAGCACTTATACACATAGTAATTTATGCTACTGCCAAAAGACCCCTTCCACTTTCTAAGTACGCTTAAAACACTAAAAGGAAAAAACCCTGGATAAACTCTCCCCTGCTCCCTTCATACTTACAGTCAGTGACAGTGTCATGGATAAAGACAGTAGTTTTGCCAGGCTCTCCAAGCGTTGCATTTGCAGGCATGCTGAGAACTAGTTCAAACTTCTCTGGACCTTCCAGAACAGGTTGGCCCAAATCATCGAGGATGATCACACGGAATATTTGCATGTTGACTCCTGGTGTAAAATCCAGGCTACGGCTGATGCCCACGTAATCAACTCCAGCTGTTGGGAAGAAACAAGACTTTTATGCTCATGTTAACTGTATGTTAACATTCACTTGTACACTTGTGGAATGTGTTTACAGCTGTTTCCATTGCTGTTATGGAGAAAATTAAATTTATGTTTTGGTCACGTGTAAATAAATTTGGGAACAATGAACATATAGTGCAACTAACACACAAATACGTATCTGGATCATCACGTACCCTTTATGCCAGCAGCATAACTTGTTTAAGATCCCTTAAACTGCAGAGTAACAGGCTACAGCCTCAACAACAAACAACAGACTTGATGTCCACAGCAATTTAACCCTTTTGCTCAACTCTGGACCACATACATGAGGTTTTACTTAGCTATTTACCTTTAAAAGAACAGGTGTCTGTCTCAGAATAATTCCATCTGAGAAAAAGTGTCTTGCACCGCGTTAGATCATGGAGTTTGAATTCATGCTGTTACCACTGTCTCAACCCTATAAGAAGCGGGCAGGTGTAAACACCTAAAATGACTTTTTTTGTGTATGAGACTTTTAAATCTAACCTGGAAGATGTATAATGGCTTCGCTTCTTCCTTCTGCTTGCGTCCCCTCATTTCACTGAAATCCTGGCTATTCCCATAATTTTGCATACTTTTTACCAGAGTGTTCCTCCCTATCCCCTTTAAAATGTTCTACTTGTTGCTTGTAATGACAGCAATTCTTTCCCTTCTTTGTCACAGTATGTTGAAGTTTACATACTTAGAAGCAACTGTGCCCTCCCTGGTTGGCTGTTTGCATCATGAAGAGCTACAATTCTTGCACAGGTTTTGTTCTTTCCTTAATCAAAAATTGTGTGCATAAGCATTTCATATGCAGCCATACTAATATTTTTTGTGTGCAAAACTCTATAAATACTTGAAACTAGGAAAAGCTTTAGGGAAAATAATTTCTTTCCAAATCTCATAACTAAGTTTTAACATAAATTATTTTTTACAAACCTTATATATACAAGATTAGAAATGCAACTTTATTTTGCTATTTTATACACAACACAGAAAATCCTGTAGGACCCAATAATTTATTTACCAAAATAGCAAGTTTTCACATATTCATTGCACACACTGTCTATTTTACCAACCACTTTCCTGTTTTTCAGTAACTATAATCAAATTCTATTCCCTTCAATCATACTGCAGCATTAATAGTTGCTGTAATTCTTCATTATTTTGGTGGCAAAACTGATTATGTATGACAGACATATTAAAAACCACAATTTTGCTTTCAACTCGATTAACATGAAAATTTCCGAAGCCTTATCTGTCTCTTGCCAGTGTGTCATCAGCTTGTTGGGCTGAACAGAGAAATTCTCATTAATGCAAGCAATTTCTTTGACTCCCACCAGCTATAATTGCTCCATACAATTAATTAATCAGCTAGCAAGTCAAGCAACATATTTAAACAGCACCACAAATTTTGGCCAGACTAAGTATTCCTGAAGTCTGACAGGGAAAATAACTTTTCATTGGAACTGAGAAATAAAAATAGGGCTTTACAGTGATAGTCATCAGATTTTGGGTATTTTGGGTCAGTGTTGGACAGAGAAAATCCTTGAAGGTCACACTATTGGTACCTCTCCACAATAACTGAGAGATGCTAAAATCTCAGGTACCTCAGCTCTCACATATAAATAAAGCTTCCTTGCCTAACATACTCAAAGCATCCTTTTGGGGCAACTGCAGATCTATGCTATAAATTCATTTTTATTCCAGGGAAATACAATGCTATAAAGACAACATTCTCTCTTTCACTCCAACTGTTTTTCCCAATGTCTGCCATCAGTTAAGGTGTAAGTAAATTAATGATAATTTTATTCATATTCATTCTGCAGCCTCCATCAGAAAGTCAGTGAGCTCAGCTGCGCTGTCCTTGTCATGCACAACTGGGATGCAAATACCATGTTTCGTTCATGAGAAATCCATGTCTGATGTCTTTTAATTAAGTTTTCCACCCCATATATACACTGAGGATAAATAAAAGCAAATGCCAGATATCCCATTTTTATGCTCATATATTCTAAAGCAGCCTGAGCAACATTTTTATGAGTAACTCACCCTCTGCTGACACTGGTTCTGTTTTTCTGGAATGCACCGTGACAGAAGCTGCTTTGGACAGATCTGTTCCAGTTCTCCAGACACAAATCTCCACATAACCAGCGCTTTCATCCACTCGATATTCAGTGTTACCAAAGTACAAAGCAGGTTCTAAATACAGAGAGAAATACATATATTTTTGAAAGTCTCTTTTGGTCTGCTCTTGCACACATGTATATTTAGTGTTTAAACTCTCCAGTCTGACTTCTGGTGCTCAGACTCTGCCATTTGACTTTTATTATGTTAACAGCTGCAAAAAAACCCTACAAAACAAACCCCAAATTACTAATTTCCCCTGCAAATCCCAGTAACATCTACTGTCCACTTAAATAAATATTATGGACCTACCTACAGCTTAATATGAGGGTTTTTTAATCCTCTAAAAAATCAAACTAAACACCCCTTGAAATAAGCAAAGTGTTATATCTATATATTTTTGATCTTACCCGCAGTGGACATCTTCCAAGATTAGTTTACCAGCTATTTACCTTATCAAGTGAAGTAAAACAGCCATTTCAAAATTTTTGAGTATGTAGCATAACACAGAGGTAAGACATGGGTTAGTTCTTCCATTATATCTTTGTTAAGCAAACCAAGGCAGAATTTTTTTTTTAAACTTACTATTAAAGCAAATAAAATCCTAAGTATACCTTCCCCCCTCCCTAAAAGATAAAGGGAGTTTGCAGGATTTCAAGAGTCTAGACTTGTTTGCGGTTTTTTTCCTTAAAAAAATATATTTTCAAAGCATATTTTTGGCATGGATGTGGCAGATTAAAGGGTTACAAGCTGGTTTTTTTTTCTTTAGAGTGGTAAACTGACTTTAGTTATTCATAAGAAACACAAAAAGTTGCACAATCTAGGTCATGGAAAAGGTCAACATTAAATTGGGTTTTAGCAGACCCTGTTGTTTAGCATAAGAGATCAAACATCACAAGACTGTCTCAAGCCAGTGCCAATTTAGCAGCCTTTCTGAATACCCATCAAGAAGAATGAAGAAGCACACACTGGAGACACATTATACCTGCTGCTTTTACCAAGTAATGGATGGAGTCTGCTGAATTCAATACATGGCCTCCTTTACTTTTGTCACCTAAACAATAGTAAGCTTTATCTTGCTATCAGTATTAATGGAGCCTGACACATTTTTCCTGGGTTGCATATTACTACCAATCTACATTAACACAACATAGAGAATCTCTCCAAAATACCACAGCAACATCAGTTTAGCACAATAGCTGGAACCTTCTTTGGTGGACCCGCCGCAGTTGCACAAAAGCCTGGCACTCATCTAATACACTGCATTTCTATTGTACCTCCTGGGGAAGTTCAAAGAACTCTGAAAAGCCTTAGATGTCATGATTGTTGTCTCTTACAGCTTGGGAAATGTAAGCTTAGAGTAAAACACTATGGTCCATAAAGAGTTTTTAATTTTTGGCTACCTGGTGCTTTTCAGAGGTCAGTTTATTAGTAAGCTTAAAGCGAGTTTTACAGAAGGGACAGACAGTTTCCAATAATTCAATGCGCCAAGTAGAGCACTGAAAAATAGACAGGTTTTTCTATATTATGTGAGGCAACTCAATAATAATAGTGCTTCATCCTAATAGTAATTTCTCACGTTCTGGATCTCACCTTCCTAAACCTAAATAAATGTTCTTTTGCAAATGGGGGAGAATATCTAGCTAAGTTCTTCTCTCAACAGGGACAGACAGCACTGCTCAGCTAATTGAGATTTTTATATTTGCTTAGAGAGGCACTATCTGCTTCCTCCATGTATATATAAAAACATCAGAACACTATCTGGACCATACTTATAGAAACATTGCCATTACAGTTTGCAGGCACTTTTGGATACTTCCTGTAATTTTCTTGAGCCACTGAACTGTGAACTTTTGCATTACTTCACCGTCAGGGCAAACCCTGATAATCACACAGACCTTCTGCAGAAGCAGATGAGGTCCTCACCACACTTATTAAGGAAGGTACAAGTGTTACAAGCAGGACTGCATTAATATTTATTTTCAGCCTTTTGATAGATTAAGCTAGCCAAAACAATTCCTTCCTTAGCCCAGCAGGATGACTGGGCAAAGCAAATCTTTTGGATGCAAAAGTCAAGAGAAAGGCTAGAGAATTAAACCAGACACTTGACGATGGGTTAGTTTAACAAAATACAAAATACATCGAAAATGTGACTGTTTTAGAGGGACAGATCTATTCATCAGGACTGCAGGACTTCTAGCTAAATATCACAACCTTTGGGGGATTGAAGCTGTTAGATTTCTTCTTGAAAAAAATCTTTTTCAATTTCTGAAGTATTTTTGTACTTTAAGACAAAGGGTGTAATAACTGAAAGTCTTCAAACTGAAGGTCTCATTTTCTATCAATTAAATACTTCAAACTGTTTTCAATGAAAATTTTGCTTTGCCTAAAGAAGTGCTCTAACACTAATTTTTCTCCCCACCCTTCCAATCAGCAGTTTTAATGATCAGTTATTTGTCAGTTTTGGCGCTTCCCCCCCACTGTGATAGGTAATAGTTTGAAGATGAGCACATTCCCTTCCCATCCGCTGTGCAGTTTTTGCTATTGAAGTCTTGTCCACATGGTGGGGAAAAGAGCAGGAGTCTAAAAATCCAAACTTGCATGCCTTTTTGCCTTTTGTCTAATGATGCCCTATA
Organism: Scolopax mira; assembly: GCA_004320125.1. Classification (NCBI taxonomy): domain Eukaryota; kingdom Metazoa; phylum Chordata; class Aves; order Charadriiformes; family Scolopacidae; genus Scolopax; species Scolopax mira. The sequence continues at coordinate 194,134 of BJBW01003103.1, forward strand.
AGTTTATGTGGTTCTGTTTAATCAACTTTTGAAAAGCACAGAAAGAGTAATTTGCACGAGGTAATGGCAAAACTCCAAGTTACATTGGTGTCACTGGAACCAGGATCCTACTTCAACTGAGTGGGCAGAAAAATCACAGGGGTCCCCCACCAAAAGTGGAAAAATCATTTGGAAAAATACAACATGACATAAACTGTTACAATTTTAACCACATTTCATGAAGGTTAAAGGTTCATTAACTGCTGCAATTTTTTAACTCTGGCAAGAGTAATCAAGAATCTCTGTAATTAAAAGAAAAGTATTATTTATATATCTTTTAAAAATCTGTAATTTAATATAATCTATTCTTTTCTATTCCTTCGTCCTTTCTGACAGAATTATCCAAGATTCTAGATTTATTTTAAAAATGAGACTGGTTAATTTTGTCTATTTACATATAAATGTGCTTTCAAATATCAAAAGTCCATCAATTTCCCTTAGGCACAGCTTAATGGATTTTCAAGTACAGGTTGTAAATTCTTTTGAAGTTTTAAGACAACAAGAAGTCCAGCTTATTGCAGTCCATGATAACTGTTTTGAATTGGTCTTTAAGTACCAGTCTCCTTAATTAGGAGAGTGACTTCCCCCCGCCCACCCACCCTATGAATGTGCATACTGTGTCTACAATTATAATGACTACAACTTCAGATGTCAGTGCTGTTCCCTTGATAACAAGCTTTTTGTTTTGAAATGGGGCTTAAAGACATTCAGTAATATTATTCTTATTACAGCCATCTTTCACATAATTTCCCATAATTGGTCATCTTAAATTTTGCTACTCTTTTTGTCTCCTGCTGAGAACTTGAAACACTTGCTGCAATGATCCAAAGTTTCTCAATCTTATCGTAGTATCAATGAATCACAGAATCTTAGTGGTTGGAAGGGACCAACACCACCCCAAAAAACCCCAACAAACCCATAAAACCCCCCCACACACACACAAAAAAAAAAAAGCACCCACCAACTAAGAAAAATACTGAGTAAGCAAATACTTTTGTTAATTTCTGACACAAACAAATGAAAATAAGATAGAACTATTTCTATAATTATTTTTTTTTAATCTTTCAGATGAACATGTTTCCCATATAAATATAGTGCAATGAGAGAAAATTGATCCTTGGATACTATGACCAGTGAAATTCAACAGCATTTTCTGTGTCTTCTGGGTTTCAGCATGTCCAATCTATATATACCTACTCTTCAAAAAATTATAGGGATAATAAGCATGAGTCAATGGGCTATTAAACATACAGGTCCAGCCCTCAAGGAAGATGACACTTGTGTCTCCATTATTACAGCAAATTAATCACTTGTCTCTGAAACACAACCCATTTTTATTATAGACCTCAAATATAATTAAAAAAAAAAAAAGGGGAAAAAAGAAAAGTAATTTTAAAAGTGAAGATCATTCATGTATTTGTACTCTTCTTTCCCTTTTTGGATGGTCAGTGAAGACCATCCAAAGTCAGTGGTCAGTGAAGACCATTAATTACCAAATATTTAACTGAGAAAGCAGAACAGAATCTGAGCTACATGGTAACCTTCAGTAAACAGCAGTGATTTCAATAATTAAATACCATAAACCATTAATTTAAAATTAATTTTCCTTCATAAAATAATAGCTCTAAGTGTTAGTTTGGCCTGGAAAGCCAGTCAATTTTTTTTTTTTTTTTTGAAGCTGTGGTCCTGAAACCTGTTCTACCTGTGATGCCACTTAAACGTATAAGCAAAGACCTAATGTGGGTTTCTGCTCGCTTGGAAAACTACAAGCTGTTTGCACCTATTTCTTCAAATCCGTTTACTGAACAACTGGACCCTTTGTTCAGCTGGACACAGGCAGCATGGTCCCAGGCACCCACATTACAGGAAAATGATACACAACTGGTTTAGCATCAGGAGTCTACAACAAAACCTGCATTGTTCTCTGGCTTGGAGAGACACTAGATCAAAGGAGGTAAGGTGTGCTTTATTTTACAGCTTAAGGCCATTATATAGAACCATTTATTTAAAAATGCATCAAGGTAGGGTTCTTCAGAGAGGGAGAACTAAGCAGAATATATGTAAGAAACCTCAAACCCTGAAACAATAAGACAAAGAAACTGTTTTTTCCTTTATCCTCGCACACACATAGCACTGTGGACTCCAGTAATCTCACAAGTTTTATGAAGCTCTCATGAAATATATTTGTTTCTTCAAAGCTTACTAACAAGGAACACATTCATACTGCATATATCTGTATGTGGTCAGAGCTGCACAGTTCTCTACACTGTCAAAAGGCCTCATCTTGCTATCAGCAAAAACTCCACCGACTGCACTGATGTAGTCAAACACCTCTGTAGGTATTTAAGCACTTAGGATGTAATTATTCAAGCTTATCTGATATATTGCCCTTTACTCAATCCCAGTTATATCTTTACCACCTGTACTTACAAATAAAGGGGTTTAGACCTCAGAGATAGCCATCACACATGAAGAACGATGCCCAATACTTGCACTAATCTTGACACACTGGGAATTACTGTGCATGACAAATTAGCCTCTATTAACTATTTCTACTCTTTATCTGACAGCATACAGATTTTTTCATCTATAATATTATCACAAAACTAATCCTATACCTGTGTAAATCACTGTAATCACAGACTCTGCTGCAGTAACAGTAAATCTAATCCTTGCAGATTTACTTCAGATCTGCAGTATCTGTAATAAAACAGCCATCTAGTCCTATGCCAGTAAAAAAATCTAATCCTCAATTCCTACTGCAATAACAAAACAGGGTAACATAAAGTGGATGATACATATTCACAATGTATCTTAAACATAGTTCATGTTTGTTTTGCCAGTTTTCCTACTGAGTAAACAAACCCTGGACCCAAGTTTTCAGCTGTTTAAAAACCAAAAAAAGTACAGCAGAAGAAATTATTTAGTCAGTAAAACTTTCCAAGAGGAAAGCCCCAGCAAAACAAAATTGCTTCTTCATACTCACCATCATCTGTGTCAGCCAAGATTATTACTTTGGTGCTTGGGAATTCAGTGCCAATTTGGCCACCCACCGACATGCTCAGAGAAATATTGAAGGTTTCCTCTTCCTCATAGAGCGAGTCATCAATGATGATAATACGACAGATTTTCTCAGTCTCATCCTCATTAAAATGAACAACGCTGCTATGATCTTCAGGGCGTGAGATGTAGTCAGAGTAAGATAAGACAGTGGATGGCACTGTGCCAGTAGCAGAACCTATGAGGAGAGAGGGGAAAAAATGAATTACAGGGACTCAGGACTTAAAAGAACCAGAAGAACAACAGGCCTTTGAATGAAACAAATACAGAAAAACTATTTTATGCTGGAACTGACTAATAACTGGGGTTTGATAACAAGTTAAACACAAGAAATTCTTCCTATCACAAGCTCTAGTGCCCAAGGTTATTGGTCTGTGGTAGGGTGTGGGGTTTAGCTGGTGGATGTTTTATTTGTGTGGGGGTTTTATGGGTTTGTTGGGGTTTTTTTTGTGTGTGTGTGTGGTTTTTTAAGTTTGTTTGGTTGGTTGGTTTTGTTTTGTTTTTTAATGTGGTTGGACTCGATGATCTCAAAGGTCTCTTCCAACCACTAAGATTCTGTGATTCTGTGATTCTCCAGTAGCAAAGTGGCTCATGGGGTCTTATTATCACCCAGCACCCTCATGAAACCATTCCTGCTCCCAATTCACTATTATCTCCAGTTATCCTGCCTCAACTTTTTTTGTGGGGCTGCACTTCAATCAGGTGAGAGAAGCGAGTCAACTAATTAAAAAAACCCACAACAAACCTTTCAAAAATACGCTTTGATAATATGAATTACGTAGAGTCCAACCCCATCAGCAGTTGAACATTCACAACAAAATGCCATTTTATAAGGGAAGAAGAAGAAAGTACAAGAGAGGCCATGGGCAAAACCCCCAAATAGTTTTTGCTGTTGAAGGATGAGGACATGGAGCTACACTGGATTTAACATCACACAACTGACCGCATTTCATAACATTGGCATTGAAAAATGGCAAATTTTCTCTTCTACACAGTATTCTTTCATGGATCAGAATGCCTGTGAAAGTCACAGGGACCTTAGGATGAGGACTATTCCTCAACAAATTAACATGAATTTTAACTTCACATTTACCTCATTATGTGATTCTTGGAAGGGGGGGGGGGGGGGGGAAAATCCCCCCCACTTACTTCTGCTGTGTTTATTTGTGTGAAATACTTGTTAAAAGGAAAAAAAAAAAAAAAAAAAAAAGCAAGGTTTACATAAAATATGAACCTAAGAAGTGCTGTGGATTTGCACTACCAGCATCCTTGAAGCTAATTGGGATGTTACTATCTCATTGGGTGGGCTGCTAGATGGATGAAAACTGGCTTGATCACCAGGATCAAAGGGTGGTGGTGAATAGTTTGTATTCCACCTGAAGGGCAGTTACAAGTGGAGTTCCTCAGGGTCCTGCCCTGGGTCCACGAGGATTTTAAGGGCAAAAGTCTGAGCAACCCATTGCCACCTCAAGGCTGCCCCTGCTTTGAGGAGTGGATCTAATTGGAGACCTCTCAAAGTCCTTTCTAACCCACACAATTCTGAGTACGTAGGTGGCCTGATTTTTCAGAGGTCATAAGTACACCCAACATGCATTGATTACCTTCCTTTAACATAGACAGGGGTTAGTAATGTGACACTTATTAAGGAGGCTGAGAAATAAATATTACATGAGAAACTGTGTCACATTTGCCATGCTTATCACATTTAAAACTTTGAGAAAAATTATTTTACTGCAGCATGTTTATGAAAAACAGAGATCATTTCAACAATTACAGCAATTGTGCATTTGGGTAAACGGCTAGTGTTTATTAAGGTCAGACAGGTTGACAGACTACAAGGACAAAAAGCCTTAAGGAACCAAGTAAGATTTTCTGTGCCTCAATACACAACAAAAGAGGGGAAAATTCTGTAAGCCCTTATAAGTCACTGAGGAAGGAACAAATGAACTTCTGAATGCCTGACACTCTGAAGATTCCTGCCAACCACTCAGGCTGACTCTTACAGGTAAGGGTAAAATAGAAACAAAAGTCTTTAAAAGATTTTCTGAACCAGAAGGTTAAATAAGTCACAGAATTGAGGACAACCCTCCATTTTCCCTGCCCATGAAACATACAAAATGCTGGTATCTCAAGCTGTGACTACTGTTACTAGCTGATAGAAGACTTCTAGAAGAAAATAGGTTTTTTCAGTCAAAATGTTAATATTTCACTGCTTAGAATAAACATTAACCTGCATCTTAAGCATGATTTCATTTATAAATGCCCATTACATTACCTTCATGAAATCTCTTTCTGAAAGCACATTTTAGTTTTGACTAAGAATTATCTGATATATTTACCACATATTTTCACAATATCTAGTATTTTCTCTCCTCTGCCACCTCTCTTTTTCAGTTTATAGCAGGCTTATTTCATAGTCAATAACTATATTTGAAAAACTCAAGATTCTAATGAGTTGAAGAAAGAATCCTACTATCAATTACCTGTCTGTATTGACTATAGTATTTGAATGACTATCACCATGCTGAAAGTCAGTGTACCGCCACAAAATGCCATTCACACATCTCTGAATCTCTAGTGAAGACATGGTTATGATCTGAGCTTTATAGCTGGCCTCTAACTTAACCAAGACCCAAAATCTCATTTGACTTTAGAAATGGTGTAGTTCTAAATCCACATCTCTTCTCTGTGGTTCATGACCAACCCCATATATTGCCGCCTTTGATAACACAGATTCACAAATGAGATAAAAAGCATTATTAAGACAGATTATTGCATCAGGCAGCCTTCTAAGCAAGCTGCATTTAAACAAAAAGTGATACTAAATGCCCATAGTTTGGCAATTTTGAAATACTAGTTCTTGCTGAATCAGCCAAAGCCCTGACTTGGCTTCTTACAGCTCCAGTCAAAAAGCAAAACACTGATGACAGGAAGGGTCCCCCACTGGGGACCTCAGTTCTCATTCAGGATATATACAAAGGTGCAATGGTCAGTCGGATCCTCAACAACAGCAGAGATACTGGGCTTAAGACTAGAAGAATCCTTTTTCCCCTCTAAACAATTGCTGCAGAAACAGGACTTTTCTCCTCAGCAGGAAAAGCCACAGGAAAAAAATGGTAACTCTTTGAAAAGAGGTAAACAACTATATACACACATATATATGCATGTATGTATGTGTATATACATGCATACACAAATATATATGCATGTCCACACACTCATATTCTTACATTTTGGGCTTTAAAATCCTCTTTGAGTACAGAACTAAACATACGTAAGTTGCCTGCAAAACTCACCTGTTCCAGTTACTGAAGTAACTGGAAATACTTGCTGACTAACAACTGTATTTGCTCTTATTTACCCAAACATGAACGTTATGCTGAATAATCTGTTACCTAGGTTGAGAACATACCTTGGTGTGTAGAACAAATGACCATCAGTTCTCGACTGACATCTCCAGATCTTCTAACAGGAATCAGCAGTTCACCTATATCTTCCTCTACTCTATATTCCAGCTGAGCAATATACACTGTAGATACTGAAGAAAAACATGATGAGAGAAGAGAGGTCTATGGTCGAACACCTGTATGACATTACATGCAGAGTATGAATTTAGCCAGTGAAAAGATTTAAAAAGAAATACAAATTCCTTGTTCAAGTAGGTGAAGCTTTAAGACAGGGATGAATCACAACATGGCAAAACCAGATGAGTTATACCAGTACTCACAGGACCCACAAGTGAAGAGTACTGCATCTAAGCACAAATTCTAAGGGAACAAGAAGTGATACATACCATCACCAGGATCCACAATTTCAACCGTTGCTATTGCTGGAACCTCAAGGGCAGCCATAACTGGATCAGAGAGAACAATCTGGAATGTTTCAGATGCCTCGTATTCATTGTCAGCAAATAACCTCACTCTCCAGGTAGCTGAAACCTGTCCTGGATTAAACTGGACCTGTTTCTGAGGTTTACCCTTGAAGTCTTTATCCTTTTCTGCTGTACCATCTTTGGTTCCAATGCCTGCATAAAAATTCAGGAAAAAAAGAGGAATTATTCTCCATACATTTTAGTATTTGAATAAAAATAAAACAACCACCACAAAAAATAGTTTTAAAAGGCTAATCTGGCAGTTACAGACCTTCAGAAAAAAATAAGGGTGGTTATATCACACTTTCTCTAACATTGTTTTGTAGCTCATAATAAAAACAGATAATTAGGGTAGGGGTCTTGCCAATATTTGTGTGCATACAGAATGTTAGTTACATGAAAAATTCCATTGACTTCACCTGCTGGGCACTTAAAACCTATACAAGCATCAACAAAGTTACTGAGGCATGAGGCTATTTTTCAAATACGACTGAACAGAATTTTCAAGAGGTCCAATTTTCCCATCTATATAAAAATTTATGGAACAAGTTTTCCAGTTTTGCCTTCAGAAAAGATGAATCAGCCTGTTAAGAAATTTATGTCAATTAAGGTGTTGAAAGCTTCATTGAAGGTACAATTGTCACCCACAAAAACCCAACAAAAAAACCCACAAATTAACCCAATCGCTCATCTCTTTCAAAGAGAAATTAATCACACTGTGCTTATAGTTTCTGTTACTACTCTGTATCTATCCTGTACTTACACACATTTAAGATCTATGAAGTTCTTTATCACTTTTACCTGTACATTAAACATGTCCTAACAACATTTGCTGTCTGTCCAAGTGTTACTTTTGCAGATGCTCTTCTTGTTAGGTGAGTAAATAATTGGAGATTTGATGTGTAATTGCAGCTCAGTGTGATAGAACAATGTTCTCAGAGATTATTGGGTCCACCACACTATGCAAATTTGCTCCTTCTCTCCCACCCCCATTTTTCCTTCCTCACATAATTCTAAACTGCAACACCGAGTCACATATCCATCCTCTCTGCAGGGGTATTAGCCAAGCAGAAACTTCTAATCGTACAGGTTTAAAAGGCTGCACATTCTCATCTTAATAAAAACCACAGAGGGAGGTTGCATAGAGATTCTAGGGCTACAGAGGAATACATTTAGTTTAAAGTTAAACAGCAGATGAGGGTTTAACTCAAAGGAGGTTTTGTTTGCTATTCAGATCAGGCAGCTTTTGCTGTGGCACGAGTTCATAGAACAATGACAAACCATGACTGTTTTGAAAGAGTAAAAACAATATACATAAACGTGAAGATGCTTTATTATATATATAATATATATTTTTTTATTGGAAACTTACATGCACAATGCTACAACTGATGTAAGGATTCATTCAGCTTTTGCTACTTAATGCAGCACACTAAATTTTTAATATTTTTTTCTGATTTTTTTTTAAGTGAGACTGTATCACACATAACAATATATCATAGGAAGGCACTCAAGAAAAGATTTTTCTTTAAATACAGAGAGTTGTTACACATTTTTAAGCCTGGATATTTTTATAGCTAGGTTTCTCATTTGTTTTAATCAAAGATGCACACATACTAGCAGAACCCAGCTGTGGATGTAATGAAGTGAAGATATGTAGCTCACCATGGGGTTTTGAAATTCATTACTGCCTTTGGGTTTCAATACAGCATTAGTTCAAATATATGAGCATCTTTTCATTAAGGTTCAACACCAGCCATTTAGAGTCACTTTACCTCCCCAGTTGAGAATGATTAATCCTTCTCAAGTCAATGGCCTACATGTTTGATGTTGGAGAATCGATGTCTAGCAAGAATTTCTGAATGTTGTGGAGCATTCACAGGTGAATGTGAAACCATTCCTAAACTATTTAATTTCTCAATTCTCAGGTTTTCTATTCCACAACTGCTTAGGTTTTAAATGGCTGATTTAATTAATACTCAGATAATAGCCCAATATACTTGTGTTGCACAAAGCAAATATTGTCATAAATGGGTTTAAATTACAAAACCCCTAAAACTTGGAACCGTTTTTCTTTTTGTTATTAAATCAGAGAGGAAAAAAACCCTTTTTGGTCAGTGTTCCTTGAGCCACTCCATTGATGCAAAGATTTCTATAATTCCCATTTACTTTGCTGAGCTGGTCACGATTGGGTACTCTGTTATCCCATGATAGCACACCAGTAACTTCAGCATGCTCTGCACCTGCCACCTCTGCCAGCAAAAGACCCTTTGAGGATTTCAAGTAGCTTTTCAGATTTTCTCATCACTCAAAGGTGAGCCCTTGTAAAGTGAGAAGTTGTAACTAACTTCTCCACCACTTGGTTCTGAAGCAAAGACCAGCTACTTCAGGGACTTATTTGTTTACTTATAGCTAAAGTTAATGTGTTATGAAATGTATACTCCTGCCAAAATAAACAATGCAGAGTATCCCAATTCCTCTTTTGTTGTCTGGGAAGTGACTTCAGGAGAAAGACACTGGTCAAATAGCAGAAATTCATTTTACTGATTTGTTCTTACATCTACTAATATACATATTCAGATTTCTGGGTGACAGCAGTGAAGCACATAGCCTGAGCAAAAAATCTATCCCATTGTTATTATTTGGCATTTATTATGGAACAGCTCCCTAACAGCTTCATTTTCTTGGTGCAAGAAGCTTCAAACATTGAAATTTACTTACTGATAAAAGAGGTTTCTTGCAAATATCCTCTGCGTCTGATGGTCACCTCCAGAAATTTGGAGTTCTCATCTACAACGTAGTTCTCCTTCTCCAGTGAAATCCAAGCCCAGTTCAGTCGAAATAGCTGGCTCTTTAACATGTTTCCTCCTGTGTCACAGAAAAAGTATCCTGAATATTACATACAGTTTGCAAAACAAAACTAGAATTCCATAAGGTCATTGCTTAAGTATATTTATTTCACCTCAGGACAAAGCCAGCCTTCTTTTTCACCTGCAGATATGAAGGACAGAGGTGCATCACGTGAATCACAATGGTCCACTCTCCCAGACCTTCCAGAGTTGACCAGCACATGTCTTCCAAGAGGCTGGAGGCCAGTTAAGGGATCACAGCCTGTGTCATAGCGCACCAGCTCCCTAATTAAGCTACCTATTAACTCTCAAAGATTACTTTTGCAAAGATTATTTCTGTCAGGAGTGGGATTAAGCTGTGAAAATAAATCTTTGGGAGGCTTTAGGTGGGTCACAGAGACTCTTTCTAACAATGCTAGTACATGCCTATCAACATCAAACATGATGAGCTGAATTCAGCATCTCCTAGAAAGGAGAGCCAACATATAGTATCACATAAGGGAGATACCATGCCAAGAATTATATATTGATTGATTGTGCAAAAATACTTGGAAAGGGCAACTAAGCTTCTGCTCTTCACTTTCAGGAAAACAAATCAGTAATAACAGTGGGTATTTTGTATTACATGAAGGAGAACTGAAAAAAATCAAATTATGAATGTAATGCTATTTAAAATGTACAAAGCCAACAAAATTTAGGTTTTCTTCTGTTTTGAAAAATTAACTCTTTAGAAGTATTCTGTAAAATTCTTATGTTACCTGGCAAATCCCTTGTTTCCTCACAACAAAGATTATCAGATAAGAACTGGTCCTGAAGCCATAAGCTTCCAGCTCATTAATTACATTTTGCAGCAAAATTAGGTCTTACGCTAATGCTTTGTAATCAAGATTGTAACACCTAATTTCAGGAAGTTTTCATTGCTTATATATAGTTGACAAGGTAGAGACAAAAGGTTTTCACATCAAGAACTAATAAGACTCTGCCTTACACTTGTCTGATAGTTCTCCACAAAATGAACGCAATTTGCAAAAAAAGAGTAGTTCAGGTATTTAAGAATTACTTATTGAAACAGACAATTTATAAAATAGAAAATTGTATCCTGCTAGCATTTGGAGGGTTTTTTCTTAAAAATTCTGTTGGTTAAAATTTTTCTTTTAAAATAAAAATCACTTTTTGCTCTATAATTATGTTCTATTACAGAAGGCTGACAACATCAGATCAACTGACTAATTCAGCACTGGATAAAATTAGCATGAAACTTTTGGAATGAAGCATCTAATTCTCTACTACTGCCCAATTAACATCTAATCAGAATCACCACATAATTCTCATTTGCTTCAACATTGTGAATTCTTATACTAACATTATCTCTATGCCTCAGGCTCTCCAAAAGCATAGGGCAAAGTCCAGCATAGGACTCTCCTGCTAACTGGAAACAACTCGATATTACATATTGTGAGTAATTCCAGTAATTAGTGAGGTTACAGCTGCATAAAACCTATGAGCCTGGAAGCAATTTCAAGATATTTTAAGTAGTTACAACTTGGAATTAAGTGTGCCTTCGAACAAAAGATGCAAGTCGATCAGCAACATTGTGAAAAAAGCAGTATAATACCCCAGATTTCTGAAAAATCACCTCGGTTGCAAGCGGAAGCGGAAGCCTATTTACCAACTGGAGTATTTTCAACAAACTATTTAGCTGTTTGGCTACTGCTTTGGCTGACACTGTATTGCTGCAGGTAGGCTGGAAAGAGACCTCTGAAAGCATAGTTCATATGTACTTCTTGGTGACTATTCCCCTATTGAAAACAGAAAGGCTTTGTTTTATCCTAGGAACATCCCAATGAATTATATTATTTCTCCTGAAAAAATGCTTTTCAGCATGATCATTATATTTCTGCTAGACATCTTTCCTGGTGACTGTTTCACAGCCTTCATTTCTTGACTTCAATGGTTCTGTATTGCCCTTTCCTTCCCCTATATTTTACAAATAAGATTGAACAGAGTGTGCTCCAAATTAACAAAGACTTATCAGCTTTGAAACAAAGGACTGGAAAAAAAGGAAAGCTACAACTTAAGGCTAGATTACAACCAATCAAAAAGCTCACAACATGAAAAAAAACTTTAATTCAATAATAAATTTGTGATAAAACAGTCAATTTCCTACTAGTCAACAACTGCAGTGAAAACCTAGTTCTTAGATGTGAAATTACTGACGAACTGCTACATAGATCTATACAGAGCCAAAACCCAGATGTGGTGGGTCCATCTGCACACGTGTTTCCAGTCACAGGTACTGTCATCCATTTGCACTGCAAGCCCCCCCCTACATACAGAGAAAACACATACAGTCTCTTCCTCCATACATACAAAGCACACTTATATGTGTAGGCAAACGCACTGTTATATGTGGCTGTTTAGCAGACATATTCATCACTCTTAAAATCACCTTAAAAACAGGCCAGTATGCAATTAGAGGTTTGCCAGTTCTACAGTTACAATAAACAGAGGTACTCCAACAAGATATTATAATTAATAAGGCTGTAACTCAGCACACAGTCCATCAGCCTTTTCCTGGCCAAAGAGGGAAGCCTTCAAAGGGTGTCTCATACCATCAACCTCATAAATCTAACAAAGGCAAAAAGGTTTTTCTCATCAAAGAAAATGTCATACAAATCTCACAAGTCTCATGAAAGACAGCCCTCCATACTCTGTGTCTTCCTAAAAATACTATCCTAGTTTATGTTTTCTTGGACTTATTACCCCTAAGCAAGGGCTGATGTCATGCCAAGTGTTATTAGATCTTGGGGAAAAAGGCTAGATTAATACAAGGAGGAAAATGTTAGCCATGTGCTTGGCACATGGGTCCTGCATGCTATGAAACATACATTTTCTTTATGTAACCCTCACAGATGGCATAAGTATATATTAAGTGGTTCTAAATTAGCAAAGAATAGTACATTAATAACCCAATTTCAGAACACTTTCTTTTTTGCTGTGATGAAAAGTCCATCTGACCACCACCTCAGATTTCGGTTTAGTTTAGGTGGTTGGCAGTGTTTCTATCAATTCCTTCAAGGGAAGTTATGTTTCTTTACAACGGCTGCTCTGTGGATAAAAGCATATTTGCAGTTGGCTTTGATTTGCTGGATAGCTGATTTGCTGAAAGGGATCAGAAAGATAGAAAGCAGTTCAAGGGAATAAACAGTGAAGAAAATAAAAGGAATGAAAACTTGTAGAAGCACAGAAGGAAGAAAGAACAAAACCCACCAGCTCAGAAAAAAAAAAGTAAATATACACATACATGAAAGAGAAGTAGTTCCAAATGATGGAAAACTTAAAAAGGAAGATAAGAATGAAGAAAAAAATCTAAATTAATTCATAACTTTTGCTACCCCTTAATTTTTTAGCTACTATCACTCAAAAATCTCCAAAAATTCTTGGGCAAGGGACAGATATCAGGTCAGAAAATGTATAATTTCTTGGGAACTAGGCAGTTTTTATTTTTTCTTTATTTTGAACAAAACTAATCTTGTACTATGGCTCAAGCAGTTATTTTTTAAGAGAATTCATGCTCCAAGAAACTAAAAAATGAAAAAAAATCTCTGTAACAAAGCAAAACAACATTCTCCCCCCTTCCCCAGAGCCAGATATCTCATTTCACCCTGCATTTACATTGATGCACTTAGAAAGGGGTTGAGTAATTTTTTTATTGTTGTTGTTCGGTGTGGACCACAACATCAGGCTGTATTGTAATGAGTGAACATCTGGAATTCCTAATGAGCAAATATTCTGTCTCAGAAGGAACAAGTGGCTGTTCTGAGCAGGCCAACTAAAACAGCTGCCATTAATCCCTAATCTCTTTTTATCTTCCTTCCTTGTTTGGCATGCACAGAAGGTCTAACTCAGACAAGCAGCAGGCAGACATACTACTAGACTCAAGAAAACTTGGTTTCACAAAAATATTTTCCAAGAAACTTTAAACAAACAAACAAACAGTCAGCAATAACCTCAGACTGGAAATTCAGAAATGGAGTTCTGGTTTTGGAATTTCTGTTCCTAAAAATAATTTATTTTTTTAAATTCTAGAAATTGTTTCTATAAAATTAATACTGTAAGCACAAATTGCAAAATCAGAAGATGTAAGAGGACTAGGTCTTTGTTTTACTTTTGACCTAATTAGTAGATTTCCCTCTCCTGATGTCTCAAGAGCTGAAATAACAGCATAAGCTAGCAACGTAGAAAAAACCACTTTTTTCAGGAAAAAGTCATCTTCCTTGGTCTACTCTAAGCAGCTACTTTTATCTGAGGTAAAGGAAAATCTAGAAAAACATCAAATTATTGGTGAAATGGCTTTCTGTTCACCCAAATACCTTAAGTCTGCTTATAACATAAATTCCACAGCAAGGACATGCCAGCTTTTCAGAAGACCTTAGAGTTTACTTTGAAGAACAAACAAATAAAAACAAAGAGTAAGAAAGTTATAAACCCCCTTTTAAAAAAACAAAAACAAAACCAAAACTAAATGCAGAGTGCCAAATATATGCCAAAAGTGGCTGCTGAATAGTCTCACACTTTTTCTTTAAGCGCATACAAGTCAAAAATAGGAGAAGATTTCAAGTGTTAAAAAAGAGCACTGAAAAAGAGCAAAAATCAGCCAAAAAGAAGCACATCTCATCTTTTTGAGTGTACAAATCTAAAACAGTGGTACTGCACCATCAAGGCTTTTACACAGCCTTTAAAACAGTATTTAAATAGTTTTTTTTATAATTCATGCCTGATTTCAGTTATCATCAAGAAATTTGGAAGCCTTAACGACTCTACATAAAACTGCTTATACTCAAGATTTTTTTTTTCCTGTTTGATGTGGTTGGACAGAGGGGTTAAAGGAACAGACACACTGTTGTTCATATTTCATTGGAGCCAGTTTCATTATTGCAGCTTGTGGTGGAGGGTTGGTGTGCACAGGTTGAATTACCTTAGCTTTTAAATCTAACCCAATTACAAGGATTTCATCTTTTCATCCTCCCAAATTCCAAGAGGCCTGGAAGTTGACTAAAAGCTTTGTAAGACAACGAGCTAGTACCTGCAGTGAAACATGAGGTGAGCCTGAGCAGCAGACCAAAAGTCACATCCCATCTTTGCATTCACTTGCCCACCTTTCCCCACTCCCACTCCAGGACTGCAGTGTATTATCAATATAATAAAAACTACACACATTTTATAGAAAAAACCCAACCTGATCTGTCACCATATTCTCAATAAGATAGTGTTTTACTTCATTTGTGACTCCACACTGCTTTTACTCATGATCTTTGCCATAGTTGTTTTGCTTTGGCCTGCTTTTATCATAAATTAGTAATCTTTGCCCAGACTCAGTCATCCTCCATCTAAATCAAGTATTGCATCCTTCTTTTAAAATCTGTCATTTACAGTTTATCTTTACAGTCTTTCTCTTTCTAGAGGACTTCACCCATGACAGTGTAGTTTACTGGGACACAAAAGCTGTGCTCCAATTTGCTGTAACTATTATCATGGAGGAACGTGGTTTAGCCTGCATGGCTGGGAAGGTGTTTTCCATCAACTAGGATTCCTAGTTCTTAGAGTTTTTCAGATACATTAACACACCACAAGAAATCAGCTGGTAAAACCAGCTCTCAAACAAACTTACTGCTGCTCCAGAGACTGCAAATATTTTCAAGCATAGGAGTTCATGAGAAGCCCAAGAATTTTTGTTCTGGCAAAAAGGAACTTGGTATTTGCAACAAACCATCATCACTGCACTTATACATAAACCAGTTTTGTTGGTAGAAGAGAGTTGCATTTATTAGTACAGTTAGGAGAAAAACAGGAAGAAAACAAGTTTTGTGTCACAGGTTTGTCTAATTTTTTATTGTTTTGCTAACAGCCACAGTTGTAGATAACCGTAGTCTAGCCAGGACACGCTTTATTTGGAAACAGCTCCATTTTTTGGGAGGGTTTGGAAAGTTTAGAAGCAGAGGGTTCAGGAAGGAGATATAGAGCAGGGACTGAGACAGAGCTACTGTAGAAAGATGCATGCTACAAAGGCACAAAGATGCTCCTTATTACCATCCAAGGCATTTCCAGTTGTTCCTCAGAGTCTCATTACAGGGTTACACAAAATTTATCAGAGATCATCTACATACATAGTCTGACATACTCTGCTTGTAGTGAGTTAAGTCTAACTCCTACTCCTCATTTAATTTAAGAACAAATTGATTTTCTTCATGGAACCAGGTGGCTCAAAGAATAATAAACTACCCTGAAATCAGGCCTGTGGTCCCACAAAGATATATACAAGACAGATGGGAAACAAGAGCTTGGTAGTTATTATTTTACAAAAGTCTCTTTGTCTGGGAGGACTCAGAGAAAAAAAAAAAAAGAAGATAAAAGAGAGAAAAAAAGACAGAATTAATGAACATAAGAACAGTGAAGTTAACAACAAAAAAAATATTAAAAGTCTGGAACATAGCTCTGAAGGAAGCTAAGAGCAAGCTCTTCAGTCATTTTTCACCTTAATTTGAACAAGCAAATTTTCTGTGCCAGAAAAATCTTCATCCAAAAAAAAGGAAATGAAAAACTTCCTTGTCACTTGTTTGCTTTAGACGGCTCTTGGATTTTATTATGCAGAAGACTCTGCAGACAGCATACTTCCTTAATAAAGTGATGAGTGTTCCTTGAAAAATGTTTGCAGGCAAAGCTAATACTAAAGTCTCAGTTTTTCTGAGACCTGAAAGAAGTAATGGTATTGGCCTGAAAGAAGTAATGGTAACTGTGGAATTTTGCTCTTCCACCACCATCCTTTTTTGTATTAATTACATTAAAAACTATATTCCAAGGAACCTTCTTCATTTCCATGTTTAGGTTAATTACAGAAACTACCTGCCACTGCAGAAAAAGCAACACCAACCAATTCAATTAAATTGTGCAGTATTCAGTTTACAAACTCTCTACACACTGAAGAAGAATTCACCAGAGAATTTTACCAGAGCTCCACAGTAACAAACCTATTCAAGAATTTCTCAAGCCATTTGAACTGATGAACCAGCAAAAGTGATGTGATGCATTCTTCATTAGAAATGTCCTTACCCCTTCGTCTTGCATATACTTATGGTCTGTCTTTGATCTTTATCCGCCCTAATACATCTGATCTAATTTAGGCTTCCTCAGTATCAGTTGTTTCAAACAGCTGTCAATCCATTTACAAGCTGTCATATCTGATTACCTGTACAAATGATTTCCCAAATCACTAAAATATCATGAGAACAATATACAGAATATGACTGTTAGCAATTATTCTTTTATCAGGAGAATGTAAGAGCTTTACAGACTTATAGGATGGGGTTGTAGGTCTTGACCATAAGCAGTATGGTCGATATGACAGCAGAAGGGCAGTATGATAAACATGCTTTACAGTGAGCCAAGGGAAATTAATTCAGGAAGTAATAAACCATAAATTAAAGTAGAGAGATTGATCAGCAGGCTCCATAGACACCTCTCTAAATTCTGGAGAGGTGCCAAAAGATACCATAGAAACATAGATATGTTTCTTTCATGCTTCAAAGGCCTTCCCTTTCACTCTCTGGTGAAACGCCTGCTCAGGCTTAAAGATCATTGTCATGTGGCTCTTTTGCAGAGCCATAGTAACACCAGTAAATTAGGATGGATAATGACAAAAAGGTTTCCTGAACCCTCCAACCACTTGATGTTGGCTGAAGTTCCACAACAAGGTAATTACCTGGAGCCTGACAGAAATCAGAATTTGTCTAACAAGGATCAGCATTACAAAAAGTGACAAATGCCCTTACCTCTCTTTTTCTTTATTTTCTGCCCCTGTAACTCTGGGACAATCTTGACTTCTTCACACATGAAGGCTGCTTGCCCATATATGCTGTCCTTTGATATCCTCAAAAGGCAGTCCTCGCTGGGTTGCCCGAAAAAGTGCAGTTGTGTTTCAAGAGAATGTTCATTTTTTTATACAATTTAATTTTGTGGAAAATAAAGACAAGCACTAGAGCACCATGAAACCTGCTCATGTTAACACACTTGGCCAAGACAGTCCCTAGGCATGGTTGCTTAAAAAAAAGTAAAGCTGGTACCCAAACCTGAGATAAATGCTCCTGCATACAACCTCACTCACTTCTACTCACAGAGCTCATGAAGCGTGTAAGTTGTCCTTGGCAAGAGCTTCATTGTTACTTACAGACTGTATCATGATAAAGAAAGCCTGGCAGCAATTTCATGACATGGTAAACAAGCGATGGCAATGCCATTTAGTCACAGAGCAGGCTGAAATTAGGAGATTACTGCTGGAAATGTAAGACGAGCCAAATCACACAAGTATATATAATAATTGCCACTGAAGAAGAAAAAATGATGACCGAGTTATTTAATGTGGTAGACAAAGGAGAAGAATGGTATCTTCTCCGTATGGATGTACTGATTTGGCAACTGTTTCCTTTATGCTAATCCTTGAATCTGCAGAAAAGATCACAACCTAATTAAGTAACTGCAGACAGACTAACTGAAACACATTTGTTTTTTAAAAATACTCTTCAAACTTCTGTCCTAGAAACTACGTTACTTGGTAGCAAAAATCTTTAGATGTGGATTTGATTATCCCCTATCCCTTTTGCTAAGATCCAAAATCAAAAGGAATCTCTAACCTGTCAGTGACAGGTGAACCGAACTGACTCGCACTCTCCTTCCCAACAGCTCAATCACTGCCTGTGCTAGCATAGAACAGCAACAATTTTATTTTTATCTAATTTATCTAATGCTTCACATTCACCAAATATAATAAAAGGTATCATGACAGGTTCCAGTCATGATAACTATGATGAACAGACTATGCATTGTAATCTTATTGAATATAAAAATTAAAAATTTACTACGGGGACTGGCAGAAAACTGTACAAATCTTTCAAGTGAACCATCGGTCTGATTTTGAGGTAGACTTATTTTTGGAACTGCTTGATTACATGAAGAAGCTTAATCTGTTCATGGTGCTGGGACAAGATCAAAGTGATACAGATAGATAAATACAGCTGAGTAGATACATATACATGACATTCTTAAAAAAGGCTGTTCTTTGCTGTGTTTGTTCTTCAAACAGTGCTCATCACAGTTACAAATTCAATCCTGGTCTTTGAAAACAACAATTCTTTGAATCTCTCTGTCTCATTTAGGAGAAAGCAGGAGGAAAGATCAATGGAGGCATTCATTCTATCCATGCTCCTGCATACTCCATCCTGAACAAAATATAATTTCAGTTATGCTATTACATGGTCAGTGCCAAAATGCATTACATTTCATAACTACTAAATAAGTAGAGACGAAAGATATATTACCAAGTTTATCATTCTCTGTGCAAAAATAACATCATGACTGACAACACACCAGTTCAATGCACAAAGGATGCAATTATCTTATGCTAATCATAACTCAGAAGTGCAGAGCCTTCATTATAAACACAAAGCCTCTATATTTTCCGGAAAGTAACTTTCCATGTGTGCTAACGTGAGATAAAACTACCCATCCATAATGCAAATGGTACCTTTAACCATAAATAAAGCTCCTCCCCTGAATCAATGCTCTTTTGCAACATACTTTAATATGCTTGGCATTTCAGGTCCCTGAAGAAGATGAGGCTTCACAGTGAGAACCTGGAGATGCTGTAAATCAAGGATCAGTGCAAAAGATTTATGTTATGGTTTGACCTTTAAAGTGTTCCAGCAAGAGGCAGCTGACTGATCTGCAGTTTGAGTCTGTAAGGTTCATAAGCATGATGATTGTCTCATGAAGTTATGGCCTTCATAATTCTCCAAATTACATCAACCTGTCAAAACTAGGCAACATGTTGGATCCTACAGGCAGTCATTAGGGAAGGTCATTTTTAAAGCACCATACCAGATAGAGGCTGTAAGATGGACAGTACCTTTGGAAAGTCAGAAAGCTTTGCCATCTGGGAATGATAAGAATATGCTATTCATTCGTTATCTGCAATCACAAAGAAATGTCATAAAACTCTACAACACCAGGAGAAGCAGCTGCCTAACTTCAGAGAGATTTCTTGCCTAGGTAGGGCTAATGTGGTTGTTGTTGACCTGTGAAGCCACTTCCTGCATAACACACTGGGTAAGAAGAGCACAATCTGGAGTAATGGACAGGAACGTGGCTGACCTTGGAAAGTTCAGTCTCATCACTGGTGCCAGTTAAGTTCAAATGACACGTGAGAAGTCAAATACTTAAAAGAAGTATTTCTACTGTAAGTAGAGAATCCTGTACTCTTCCTCTCCATCCCAGCAACGATCAGACAGCCGAGATAAGGCAATGCAGGCCCTGCCTTAGGAAGAGCACATTGGCTCTCTCCTTTGTCTACATGGAGGATGAAGCTAACAAGGCAGAATCTGGGACCACCTTCAACAAGATGCGTGCTATTAATGCAGCAGCTGTACCCCTCATGAGTTCTGGAGACTCAGAGGCTTGCCTCTTGGGACAAAACCCCCTTATAACCTTTATAACCTCCTTTGGAAGATACTGCTTTGGAGTCTGCTCTACATATTCTGTCCATTAAAGTACCTTCACTTAATTTTTTACAGATGAATAACAATACTGAAATGCATTTTGTAGTGTTTCAGAATAGTTGGCTTCTAAGAACTGATAACAAGCTGAAACAAATGGAAAATATTAGACTCAGATTTCAAAGAGGTTGATGCTGAGAAGCTCCATGCTGATACCGACAAGAAACTTAAAGGAAATTTAGGTGAAACTAGTTAACAAGTTTGCAACTTGTTGCTATTTAAATTTCCATTTTGCATAATTCAGCTTGAGTTCCAAACACATGAAACTGAATCCCATAGTATCCTAAAAATATTTTGAGTACTGCAGGCGATGCATGTTGACCAGAAAAAGTAAATTTATTTTCTGAGTCAGGCATATTATATAGAACGGGTTTATATGGTCTTTTTTTCTTCCCCTAACTTGTGGATAGTGACAGAGAAAGGAAAAACAACACTTTCCTGAATGTATCACACATGTAAACGACATCATCAATGCCCAATAAATATGCAAAGCACATAAAATACATTTTAAAGTTAATTTGCTCTATGTTATTTATAAACACCTTCTGGATTCACAATTTGCACTTTGAAACTATACTTCAATTTCTAATTGCCCATCTATGTATTCAGATGGTTCACCAGATGTTAAGAGAACTATAGGAGAATCTCTGCCTCTCTAATTACAAGAGGTTAAACCCATTTCATAACATTTTAAATGCATGTTTAATCCTTGTGCTTAAAATTTCCATCGCTGACAACAGTTATGGAAAAGAAATACTTTCCTTTTAATAATACTATAAAGAAAATTACTCACTTATGCTGTCAAAGACATTAGAAAGACAAATCACAGGCCTATTTGAGCCCTGAAGACAGAGATAGTAGTTGAATTTTTTTTTTCAGAGATTACTTATACATAACATAGGAAAAAAAATGAATGAAGTAAAGAGGAATTGCTAAAAGACATGGAGAAGAAAAAGAAACCGAGATTTGAAAGAACCAGAGGAGGACAGTAGACTGCCCAAGGCATGTGAGATCCTCAGGAAGAGCATCACAGACCATCAGTCATCAATTTGAGCAGCACTAGAAAACTGTATCATTTAAGTACGTACTGTTCTGGAAAAAAATTCTCTTTAGGTGATAAATATGAGAAATATTTACTCAGCATTTTTTTGAGAACTGAAATCCAGTATTACCAAAGATGTCAGGTAAGCAGACAAAAAGAAACTATCTGTTGTCCAAGGAGTTTACCTACAACCTCTCTTCTAATAAGAAAAGACTCAAAATCTAAATAACAACATAATTTTTTACAAAGAGATGCTTAAATTACTAAAGGTGCAGGAAGGACAAATGTTCAGCACAAATTTCTCCTTTGTTCTTGATCAGACTCATGGCCTTGTACTATGAGAAGGAACTACTTTTTAAAGCAGCACAATCCAATTTCTAAACTGCCACTAGAAAGGACTGAACACCATATTATTAAAAAACAACAATCCCGTGTACTCTTCAAACACATGTAGTATATGCCAATAATAAAGCAGCTGGCAGATGTTACTCTGTTTCAGAAAGCACTATTTCTAAAGGGGGATTAATAAAGGTTAGTACTCAGTGGGATGCTAATCTATTCCTTTTGTGATCTAGGAGGACAACATCTTTTCAGGTAATACTTGATGATAACAGGTGATTTAAAAAGTTAAAAAAGAGAGGCAAGAACAAGGAAAAAATTGCTGAACTAAGAAAGCTGTTCAGTAGGCACAGTCTATTCAAAGAAAGCCCACATTTCAATACCTCCACTGCAAAGTTTTACAGAGATCTTTGTAGATTTTATCAACAAATAAAGTAGATAGCATATATACAATGAGGCACCTTGTCCTGGAAAGCTGCATTTCTGAAAAGGATCTCTTATGCAAAACAGAAAAAAAACAAAACAAATAATAAATAATCTGCTGCTGCAATACTAGAGCTAGAGAATCCTTTGGTTTACAATGGGGAGATCAGCAATTAGGAGCTTCGAGGTTATTTTATTTCTCTTCTAAGACTCAGAATTCAGCACACAGTTCTGCTTTCTACAGTCAAAAAAAGCCCTTGAGAAAATGGGGTAGACACAGCAAAAAGGACACAAAAATAATTACTGCCTCAATGAAAAAGTATTTCATATTAGGAATGAACTTCTTCAGCTGCCTACATTCTTCTGTGGTAAGAAATTCGTAGCTCCAGCTGGCAATACATTTACATAACAAAGCAGCATCACATGCAGAGACACAAATTTGGATTCTGACTGGACTTCAAAAGCTCAGTTAAAGGAAAACCAAAAGATACTTTGACTGCACAGTAGAAATATTATTTCTAGGAGAAAACGAAGGGGGATAAACAATTCTTCAATGTAGCACTGTCATGAGAAGAATCTGTAGCCCAAAGGTGAAGCTAAACTACTCAAGCTTTTGTAAACACATGCTTTGTCCTCAGTGAGGATGATTAATTACTGGAACACATTAGCCTGAAAAGTTTGGCTTTTCATTTTTATTTATTTATACTTTTAATATAAAAATCAAGCCTAGATATTCTATGAAAGAAGAGGCTTCTGGACTTGGTAAAATAACTGAGTGAAATTACCTGGAATAGACAGCAGAAGACAGCAAATGACCTAGTGGTCCCCTTCAGCTGAAAACACCTGGCTTGAAGAATTTACAGAAGAAATATTTGATTTCAATTTACCTTTTTTTTTTTTTAACTAAAAATAAAAACACCACAGAGACATCACAGCAGAGAACTAAGAGAAGGCTGAAAAGTAGGATTGATGAGGGAAGAAGAGAGAAGTCAAGCAGCTTTGGGAAGTAGAGAATAGAAAGGAGATTGGAAGAAAGCCAGTTTGGGAAAGAGGGGGACATAAAACCTTGATTGCAGTGGTAGTTCAAAATTGTAAGGATTAATGATAGAACCTAGTAGTATCAGGGCACAGAGAGGACAACAAAACTGAAAATGTTCAAGCAGAGATGACCATTAGCATCTTTTTGACTCTCAATCTCTCCCAAATACCTCAAGATGTCAATAATGCTCATACACATAGTGGGGAGGCAAAACAGATCAACTTGTGAACTAAGGTTTTCTTGTGCCCTGCAATTTAACTATTGACTTTCAGCCATCTCACATTATACAGGGTGTTAAAAGTAAACTTTGCTAACCAGAGTGGAAAAGAAGAACACTTCATTCTCTTCCTCTCATTCGTATTAACAAATGCCACATACTTTTTCTGAGTCCTTTACTCCAGAATAAACAGTACCAAATCCTTTAATCTTTTCTTACTGGTAAAGTTTTCTAGATCAATGGTGATCCTCATTTCTTCCCTCAAGAGAGTTTCTCCAGTTATACTGTATCTTCACAAATTCAGACAAAATTTGTACAAGAAATCTAGTAGGGGGACTTATTAGCACTCAGTGGAACAATTAATTCTTTAATTCTTGCATCTTATAAACTATACTGTCATCCAGTTCTTCTGTTCTAGTATGATTGTTCTTTATTACACAGTAATAAAAATAAAAATCTTGCATCAGCAGAAACAGTGATGCAGCTCAGAGGGGAGGATTAAAATAAAAAACAAACGATAAAGCCCTGTCTTCAAGTGTGTAACTTGCTTAATTTGGAAAACCTGGCTTTAGAATTAAAAACACACATAGAGCATGTATCTTGCAACGGCAATAGATGAAGGGATGAATCAAAGCCACGTCAGAAACACTTCAATGTTTTCATTCCACTGTTGCTCAGGTTCTCTCCTTTCAGCAGAAACATAATGCCTTTGCAAATAATTGTATGAAAATAAAGCCTCCCCACCCAATGGCTTTTCATTCTTGAGGTCAACACAGGTAAAATGCATCATTCAGTGCTGTCAATTATGACAGCAAATTAGAGCACACCAAAACCACATAAAAAATTTTCCCACTAAATTCAAAAGATTGCTGCAGTGCAAGTTATTTGACAAACTTTGTTAAATAAGAATTCATATATCTTTGCCAACTAATGTTTTCAAACTTTATTAAAAAAACAAAAAGTTTTTGTAAGCTCCTTAAAAATTCTATTTAACTTGGAAGGCATGTAGCTTTGGGGTGTTTTTTAAGGCTACGTGAAGATGGAAATTCCTTCCCTCTCAAATGATGCACTTTTGTGCCTGAAGGTGGTGAAATTATTCTTCTGCAACATCTTTTGCAAGGTCTGCAAACTACTTTCAGATCTGTGTATGTGAGGAGAAAGCTGCACAAAACCTGCCTACTAAAAAGGAGCAATTTTTAGCAAGAGGATGGTACCCTGATTTGCATATGGTAACACAAAGTTGATCTGTAAAATCACTAGTAAAATTAGAGAAAACCTTACCTACACATAAGAATAGGCAGTTGTGTTAGATAAATAGTATTAACAAGCACAAACATCACCAGATATCAAGTTTGACCATTAACTACGTTCTACCAATCTAGGTGATCAAATTCAAACCAAGGATTATTAGCAAGCCAACAGAATTGCTTTATTTCAGTTCGTGTTACAAACAGAAACAACAAAACACTATTTAGTACCTGGCAAGAGCTAAATTTTTCACTTGCACATTGTGCATTAATAAGAAAACCTACTGTCAGGTGACCAGATGTAACTTTTCTAGATTTTATAGGAAAGCGTGTGACTTGCTACAATACTGTATTAGAAACCACAAGAACTGTGTAGCTCACAGAATTACAAAAGCCTGTATTCTTGTACCTTCTTAGGTACAACTTTCAATCAAAACCCCAAGAGATTATCCAGAATTAAGGAGCCAGACTCCTTGCCCAGAAAAGCACTAACAAGTTTAAAGATAAAAGGGTGATGCTCCTTACATCAGCCTCCGGGAAGCCTGGATCAGTCCCTGGATCAGCTCCCTGGCTAAAAATTTGGTCTATGGAAAGCAATAGCTAAGAAAAAAGGTGGAAACCCCACATATTACCAGAGAACAGTTAGGGTTTCCTTAGGTTTTTCACCCAACCACACCTCCTCCGTGCAATTTATTTGCAGTAACACCAATCAAATACTGATAAGAAGGCCTCCGAGTGAAATTACAAAGTAGAATTCATAGCAGAGCTCCTGCTACTTTTAGCAGGGTCAGATTTTTACCCCACAGACCTGGGTCCACGTTGAGCAAAAGGCACAGAACAAATTCACATTTTATATAATATTCTAAATTTTTCTTTTGCCAGAGCTAGTTTTTTAGTAGCTAGAAGTACATAGTACAAGATTATAGTTAAGATTTTATGGGTTGCAAATACGGTTCAGTGCATTTCTGTAGTATCCCTTTATCCA
The DNA here is from genome assembly GCA_004320125.1 of Scolopax mira. NCBI lineage: Eukaryota > Metazoa > Chordata > Aves > Charadriiformes > Scolopacidae > Scolopax > Scolopax mira. Next base: position 219,849 of record BJBW01003103.1, read on the forward strand.
AAGGGAATTCTAAGCTTTGGAATCACATTCCACACAAGGTCTGAAAGGAACCTGGACTCATCCCACAAAGTTCACACCAACAAAACATTTTAGCTTTCAGGATCACCAAGCTCTCATTATTCTTTTGGCAGCAGTAATTGAAAACAAGGTCCAGAGGGCAGCAATGACAGGAGTGTGAAAAGGTTAAGTGTACTAAAAAGCCACAAAATAAAAAAGGTAAACTCTACAGGTAAATAAAGGAGCTGCTCATACTAAGTTTCACTGAACATAAACCATGTGGAGGGGCACTGGACTAACCAAGTCTAACTAAACTGATCTTTGCATGAAAATCAGCAAGGAAAAATAACAAATACTTCCGAAATCAAATACAGCTAAGTCAAAAATAACCACTCTAGGTTTACAGCGTGTCATTGCTCCATTATAAATCTTTGAACAAACTTAACATGGTGTTATCTATATATTCACCCCAGGAATAAATCATGAAAACCAGCTGAACATTACCTGCTTTGTGTTCAATTTGTACCAACATTTGATCTGTGAAACAAACTGCAGGCTCAACACTGAACACTCACAATTCGGAGCTGCCAGCATTCACCAATAATTACTAGGTTAAAATTCTAGTGCTTCTGCTCAAATCTTCAGTATAATGGCAGGAATGGGAAGAGTTTGCTCAAATTAAAGGGATTGACTTCTCTGAAAGCTGCAAGACATTCTCTTTCTCACACATATCACTAATAAAGGTTTCCCAGCAGCTCTCTTAAATAGCAGAACAAGTAGTTATTCAGATAAGGAACCTAAGGGAATCTTTCCTACCCCCAGGTTAGACAAAACGCTATTATTCTAAAGGTATGCTCTCCCATTAAAGGCTGAAACTTCTGTCCAAAAGAACCTGATTGTGTTTGTACAAGGGGAGTGATAAGACAGAAAAGCACGTGCATTTTCTCCTCACATTGGGTACACACTCCTCTCATGCACAGGGGCTTCACTGCTCACTTTCCTTTGTATTGATGCAAAATCAAATGCTTTTAAGAGGATTTTAGAAGCTAGAACATAAAAATATAGAAAATAGCTCAAGACTTTTTCTTGAGCATTGCTGAGCTAGTTGCAAACTGCACTAGAGCAGTGTACAACCTCTCTTCCTACTGGGCCTTTAAGTATTTTTTCTTGGTACAACTGCTATCACAGTTGTATCTTCTTTCAGGCACTCCCTGGGGAGGTAACCACCCCTGAGGGAGAATGTTTAATGCATTTCTAAGCACCAAAGCCATCAAAAGACTAATCCAGATAGAGCTGCATTTAAAAGCATTTCCTGTGCTGCAGCAGTAATGACAGCATTGACTTTTCAATCTTTCCCATACGGAGCAAGTTTTAAGTGAACTTCCAGATGTTACTCTCCTCAGCACCTTCCTGTAGCCGTACACTCTTCCTGTAGCTGCGCCAGGCACATCAGGACACAACAGCCCTTCAGTCAGAACATGCTTTCATTATAGGCACAGCCCCACACATTTACTGCCACAGCTTTTCTTACTCTGTTTGTTGATATCTGAACAGACAGATGATGAGGTAATCTAGCTGAAAGAATCACTCCATTTAGCAGAGACTGAAAGTGCTGTTAATGAAAACATCTCGTAACTGACTCCCTTTGTGTCCCTGGGTGTATAAGGAATAAGAATTACCATCTGGTCAGTCATGTCATTCTTTCTGCCCCGTTGTTTCTCATCATTATGATAGTACCCCACTTAGTCATGTCACAATCAGTGAAAGACTTGCATATTGATCAAATGACAGCAAAATGAGGTATCTGTAAGAAACACAGGTAGCAGTTCACAGCACCTTCTCTTCTATGCCAAGGAAAATTTAAGCAAAAGAGACATAGAATGCATCTCCAATCTTGCCTAAATTAATTTGATTTTAATTGCATTGGTTGCACACTACTTCAAGAAGAGCTAGAAAATAATTGGCTTGTGAAATCTAGCTTGTTTTTTTCCAACCCCCTCGGCTGGCCAGCGTTCAACCTTTTGCTTTCAGCATAACCAGAGGAAGCACAAACCAAAAGCCATTTTCAGCCTGTCATATCTTTGTCTCCCAATTACGCTACTGGCTCCTAAAAGAAAAGATTTTTCCAGCTGTAAAGTTGCCAAGGATACAAATGTGCCAGCCGTGGGGAGTGGGCTGGTGCGTACTTTGCTTATGAAACAGGTCTTGCAGTTTCCCAAAGCCCAGTGTAATGACAGCTGAATGAAACTATTTGCTTACCCAAACCTTAACTAGAAAGGAAATATTTTCTTTTAAGCTATGAATACTGTACACGTTCCCAGGTGCCTACTATCCCATCACCATTTGTAAACATGAGAAACTTGTCACTGACAGCACCGCAGTGAACCAGAGGTGTGGTCAATCTAGCATTGAAAATGTTTTTACTGTCCCTGAGGCTATGTAATCTTTCACATGTGAGCAAAGTGACAATACCAAATGACTGGTTCCAAATGTTCGACTACTTCTCGGACAACTGAAAATAAGCAAATCACATTTCATTGTTTTGCTAACTGATACCCTCTGTACACTGCCTGAAAAGAGTAAGGGCTCTCTACAGATGGGGCAAGGAAAACATTGGAAGTCATATGCAAGATGCTCACATTCATCTTCAAGTCATAAAATGAACAGGTTAATTGCAGCTAATCAAAATGTCTCAGCTAACCAAAGTGTGAGATAGTTCTTAATCTTTAACAGAATGCTTATTTCTCAGGCAAATACTCCTCTGTGGCTGGATTGGTTTCCAACAAATGGTGGCCAAAATCCTGCAATGATTTATTTTGCTATGAGAAGAGAAAGAGTGATTATAGATAGAATGTAGTAACTGGTTTTCAAGAGAACATGATATTCGTTTTCTGGTTTGCAATAATTGGAATAGGAAGCTTTAGCAAACTCAAAAAAGCTATTGCTTTTCAGTGACTATCATCATAACTATCAATGTGGATTTCTTTTTATGGAGTTTGACAATTTTGGACAAAATATTTTAATGGTGTTTCAAACTTGTTTTGAGGCCCATTAAGAAATGCTCACAAATTTAACTTTCTGTCAAATGCTGTGTTAGAATGCTATTCTGACATGTTCTATGCTCTCACAATTACATCAAACTATTAAAGAAGTTTAAAGAGGTTATTGTGAAGGCAGATCCTTACACAGAAGTTATTTAACTCAATTTCAAACTTATTTTATGACCTTTCCCGTCTGCCTTTAATTAAGGGGAAATTGTGTACAATTTCAATGAGTTCTCAGTGAACTTAATTCATGTGGATGATTGGGAAAAAAATTGCAGCCTACAGGGAAAAAAACCCCAATACACAAACAGAACAAAACAGATTTTAAAATAAGAGTCATCAAAGTAATATACAGAAAAATGCATAATATGTATAAGTTGATATAAATAACCACTCGTCCACTGAAACCTTTAAAACAATAGCAAATAGTGCAAAACAAGAATGAGTTTCTGTATAAATAAGAACGAAACAGACTTAACCAGCCTATCTTACTATTTCACCAGGTAATTCTAGATCAATTTAACTCTCCTTATTTAACATAATGCTCTCATAATATACTAATAAATAATTAGCATATTTTTTCTCTTTTGATTCAGTAGCTGGCCATGATTACAAACCCATCAATGCTCCACCTTACACAGTTGAATTTTTGTAACGTGCACAGCTGACAAGGGACTGACTGTCACTGCCAACAGTCTTCCATGAAGGCCACGAAACAGGACTGTGACAACAGTGTATCCCAGTAAGAGTTCATAGCTTGCCATAGCAGTTTGTGACATTATACATTATAATGAATAAAATATGCTGATTTGTGTTCCTATGCATTCATGGCACTTTTATGTATTACTTATAAAGAAATAATAGATTATTTGTTTATTTAATGTGAGCAATCTTCCAGACGGTGTAATTCAAGATATGAATAATTAAGTATCTTAACCTTACCATTGTCTTCAATGGAGAAATAGAAGATGTCACTGGTAGCATTATCACCCTCCTTCAGGACGTAGCTGATCTTCATTTCATCAACATCAGCTAAGAAAAGAATGTGCTTAATGAGTCATCATAGAATTTTATTACAGGACATAGTTCATTCTACCTTTACTATATGATTACTTATTAAGAAGTTGGCTATTTGTGGATAAAGCATTTCAGCAACCAAACTGGTATAAAGTAGCATGGCTTCTTATACTGGTCTATACTCCGTAAGACAACATAAATTTAGCTATTAGGTCAAAGAAAAATGGCAAAAAGACAGTGATATATAGTTTTACCATAAATATTTAATTTTTAAATACTAAAGTCACATCCTCATTTCAGCATGTTAGGAAGAATTACTTTTCTATAACTAAATTGAATCTATTATGAGGAAATATTTTTTTAAACTTTAATTTTTTAAACTCTTCTATGACACACAAGACTGTTGCAGGTACATTCGGAGTGAATATGAGAATGTATTAAACAAATCACAATTAGGTCTAAAAGTCAATAAAATTTTGATTTTATATTCCCAGAGAATAGGAAAAAACTATCAGGATATTTCTATTATCCTAAAGTTGCAGATGTATTATGCTGTGCCACGTTTCATCAGTATGAAGACTTCAGAATAGTCTTCCACTTTTATTTTAGTTAAATAAACAACAATTTTATTTGATATAAAAATGTTTGGGACATACCTAAATGTTCTTTATACTCCATTCAGCATCAAGCTGTTCCAGAACTAAATCTGATCTACTAAGAGACTCACTCCTCTGGGGTTACCAGTTGCTCTTTTTCTGGCATAGCATATTTAGGTGCTTTCTGTCAACTGAAAACGTATGAAACATTCTTGAAGGAATGGCAAATGATTTTTCACAACACTGTAGCTTGGCAGATGTACTGCAGGCTTTTTAAAATAAACTGTGTTATAATCTTAAAGCTACAAGTTTGGAAGTTATAGATAAATACATAAAATAGAGATTAAGACTTTTTCTTTCCTCAGATTGTTTTCTCTTGCAGAAGAAACGTATCATACTTGAGCACATAAAAATAATGGAGATCTCTAATCTTATTATAGTGTCTAATGACAATTTTGGTAGATGCTGTTCCTCCCTGCTGATAGTCAAAGAGCACTGGAAGCAGGCAACGTCTAGGCTGGAAGTTTCCTCGTGAGTGCTTTCAGCATACTATTCTATCCAGGACAGATGAATGACAGTCCTAAATCCACCAAACCCCATCAGACTGGCTGCAGCACAGGGACATTTATAGGGAGTCTGGCTGCCCTCGCTGTGCCTCGCGATCTTCCGAGGCTTTTCCCTCTGCACGGGTTTGGTGGAGGTGACCTAAAGGCGGCCTCGCTACCTACTGAGCTTTCTCTGTGGAACAGAATCACACAAAACATCACCCAAACTAGTGAGGCTATACTGTCCTTCCTTCCTTTTTTTTAAATACTAGATCCAGTGATGTGCCAAACCTTTCCAAACATTTTTCTCTGGAGACACTAGCAATTTTGAGCCTGGGTTTGATTTCCAGGCAGGCAAACAGGTACTTCAGTCTTCAAAAATAAACTGGTGAGGGATGTGCAAATCACCATTTCAGATTTTTATCCCATCTTCTTATGAGCGGTACCCTACCATGTACATGGCAAGACGTGCATTTAACACACAGTAGGAAACAGATTAACGCATGCACATACAACACAGAACTTTTCTATTGTGTCTCCAGAGGTAAAACAAGGCTTACTTTTTAAAATGCATGTATTATCATTCTGATCGTTTGCATATACTTTGTAGTTTAAAAGACATTATTTTCTAAATGCCCTTAAACAAAGATTCAAAAAATATAACACAAAATAACAGCTCATTGAGCCCGATGTTTAAAGGAAATACAACCATTAGGACCAACCTTGCATAAATGTTCTAACGCTCTCATTTCCAAGGGCAGTATTAACGATGAAGCCATGCTCCGGCCCATCTGTTACTTTGTATTTCAACAGCTTGTGTGGACTGTCTCGATCCTCTGCCTTTAGCACCTTCCTGGTGATCAGGAAGCCTAGGTGCCCTGCTGGAAGTCTTCTCAGAGTTGGGGCACCCTTGTTCACTACTAACTGTGGCACTCTGTTGTCCAGTGAACTGATCTGAATCCTCATCATCTGGGGTCGGTGGATCTCCTTGCTGGTGTCAGGGAAAACATAAAAGTTTGTGTGGGTCCCATCAGTCACAGAGAAGGAGAAACTATCCTGGCTGGTTTCTGTACCATCATGTCTGTAGCTAATAAGATTCTCATTCAAGTCCTGTTTGGTGAAGCTGGTGACTGAGTAGCTGTTATTGTACAAAATCTGGCCATGCACTGGAACCTGAGTGACTGTGAATAAGAGTAAATGGTCAGGCGTATCCCCATCATCCACAGTCAGCTCAAAAGGAGTGATCAGCCTGGTCTCCCCTTCCTCAACAACGAGGTCACCAATAGTTAGAATTGGCTTTTTATTGTCCACATCTGTGATGGAGACCCTGAAGGTACGGGAGACTGGGTTATGGCCATCTGTCACTTCAAACTCAAAACTGTCCATCTTCACCTCATCCTCTGCAGTGTGAATGTAGTAGATCTTGTTGCCAGCAAGTTGGAGTTGAGTAAAGGAAATTACAGGTACTCCAGGACTGTCTGAATTCTCTAGATGGCCCCGGGATGGGGACCGGGTGACACTGAAACGCAAATTTTCATCAGGACTGTTAACATCACTTGTGCTGAGCAGATCAGTTGTAAGGGTCACCTTTCCACCTTCTTTCAGAGTTACACCCTTGTTGATCACCTCAGGGAAGACTACATCAATGCTACCAATAGTAATATAGAAGTACCTGTCTATCAAGGCATTGATACCATCAGTGACATCAAATTTAATCAGATCACGCACTCCATGCAGACCAGTATGAACATAGCAGATAAAACCCTGGTCTAAATCATCTTGTGTGAAGTTTGTGCCTTGTGTAATGTTGCGCAGCACCTCCTCCTGTCTGTTCAGATGCTCTAAGAAACCCTGAACAGGTGCCAAACGGATGACATAAACAAGGCTCTTGTCCTCTGAATCAATGTCTGTGGCTTTAAGGTCTTGACTAGAGATGACCTTTGACTTGCCAATCTCTACTTCCAGACCATTGTTGATTGCCATCCTGGGGGTCTCATCATCTACTGGGATCACTGTAATCGGCACATTCTGCTCCACTGTGTGGTGCCCATCAGTCAGCTGAATTTGGAAGCTATCTTCTTTTGTCTCCGAGTCATCGTGTTCATACACAATGCTGGAAGCCTCCCGAATCTCCTCCAGGGTGAAGTTGTGAACAGGCACAGTGCCTGTGGACAGCTGCTGTACAATCTGCCCGTGCTTAGGAGGGACAGAAATAACAAAATGCAGTTCATCTGGAGGCAGGTCTACATCGGCTCCATTCAGGATGGGAGTGTCAATCACCAGGCTCATCCCCTCAAGCACCACGAATTCACGTACAAACAGCTCTGGCTTTTCATCATTGGTGGGGATGATGACAATGGGGAAGAACTGGTGAGGTGAGAAGTTAACACCATCAGAACACTGGAAAGTGAATCTATCTTCCACAGGCTCCAGCCCTTTGTGAATGCTCTGCACATAGTTGACGTGGCCCAGATGAACATCTTTGATGGAAAAAGCACTAATGGAGGTACCAGCTCTAGACTTCTCAGACCCCGGGGCTGGAGAAACATTCTCCAAGTATCCTGAAGTGGACTGAACTGTGACAATACACAAGATATCATCTCTGGGAGTATCTGTGTCCTCCACATCCAGCTGATCCAGAGTTAGAGTACTCTTCCCTCCCTCAAGGACACTGAGCGGCTCTGCCGCAACCATCACTTCAGGTGCAATACTGTCCACAGGTAATATAGTTACAGCCACATGCACCCTTTGTACTGTGCTGCCTTCCACCACCCACTCACCAGAGAGATCAGAAATGGTGAGATTGAAGGAATCGTACCTCTTTTTCAAGCCAATCTCTCCACTTGTGTGAGCATAGGCTACTGCTCCTCTGATGAGGTCATGCTGGGTTAACTTTTCTGATCGCACTCCATGCACGAGGATGTCACCCAGCTTGGGTGGATCCTGCACAATGAAGGTCAGCACAGAGTCCTCTGTGTCCCCATCTGAACCCCGGATAAGTGACGTAGTCATTTCAGTAACACCATTTTCCAGGACATCAATGGCTGCTCCCATCCACCTTTGACCACCAGGGAGAGTAATGCTTGGGTTTTCATCATCCACAGGCTGCACAGCAATCTTGACTGTGATTGGCATGTGATGGACTCCATCACTCACTTCCAACTGATAAGAATCACTGGCAAACTCATCGCCGCTGTGCTTGTAGGAGATGCGCCCACCAGCAATATCATCTACCAGAAAAGATTCCCCTTGCACCATCAGATCCTCCTCCAGATAACGTAGTTGGCCATGCTCTGGCGCTTGAGTTATAGTGAAGACAATTTGGTCTGCAGATGTGTCCTCATCTGTGGCATGCAGCTGATTGCTGGTGAGAAGAAAACTGTTTCCCTCAAGTACAGTGAAGCCTGTATTGGTGATCTGAGGTGGCTTGTTGTCCACAGGCTGCAGAAAGATAGTAAAGGTACCTTGCAGGGAATTGCCAGCTGAGTCCTCTACGAGGAATGTGAACTGAACCACTCGTGGTGTGATCCCCAGCTCCTGATCCGGAGGTCGATACGCCACCTTGTGGTGGTTGACTTGGGCTTGGGTAAAACGTTTAATCGCCATCTCAGGACTGTCAGCCAGCACAATCTCTCCAGTAACCACAGGGTGGTTCTCATCTGTATCAGTTGGGGCTGTCAGTAAAGTATACTTCAGCTCCCTGTCATCTGTATCCAGATCAGTGTACCGTAAATAGTGCTTCTTAAAGACAGTCAGCTGGTATTCCTGCACTGTCATCTGCAGGCTAGTACCTGGGTACAGTGCAGGTGGCAGGTCATCTACTGGTTTGACTTTGACAGTGAGCACATGCTCCCCTGACTGGTTAGGGGGGTCGTTGTCATCTTGCAGCCGGAACACAATGTAGCCCATCACCAGGCTGGCACTGTGAGCTCCCACGTGCCTGAAGAACAGCCTCCCATCAAGGATGTCCTGCTGCAGCCACTCATTCACCACTCTCTCATATATGTGTTCATCTTCCACAAAGTGCCATGAGGAGGAAGAAGAGTCACTCTCCAACCCTGCTCCGCTTTCTTTGCTCTTATAAGACGCTGGTTGCTCTGCCTGGCGCAGCAGCAGCTCACCAAAGCGGTGGGAGCGTAGCAGGGAGGTTGTGGCATCCCCAACCAGGACAAATCGGATAGAGGCATCATCAGAGTCAACGTCTGTGGCGCTAAGGACAAAAGGTGAGATTTGGACAGTCTGGTGCTCACTCAGCACCAGCCCTGTGTTTGCATTCAGCAGCGGTGGCTGATCATCGTCAGGAGCAATGGTGATGGGGTACAGAAATTCAACCTGGTGCTGCCCGTCTGCCATGCGGAAAAGGATGTTGTCACTGCAGCTGTGCTCACTGCCATCATGCTGGTAAATCACTTGCCCCGCTGCCAGCTCTGCAGCAGTGAAGTACTTGCGGCTGGACGGTACACCCACTATGTTAAGCTTCCCATAGCGCAGTCCCTGTACGACCCAGACCTTCACCTCTTTCAGATTGTCTTCATCACTGATCTCCAAGGTGCCAGACAGAGGCCTTGACTGGCCCTCAAAGAGCATCAGCTGTGGGCCAGCCACATGACTGAAAGTAGCCACAGGAGCCAATGTGTTCATGGGCTTTACCAGGATCACAAAAGCAAAAGGCTCTGAGGAGGCACCGTCAGGGTCCAGAACTTGCATTTCCACCTGGTAAAGCCGCTCCTGGTCAGAGTCCAGGGTAGGGGGCTGGTAGGCAATCTTGAGCTCCCTCACCTCCTGCTGTGAGAAGGCAACGAGAGGGCAACTAGGGTCATCAGTGCTGAGCAGGAAGCCTTGACGCCGTGGGTCACTGGGCCAGGAAGAGGTGAGATTGAAGATCAGGAGGTCCGGGGGCGTCTCCAGGTCCTCAGCAGCCAACATGTCCGGGGTGAGGGCAGTGAGCGCAAACTGGTCCACCTCCATCATGAGCAGAGCCAGGAAGCTGGGCTTCGGTGGCGTGTTATCTGTCCCTTCGCGGATCCGCACCAGCACCTGGAAGTACTCCCGCTGCTCCGGGCCGCTGGCGGGCAGCACGGACACCCGCGCCGGGATACAGTCCCGGGACGGAGAGGCGGTGGCCGCCGTGTGCTGGTAGCGGATCCCCGCTCGCAGGACGGCGGAGCACTCCCCGCTGTAGCCGGCGGGCAGGGGCCGCCCCTCGGCGTCCAGCAGCCGCCCGTGGGCGGGAAGGGGACCGGCGCCGGCGGCCTCGGGAGGCAGCAGAGTGAGGCGGCAGCGCCGGCCGGGCTCGCCCTCGGGGAAGCCCAGCACCTTGCCGTCCAGGGGGGCGCTGAGCCCCCGCAGCTTCTCCACGGGCAGGGGCAGATTGCGGCTGAGCAGGCGCAGCTGCTGGAAGAGCACCTCCACCTCCAGCGTGAAGGGAGCGACGAGGGTCCGGCGGGGCGAGTCGTAGCGGAGCTGGAGGCGCAAACGGTACCGGCCGGGGCTGCGGGCCCCGAAGTGGGTGTAGGTGACCTGCCCGCGGGCGAAGGCGCAGGGGAAGCGCGGGGGATCCAAGGCGCCTGCGGGCTGAGGGCTCGGCCCGCTCCCTAGCACCGCCACGGCACACCTGTCCCCCGGCCGCACCCGCAGCACCAGGTGCGCTGCCGGGTCCAGCGAGACGGAGCGGCCGAGGGGAACGCTCAACCCCCGCTTGGAGACCAGGACCGCGGAGACATCGGGCTCCAGGGGGAGTTCCGCCACCCCCCGCGCACTCAGGAGCCCGAGCGCCAGCAGCAGCGCCGCGGCCGGAATCCCCCGTGGGCTCCCGGGCATGGTCGGGCTGCTGCGGGGCACCCTGCGCTCTGTGCCGCTCCCAGCCCTGCTGTGGCTACTAAAAGGCCGGAGCGGGGGTGCCCCCCTCCCCGGGGGTTTGGAGGAGGGGGGAGTGTGGGGTGTGAAGAGCCCTCCCCCAGCGCTGCAGCGGGGGCCACCACCGCCCCCGGTTGGCGTTGGGAGCCGGGAGGTTCCCGCACGCCGGGCGCGGCGGCAAGGTGTGGCGAAAAGCCTGAGCGCCCCGCGTCGGACTGGCGAGGCGGAACGGTGCCAGGGGAGCAAACCCGCCCGTACCCCCGGGACCCCCCCTCCCGCAGCCTCGCTGCCTCGGGCGGTGCGGACAGCAGGGGATGCGGCGCAGTGAAGAGCGGAAAATAAAGAGAGGGAGGGAGCGAGGCGGAGATGGGGAGATGGAGGTGGAAGCAGAGGGGAGCAGACACCCAAGGCGGCCGGGGGCAAGCGGGTAGGCTCGGCCGAGCCTTCGCGGGCGGGGATGGGACTCCGCGCTGCGGGGGGAAGAGGAGCCCGCACCGGCTCCTACAAGCGCCTGCCCGCCGGCAACGATCCGGCTGAAAACCCGAAATAAAAGTTTCCTCTCGAAGGGGAAGCTGCTTCAGCGTGTAGGGGAGCAGACACAGAATTTCCAAGCTAACACGACCCTCCCCTCGGGCTGTGGAGTGGGCTATCGATATTGCATCTTTTCAAACAGACAGAGGAAGTTTTCTCCCCTTCACCCCCAGGCTCGGCGTGCAGCTGGTGTTATGTGCAGACAGTAAAGGCTGAAATCAGCCAAACCACGCTGACTTCAGGATGTTTGCTCACTGCTAAGCATTTGCTCACAGCTAGAGAAAGGACAGCAGCCCAGGCAGGATCCACTTCGCTTGGAACCTTTCCTGTTCAGTTTCACTTGCAGGTGCTCAGGCCTCACTCAGGCTCTCGGCCGAGGACAGCAGATAAAAATGCTACTAAATGTGTTCAATTGCAGTTTTTATCTCAAGTGTATTGGTCAGGAACAACTGAGGAATTGTTTTCCCATGCATTTGTGCTCAACCTGCTTCTATCATTCATGTTTGTTTTGAGGTAGTATAATTTATCAGAAATATGGATGTATACCAAAAGATGAATTAATAAAAAAAAAGAGATTATATATTTTGAAATTTTGGAAATCTGTCATTGAAGTGGTGACCAACTAAATCCAAACTGCATGCAGTGGTTCTGACTGCCTTGCTCATAGCTGTTCTTGACTTTGTGCACAGTACAAAAATAATTTTCTCCTCTTAATGTTTCACTGGCTTTTAAAATCTTTCTTACGTCATTGAAGCCCAGCCCTATAAGCATGTAGACACAGGTGCTCATATTACATCTTAAAATTTGCAGAAATGCTTTCATATATACCCACAGAAAAGGAGTACATGCTTTTCCCAGCTCTTAGGACCCAATTCAAAGTTTTAAGTCCTGCAGTCACCTTTTAGTTGACTTTGGTGGGCTTTAAGCTTCTAAATGTCTAGTTATACAAGCTATTTAGAATCAAGTTCAAAGAACTGTTAAACAAAAAGTTTTACTTGCTCAAGTAGTTTCCTTGTGTCTCAGACATAGCCAAGTAGCTGCTCTCCTACAGTCATAAAGAACTCCACCATATTTAAATATTAAGCAAGATATGACTAATGGTAGAGATCAGTCAGTCAATAAAACAAGGAAGCTTGATATCAGTGAAGGATTTCTAGAGCTCTTGATTTATCACCATGTTAATCCAGTGTTAATGGTAACATAACTACAACTAAAAAATGGAAGTTGTCTACTTTCCTCCTCTATATTCTACATACATTTTATTAATACTCCTGATCCCAAATCAGGCTCAAGAACATTTCTGCTCTACGTTCACATAAGAACATAAGGCACTCATAGCTAGGAGACAGCCTAAACCTTGGTGCAGCACAACGTACACAGCTAGGTCCTCAAGTTCAAAATCTGGGTCATTAAAAAAAAAAAAAAAGGCAAAAACGGTTGCTTAGAGGGTACATTAAGCTGGAAAAGAAAATCCCCATGTTTCATTAAGAAAACAGTATATCTCAGTTAAAGTGTTACATTGACAAATTGCATTTAAAAAAAAAAGTGAAATTAAGTAACTCTCTGCAAGTGTTCCCTTCTGAATCACTTTCTTAAAATCACAGAACTGTAATTAATTTTGAATACACAAGCACTGATGTACACATTAACTTCTAGTAACCAAGTAAGTTGAGCCAATCTGACAGTTCATTGTGGCAACCCTCTGATGTGTTGGGAGTTAAGATTTCAGAGCCAATTACCATGGAAATTATGACCTGCAGCCCAAAACAGCAGACAGATTTTCCACAGAACTGGACTTACAGTAATCACATCAAGGTCATTTTTCACAGTCACAGAAATATACACAAAACTGCAACCAGAAAAATGTTCGATTATTTGCTACATAAGTGTCACATGAGCACTTTAAAAGCAGCCAATACGTCTTCCAAAAACTCTGATGGTTAGGTTATTTCTCATGCTTAACAGTGAGCATTATAAGCAAGTCTTAAGCATCAGTTAAGTGTGTGGAAATATACAGAGGTACAACAATAGATTGACATTTTTGCTTACCTTGGAATTTGTTGCCCAGTTGCCTCTGAATTCACTATTGGTAGTACAGCTCCAGCTTACTCCAGTTTAAGTCTCCATTCTTGCTGACTGGAACATTCAGTGTTCACCTAACAAAGATCAAGTTAATTTGTACAGTGTTTAATTTATATAGTTCTATGGTTCACTTCAAATAAACAAACATTTTTCCTGGTTTGAAGTAAAAGAGAACCAACTTTCTGTTCAGTAATTTTACTTGTTAGCTAGGCTTCTTCTAACTCTCTGAAATTAACAGCATATTGTGGAAAAAACTGTTTGTTCTTAAAGTGATAAGATCAACATTTGTACTTTGTGCCAAGGAATGATAGCACTTATTGCTATAACAATCAAGGTCAGCTAATTTGTTATTTGCCCCATTGGAGGGTTGGAAATGGAAAAGCAGAGGGGTCCCACCTGCAGGGAGGAGCAGACAGGAGAGGTGACCCAAAACTGACCAACAGGGGTATTTCATCCCATCTGCCCCATGCTCAGCATAAAAGCTGGGGGATCAATGAGTCAGCTCTTCTTTCTTCAATGGCCAACATCCAAGGAGGACCCTTGTCTGTTCATCTGCCTTTGATCCCAACCCGCCTGTTCCTGACTCCAGAGCTGAAATCCAGTCCCCATCTGTCACCGAGTCCAGACTGGAACTTCCCCAATGCCTGCCAGTGATGTCATCCTGGGAGCTTGATACGGTTTTGTATATATTGTATCTATGTCATTGTTTCCTTTTTATTTTATTAATAATATTTCATATTCAACTACTTTCACTACAGTAGTTTAGCTCCTTCTAAATTTGCAAATCTCTTTGTCCCTCCTCTTCTCCTTGGAGCAGGAGGTGGGGGGAGAGCATCTGTCACTGGTCATTGGACAATTCAGCCTAAACCACAACAGCGTTCCACACCTGGAGATTCAGCAGATGCTTAAGAGTGTTCTTTTTTATCAGTGTAATGACTCCTCACTTTTTAAATAAATAAAGGAAAATAAAAGTATCCAAGAAGCTATTTAAAAAGTGACAGGAATAACCATAAGACTAACAGGTTTGACTCAAAATCAGCCTTATATTGAGGAATATAAGTGCAAACAATAGCTTCATGAAGTTCATAACAATTTTGCATATTATTGTAAAAATACAATTACTAATTAAGAACTTTGTCATTATTGCAAAACAGCCATAAACGTTGTGATGAAGTTTCCTAAGCAGCGTACTATCACCTAAAGGTACATATTAAGATTGTTCTATATTAAGATTAAAAATATAAATACTAAGTAGTCCATTTATAATATTCTTTTCCTCACAGACAAGTTAGTTCTTAGCCAGATGCAATTAAAAACAGGTAGCAATTTGATATTGGAAGCGACTGAATACTATGCAACTTTTAGGAAGGTCTATTCTATTTAAACAGGGAACAAACCAGTTCTGCAGCTGCCACCCTCAGGACCTCTTTAGAGCCTCTCCATCTTGCAGCTGCGTAGCAGCTGGAAATCCAGGAGCTCCCCATGGAACGCTCCAATAGGCATTTCATACTGTAAATTGATGGAGCGAGTGACTTGATCGAGTTTGACTGACAAGGTAGAGCAATTGGGCAGCAACACAACATCAAGGAATCTCCCCTGTGCACAAGGCTCCTAAACTGATGGCTTTGCTGTCCCTTTGCTCATTTGCAGCAGCATTCTAGGGTATGGAGACACGCTACAGATTTTGAGAAGACCAACTTTTTACTTGCGTAACCTTAAGTATTAAGTGTCAGATCCAAAGCATTCTGCCCAGAGTGCAGTGTTTCCCACAAGGGAAACAACAAACCTTGGGTATCTGGCTACAGGCTCCAAATACACCCTTGGGACACTTCTGCCCACCCCCTCACAAAGGTAGGTTCTGCAGAGTGAAGGGGAAAGGAAGTCACCTAAAATCACGTGCTCCTGCACACACACCAGTTCTACCCTGTACAGCAAGTAGGAGCAGCATTTACTATTAAACGCATTCCCAGATTGCCTAATTAGTACAGGCATGTAACAACAACAAAACCAACTCCTCCTCCCCTCTCCAAGAAAGTTAACATCTCATGGATCTCAATAATCGCACACCAGAACACAAAGGTAGAACTAGACAGCTGTAAGGGGAGAGGCATATTTCCAACCAATGCACTTCCCAAATAAATTTAATATAGTTGGAAACCCATGAGCATATTCAGTGACTATCCATGAAAATAAGATCAAGGATGAATTCTCTAACCACACATGGTAGTACAGAACAGAGACAGATGTTGCCTTACACTTCCAATTAACAGAAAAAAGTAGTTGAGGCCATGACCAAATGCTAGACACCACAGTTTTACACATTTATATTTCTGTACGTATATGCCACATTCTAAAAAATTTACAACATTCATCTTTTAAATCTGTACTTCTATACAGATGTAGTGAAATTCCAATGGTTATATGCACCTTTGAAGAAGCGTAGATGTGAAAGTAGCCTTTTTTTCTTCCCACTTAAGTTTCAAAAACATTTCAGTGTACACACACTTCATTTGTTTGATTTCTGGTGGCCAAGTAGCTACAGAGGAATGTTTACTGAGCACACGGCACAGGTTTTCTTCTCTCCTTCATCCTGTAGGTGTTGCCCCTGTGACATTTCCTGATTTTACAGGAGATAACAGACAAAATACTGCCCAGGCAGGTCAGGTTGCTAATTCATCTACTCATTCAATACTCTACTGCCTATAATCTTCCTTCCGTCTTAAATAAGTAAATCCCAAACCACGCATTTGGGTTTTCTTTGAAATGAATAGGCCAGTCCTTCTCTTCGTAATACCTCTTACTATTCTTTAGAATAACTAGAAGGTCAATGAGGTTGTTCACATGAGCACTACCAACATCAGGGAGGATTACAGAATCAATAACAGCCCTCACAGATCTGTTCAGGTAGATCAGCTGGCATTTCATGCAAGCAGCCCACTTTGCCTGTACTCCAGGCAAAAGCACTCTGACAGCAGAAATGGCTGGAAAGCTTGAAGTCTTACACACACACACAGAAGCTGCCTGTTCACCTCCATGTAGAGCAGACACAAGACATTTGTGGAGTAGAACAGGAGCACATTCGTGATCTACTGTTCACTGTAGATGTTTATTTGAGGTGCAGGCTCCTCTAGCTGTCACCTTAATGGAAGAGAAACTATACATTTTTAGAATGCACCTTGTCACCTATGAAAGTTGGTAGGTATGAAAAATAGACAAGAAAAGATCAGTTAATGGAAATTTAAGAAACCTTAAGCTAAAGCAAATGCTGTGTATTTTACCACAATGCAGAAATACAGCAATAAATTATATCAGTTAAATATGTATGGATATAAAAGGATTTAAAAAAAAAATAAATCACATACAAAGCAGTTATCTGGAAAATTGTGTCAATACCTTAGTTCATCACTGTAAATTCTATTTCACAAAAAATGCAAATGGATAATATGCCAAATATTTAATCCATATCTTTGCTCTAATTCATTCTAAATAAGTATCGATTACATAAATTCAGTCTTCCACAGCAATTTGGCCCATTTTTTCAATTAGTTTTATTTTCATCAAATCTGCAACCTTGCAATTTTACTACAAACCCAGCAAATTTTCTCTTAGATCCATTCTTTAGCAGAGTATAATCTGATAACTGCTCACCCACAATTGTTAGAAGCTGCTGCCATTCTGGAGACCTGTTCCCTATATTTACAAAAGAAGCAGCAATTGAGTGACAATAAGAATTAGCCATTTTTCATATTTTAAAGGAGAAAATAGCATTATTTTTTGGTAATATTTGATGACTGAAAAGCAGTAGGATTGGTCAGAAGTCTTAGGAAACTGAAGTCAAGTTAACCCCCTGTTTTATTTGTAAGGGCCCCCATTTTAACTCTGTACTGTTAGGTTTTAGTGCTATTATTGTTTTCCCAAGTGTTACCCAAACTTAGGCATCTAAGCTGAATCTGTCTCTGAAGATTCTGAACCTCTGTAGCAACTACTGAAATTGTTCTAATTGTAATGAAGAAATATGGAAGAAGCTTAGACAAATTAAAACCAAAACCATAATTTCAATATTCTACTAGGAATGGACATGATGTCCTGTATTTGTATCAGTTTTTCCACACAGGTTTCTTCAACAGCATACTGGGGATTTTTGGCATGTGATGTGCTGCTACTCTGATGTAGTGATATGTCTGCTCAGGACCTATGAAACCAGATGACACCCTGGTCTTATCTGCACCATCTGCTCTGACATAGATATCAGAGGATCCAAGTTTGAATTCTAGCCGTTGTATGTTAAATATAAAGAGGATTTAGTTGGCTCCTAGTCAGTGATGCCATTCTGCTCTAGGGAGTCATATGCACACTCCAACATTCAGGGGATCTGATCCGTATCTTTCTTTTGGACAAAGATCCTTGTGTTTCTTAAAAAAATTAGAGAAAAAGTGCATTGCTATCTCACAGCAGTACTTTTCTGAAAGACCAATTCTGTGAAGTGAGAAATAGTTCCTACTTATTTAGCTTCCCTGTAAAGCAGGAAAATAAGGGTACTCTACTGTTAATGCTAACCATTTGAAAAATAAAGCCCTTTTTTATCACCATAAAATATCTCTACCCATATGTAATCTTTAAAAGATTCTAGAATTAGCCTCCTCCTCCTTACTGCACTATTTCTATTTATGCTAAATGAGAAAGTTATTCAGATTCATGGGACAAAAGTGGTGAATATGAGTGCTTGTAATATTACCAAGCTACTCAAAACAGCCCAGGGGAGGAAGAAAGCAATAAAACCACTTTTCAGAATGTATGTGTCAAGTAAGTAGGAGTAGACTGGAGTTCACCTGAAGGTTTTGCTTATTTTCTTTTTCGACAAAATGGCGCTCTTACAAAGGAAAGCACTGATTTGGCAGGAAAAGCAGCTTTTCAACACAGACATCCACTTCAGTGGTATGAAGTGGATACTTACAGTGTGGAGAGTGCTCATTAAGCCAGTGGAAGCTGCTGACTCCAGGCAGGACTCAGGAGACAGGTTCAAGGCTGGGCTCCAGGCAGTGCAGCTCCATGGGAGAATGGTGCCCAAATGAAAACCTGTGGCACACATTCCCCAGGCAGCCTGGGGCAAAAGGCAAAGTGAGCACTTGAACACAGGTCTCCCACAGTCCAAATAGTATCTAGGCTAGACTAGATCAGATGAATCTACCCCCTTGGAGAATCTCAGGTTACCCTTAATACAGCATAACACATATTATTAAGGCTTTTCCACTTCTGATATCTCAGCATGCAGTTTTCTTGCCTACTCTGGTCACCACATCACCATAAAGAAACAGCAAGAGACTTGAAGAATTCACTTTTTCCATACCTCAACTTTGAGAAAACAGTTTCTGACTAAAGTTTTTTAGAAGACCAAACCCATAAAAATCTACAAAAAACCCCATGTACAGGATATATATTTATTGACATGGCTGTCCACAGTAGGACATTCATGCACTCTGCACATGCACCTAAATTAGCTGTCACACATTCCAAGGCACAGTACAGATGCTGCAAGCATCACTGGAAAGATGCTGCTCAGTGAAAATATATGCAGTAGAAATAATTAATGCTGTGTCCCATTGTTTGTTTTATCACCCTGGGTCCCCAAGATGAGTCTCCTTTGCCTTTTATATGTGTACATCTGACTTTCCACACACCTTATTTTATACATTCTTCTATTAACAAGAACTGGCACAATATAAGGAAAGGCTAGGCAACTTTGTGAAAAAGAAGACCATTCACAGTAAGATTAAACAAATGCAAGGCTAGAAAAGCAGTAATAAAAGAAAAAAAAGAAAAAGAGCTTTCCCACTAAAGCAAGAAACCTCTTCTTTTGCTTCAGTGGGGGCATCACCACTCATTGATCAAAGCAGAAGACACTACGCACAAAACTGTCAGAATTTTTTTCCCATGATCCCCAACTATGCATTGGTTCCATACCTCAGCAAAAAAATTGTTTAAATACAGCTTCAGCCTGAAACAATCATCATACATCTTCAGAAACCACTTCCTTGGAGAGGGACAATGGGTTTATGGACCATACTTGCTAGCAACTTGCAAGGTCCACAGCACACCTCAGGAGCTCACAAGCTGTTTAAACACACACGAGCAATCAAGGGCTTAAACAGAACTGGCTGTGCACAGGTACAGCAGCAAACACACAACATCTGATACATAAACAAGGTTAACACAAACAATTAAGAGACTCTAAGGAGGTATAAAGTACTATCACTGCACTGAATTGGAAATAAAATTACAGCCAACTTAGACTATATCCACCTGTTTCTCTCCTTTAGCCAGCCTTGCACACCCTCAGGCACTCAGAGCCAACCAACTGGTATTTATTTGTATAATACCAGTCACTAAGGCCAATCAAAAGCAGTTTTATATTTCACAAAATAACAGTTTGAAAAACTAAGTTGTCATTTACAGCTTAAGTCTTTGAAAGTTGATGCTTTAAAGATTTTTTTTGTTAGATATTCCATATAATTGTAGCTTTCATTTAAAAAGTAATACACAAGCTTACTCACTATGACCGCAAAATATCACCTTAACCTTGATAATAGCTTAATCAGAAAGAGATAACAGCTATACTGATTTATTTGGTGATATGAAATCAGAATATAGCTGCCCTAGTTTAAAGCAAGTTTGAAGATCTCATGGCATTTTAGATGCAATCACTCACTTCGTGTGCCCTAGGGCACACAAGGAACCTCAGTGGTACCAACACAGGAAACTGTTACTATCCACACACAAATGAAACAACTCTAACTGTTCCAGAGAAGCTGTGAGCTTTTCCCAAGGTCAGAAGTTGGACCTCCTATGGTCCTCTAAGCATTCTGCACTTAGGAAGTTGCTGGTTTGTAGCACATATCAAAAGAACACTCTGCAACGTGCTATCATCATGGCAGGTTTTAGTTAGGAGCATAACCGTGACACAGACCTCTAGCTAAAACAAATTTGGCTTTTACATCAGAAAAATAATCGCCTAAGCAGTGGAATCCTACAGAGCTTTTTCTTGTTCTCTCCTTGGATAAAACAGTATTATATTATCTGGCCTCCTAGTATTTCTCAGTACTCACAAACATTTTGGCTAGTTGCATAATTACAAAAAAAAAAAAAAGCACACACCCCCAAACAAAAACCAAAACCTACTTGTAATATGAAATAGAAGCCAAGCAAGGAACAGAATTTGTTAGGAGTAATTTGACAGATATTCAATTAGGTTATCAGTAAAACAAACCTTCCCAAGTTTAGAAATGTAAAACAACTGAAAAAGAACCCTAAAATAATTCAAATCCATAGAAAGAAGAATACCTCTACAGCTGATAGCAAACTCTCATTTTCCCAGGCTTGCCAGGACTCTTTGAAAACCTCCAGGCTCTAAAGTTAGCTTTGTCTACTAAACTGGTGACCTCTGCAAACCACTGCTTTAAGGTCTGATTCTCCTGGCAGGTGTTAGGAGCAGGTGTTGCTGGGTTGACCTGATTGGCACCAGCCTTCATTTACACCTGTGGGAGGGGCTGCACACCCCCGCACTCCAGCAGCTGAGACCAATGGAGTCATCACATACATGAAACTGCCTTGTTGCTCTGTGTTTGCAAGACTAGAGGCTAAATAAACAGAAGAGGTGTCTCTGGCCTGGGCAAAGGGGTTGAAACTCCATGATCTTTAAGGTCCCTTCCAACTCTAACTATTCTATGATCCCCATGTTCTGCTATCACTTTGCCTGGATATGCTCCTAAAGTCCTCTCAAGTTGTTTTTGTGGCATACCCCAGAGCTACACAGGACACTGCAAACCTCTAAGCCCCTCATAAACCACATTTATGGAGGAGGAGCTAGAAGGTTTAGGGGGTTCTAAATAGTTTGTCTTTTCTTCCCCACTAACACAAATTCTTGCAACTTTGCTCCCTCAGATTTCCTCAGAGCTGCCCAGCTTATTTGCTTTTTACAGGACCATATTGAGTGACCTACTCTCACCCACTGGAAGCCAGGAATATTATTCAGTTCTTCAACAGGAGAAAGTGAACCAGAACAGATGCAAGTGCAACTCAGCTCCATTGCCCTCCCAGGGCCAATCTACTCTGTCATGCTCCCAACAGTCCAGAAAACAGAGAATCAAGCTTCCATGAATCTTGTCTTCCAAGGCAAGAAAGATCACCAAAATTACCCAGAAAATAATTTATCTGTAATTGCTTATTAATCATGGTTTTTTTCTGGAGGGCTTTTAATTGCCTTTATCTATAAGAAAAATGTGTTGAAGTACTGTACATTGTTTGAGAATAAAGATGGCCTGTGAATGGAAATTGATACCAACACATAACAACACCACAATGCCATAGTGTTCCTCTACAAACCAAACTATCGATGAACAGGAAAAATAAACAGACAAGCCAAAAAAGAAGATACTAGAATTTGACTTACAGATTAGATAGATGTGATCAATGTAATTATAAATTTAGAGGTATGATAATGTGATATAAAATATTCTACTGCAAAGACAATATTGTTTTAAAATCAAAGATTTTTCTTTTCTCATCCTCAGAGAATGGCTGCTCATTGACCTTGAACTTAAATGAGTGAACTTAAGTGAGTTTTTCATCAATTTTTAGTATTCATAAATTATAACTCATTGTTGTTAGTTAAGTGATACTGCCAAAACAAAAGAGCAAACGTTTGTAGGGAACTATGTACAGTGTGTCTCTGTTTGTCTTCTCTCAGTGAAGACACTCTCCCTTTTTCACCCCCCCAAAAAACAGAAGCCATTTTCCTCCTTTTCCATTTTCTAATTGAAAACACTAAAAAAAAAAAAAAAAAAAAAAGGAGACATCTAAATGATCCCACTGCCTGCTCTGTAATTCTTACATGTGGGCAATGACAATGCTTCGCTTTAAATCCTTTAGAAGGATCATAGTAATTTACACTTACTTTGAGTAAGTGTAGGGTAGGGAGAATCAGTAAACAGACTCCAGTCACATTACTTAGATAACACTGTTGGCAATGACACCTAAAAGCATTTGATTAATCTTGTTCTCCTTGACATGCTGTCTTTACGGGAGCAATACATAATCTCCTGTTTTCAGAGACTTCCTGGATGTCTGACTTTTAATGTATGACCATACTTTTAATGTATGGTTTTAACAAATCCTGCTTGTGTCTAACCTCAGACAGCCAGTGGGTCCAATTATGTGACTTCAAAATTTCTGCAAAAGAGATAAAACTCCAAACTCTTTTCTTCCTACCTAAAGTCCTGCCATTAATCTCCTGTCTTTAAAACAATACTATAATCTATGTTTATGGTACTCATCAAAAAACCAGTGATCAGTTGCAACAAGAGAAAAAATATCGAGTTACTTCATACTAAAATCATAAACAGCAATGGCTGCACGGGGAGAAAGTCTCATTTCATTCCTAGTACAAGTACCACATCCCAGGTATCCCACAAAATAGCTGTCCAGGTGAAATTTCTTTCTGCCAGTGCCGCTGGACTGACTTAGCTCTGCTTACCCATGTTCCCCAAAATTTGGGGGACCAGTTACAAAATGGGATAGTTGTGGATAGTGATGTCAATCTTTGAAATTTCAGCCTACCCCTCTTGGGAAAACGTCTACAAATGCTAAATGAATTTGTTAGTATTTTGTTTATTCTATTTTTCATTATCAATATATTTCTTTTTGCTTGAGTATAGTCCAATGAAGCACGTTACTGAATTATGTGGGTCAGTCTCATGTCTACAAAAAGAAAACCACAACCACAAAACCAACCCCAAGATGAGATGTAGGACTTACAAAGTCCTCCTGTACACAAATTCTTGCATTATCACTATGTGGCCTCCTTATATTTAAACTCCCTCATAGGATAGCTCTTCAAACATTGCTGCCTGAGGCATTACAGACACAATATTATTCAAGGATGGTTCAAAAGTTGCTTATAGATCTTTAAAATAATGTCACAAGTCTGTTTTCAAAACTCACAAAAGCTAGGAGACAGAGTGAAGACTGAAATAGCAGTCCTAAACTTCCTCCTCCTGCCTAAGAATGACCAAATATTCAAAGGTAGACATATACCTGCAACATACAGGCACAATGAAATAAATTAAGGATGGGTTTTCCATCCAAATCCTAGTTTCATGGGTTTTTTTTTAAATTTAAGATGTCTACACCTGTTTATCCTCACAGTCATATCATTCTGTTATTCTGTGATAGCCCTTTGTTGCAATAGAATTCACACAAGATACATAGAAAGAAGAAATAATGTTGAAAATTATGGAAAAGGATGGAAGGTCCTACTCCAGGATCTCACTGATGAGATTACCAAGGATAGATCCCTCCATTTACTAGGTAACTGAATGATCAAACAGCACACGTTTACCATATTGATCATCCATGTAAATGGAAGGTGAACTCCTTCAATGAGATTCACAGAAAAACGTCATTCACAAAACAAGGGTCCTTCAGACAGTCCTTCATTTATTACATACCCACAAGAAAAACTGGTGGAAATATTCAATATCAAAGACAAATAATTTCCTAGAAAATGCTAAAATTAAGTTTCTGCTACAGCTGTATAATGGAATTCAAAGCTTTCACTCATGCATTTAAAATTAAAATGCAACAGCAATCCCTGCCCCAAACCTCACCAACACTCTCATCTCCCATATTAGATGGATGGGCACAGTAAGCCACCCACAGATGAACCCTGCTTCTCATTCTGTTTACTCTTTTTGTACAGGAAAGGTCCTGGATGTCTCACCCCAGCTGGAGATGCTGGCAGGGAAGCTGAGCCCCATGGCTGAGCCCCAAAGGGCAGCAGTGGGAGCCTGGCTTGTAGCTGTCACTTCTCGCTGGCTGGGCTGCACTGGACTTGCCCTCTGCCCCAGCCTGTCATACCGAGTTGTCTTCTAGTTGAGGTACAAGAAAGAAAGCGGTGGCCTGTTTTACTCTGGTAATCTCACTGCACTTCCACTAACCTGCTGCACTACAATAACTGTGAAAAGAAAATTGGAAAAAATGGAAAGGAGCAAACAGAACCACTGCATTTCTCAGATTTCTCTTGTTCTCCATGAACAAGTTGGCTTTTTTTACAACGGCTTGTTTCAGCTTTTGGGTCCCATGTTTCCAAGGGTATTCAGGCTCCTAATTTATTTCTACTCTGGTTTTTAAAGGAACAGGGAGTAATACGTTAATAAATAATGCTCAAACCCAATTTGAGTTAGGGCAAGGAAAAAACCAAATCGGTGTAGGACTAAGGTAGTCCAGCCCCTACGAGAAGTCAGGACAAAATTCTCATTGCCAATATGCACCTCACAGCCTCTTTCCTTCTTTGAGAGCTGGTCAACCTGAACAGAGCTGTCTGCTTTGGGAAACTGTGTCATTGTAATAGACAGGGCCAGACAACAAGCCTTTAAAAATAGTTCACAAAAGCAGTAAGACTGCATACATCAGCTTCATTACCAAGTCCAAGTCTCTGTCAAGATGGGAAAGATAAATCAAACTTCTTCCTTTTCCACTGTCTGTCTTCCCTAGTGCAAACTGACACGTCTGAATGTGCACAGACATGTGTAGGTTTTTTTGCAAAAAAAACCCCCAGAAATCAAATGAAATAAATGATTCTGTAAATTCCCACCTACAAATGCAGAAACATCAAGAGCTAGAATAATCCTCAGCTGGAGTTTGGTTTGTTTCTTCTAGGCTGTATTGATGCCTTGCAGTTGGCAGTGTCTAAGAAGGGCTCCACATTAGAAGAGAATTGCACACCCAAAAGCTTTGACCTAGGAAATGTAATGCAAGAAAGCATTACATTTAAGCCCTGTGGACAAAAAAAAGCTTGTACTAAAATATACAAGTTTAGATTTTGCTGCTGCAGAGGACACCTTTTGCCTTCATGCAGCATTGCAACTCCACCAACTTCAGCAGCTGTTGAGCAGAAAGCTGTGAGGAACCAAAGCTCACTGCCTTTCTGGTCTTTTGCCCTGTGGGTAACTCTGATAGTCATAGAGAACGCTGGGGAGAAATATCTGGACAGTCTGGATCAATGACTGGCAGATACACACTGATCATAGGAAGGCGTTAGCAACACCCCTGCACTATACAATTATGTAAAAATGCTTGGGGTCAGACTGTCAAAGCCTGGATTTCTTTAAGGAATATGTTCATTTCAGCTGGAGTTTTCATGCTTCAGTTAAAACAGCTTAATAAAGTGTAAATTCTGTCAAAATAAAAGTACACGTGAGATGTGATAACATATTTGGCATCAAAACAGGTAATCCAACCAACTGAAGTTTACTACAAGTGTTGCTAGATACAGTTCTACAGTTGAATACAAACATTATTTGGAGGTCAGAGAGAGAATATACTTTTTCAACAGTTTAGCATTCTGCATGAAGGAACGCAGCAGGGAATAAGTTCAAATGTTCTTTCTGAGCAAAGCAGCAGTTCTGATAATCTACAATCAGTCTACATTTCTTTTAAAAATTATTCTTGAATATTTTCCTGACTATTCGTTAGGTAATCTGATAGGCATCTCTTGGAGCCCTTCCTTTTTGTTCCATATACAAAATATTACAATACCCAAAGTCTGGATTTTAATTATTTTTAAGATAAGAGAGAAAGAACAAACCCATTTTAAAATTGTGTATTCTACTCAGGGAAAGATTCAAAATGCCAAAAAGAAAAGTGTCATCCAGGAAATAAGACAGAATGAAACAGGATCCAGAGATAACTGCAAACAATTAGATCAAAACCTTTGAAGACATGATTATGACAACAAGGCAAAAAAAAAAAAAAAAATAGGATTACCAACACAGAACAGGAGTCAGGTGTGAAATCAGCCTAAAAGGTTTTTGCAAGTGCAAAATCCTTGACCAGTATGCCAGTGGAAAAACATCTCATAAAGCTTTATGCTATTATTAAAGTTTACAAATTGTTTTTCTCATCTGAGACTTATGTTATGCCTTGGTGAGGTTTTCCATAACAAATGCATACTAAGACTCATCTGTGTTAAATGTAGTAAAATACAACTGAGAATATTTCTACAAAAGATCATTCCATTTGTTTATATCATTGACAAAGGTTCATTTTAGGCTGAAATTCAGTAAATTTTATGTGTTTGAGGGACAATTTGCAAATGATGTTTTAGACCTGTACTGAGTTAGGTTGTACTCAGAAGATATTCCTACTGACTGCATTAAATGTAACTGCATAATGTGTTCTGATTAAATAATTACACAGTTACCACCCACAACAGGCAGGTTATCTGGTAACACCCCACAGGCCTGTAAAGACTTCCTCTTCTCTTTTCCCTTCCTTCTCTTTCAACCAAGCAATCCTGTGTAACAGTGCAAATACAGAGAAGATGAGCAACAATTTTGTAACAGCAGAGAAAAAAATTACATTTTGTATTACATTTCATTAATCTTATTAACTCAGATATTTTTGTATTCAGCTTCCTAATCCTCAGAATTAATTGTCCTCCCACAGGAGTAATTTACTTCATAGATAAAAATAGCTATGAGTAGGGCAGTAGCTCTTCAGCTGTTATAAATGCAGCTCTTATACTATGAAATAGTTCCCCTAAATATCCTGTCTACTCAAGTGGCAACAGGACATCAGATGCTTCAGAGTTGTGTCTGAAAAATTCAAACACGAAGATCAGAAAGGAAACAAGATTTTTTTTTTGATGACTAGGTTGATTAAATACAAATCCTCATGGTTATTCTTGGAAACTAAAAGCAATAAAAGGTTTCGTAAAATAAACATTTTGCTGCCTTGTAGCTACAAACAAACTGAGGAGACACCTCTGCTCTTGAAACAGGCAGTTTGTCAATTGCACGGGACAATTCAAAACACTTGAATTTTAAGGTGTTTGGGTTGGTGTGGGTTTTTTTCTTTATTCCCCTTCACACTTCAGGAGTCTCAAACCAAAGCTTATGCCTTTGCATAAAGGAATGACACTGTACTACCTTCCATAAATGCCATTTCCTGACAGCAGTTTTACAGTTTCTTGGGAGCAATTTTTAGTGATTGTAATCTGAAGGGATTTTTTTTTCTGCATCTGGTTCTCATTCAGGTTTACCTGATTAGCTATTCCAAAAGGGTAGTTGAGAGTCTGAAGTTATTCCCTGCTAGTCTCTTCTGTCTACCTGGTCCCCTGATGCCTTGGGGGTAAAGTGTTTTACATCTATTTTCTAACTTTAAAAGATATTATTTCTTCCTCCCTCCGGCCTCCCTTCTCTGCTGTCTTGGGATGTAGTTTTGACTAGTTTTCCTGTCTCACATCTGAAGTTGCTTCAGGTTCTGCTTGAAATCACAGTGGTAATTCATATCTCTTCTCTCTGAACCTACATGTTACAGCCATTCCCTCTTCACAGCCTAACATCTCATGTAGCTTTCTGGGAGCATACCAATCAATAGCTTTCCTTTCCACAGCCTTTTCTTTTTTTTTTTTTTTAGTTTTTAGCGGATGAACTGCTGACCAGTAGTGATTAATGGGTATCAGCTATACATGACAAATTTTCTAAGATGGAAAGCATCCAAGCTTCATACTTTACTGAAAGTGAAGTATGCACTTTCCAGCATGCTCTGCAAATTAAGTATTCTGGATGAAATATACAAACAGAAAAAACCAACAGTAGTCACCAAGAAGCTAACTCTGCCCACATAAGTATATTACATACCATAATCACAAAAACCTTACTATTTAAAAAGACATAAAACTTTTTTGTTAGATTTTATCTTGAGACAGTAGACAGCAGACTTATTTTTTAATGTGCAATAATAAACTCATATAATTAGCATACAAATTGACAGTTTTATTTACATTTTCCCCCAAGGTAAAGCTTCTTCCCTCTTTCATTATAAAAAAATGGCATAAGATCTAAACTATAGTTTGCAGCAGCACAACCTCAAAGCAAAATGAATAGTCTGTTGCCATTTAAGCTTAGAGACTGTTGGACCTTCAGGATATGTTCACCACAAAAGTTGTGAGAAATTTTGAATTAATTAAATATGCATGCTAGTTATTAATTTTTGAACTTTGTTGATTTCTCCTCCCACTCAGGTCTGCTTACTTATATCTAGTTTGTACTGTTTTATTCAGATCTGTTTTAATTGTAAGAAACAAAAGTCTATCACACACTGCATGTGTCCATTAGAGTGACAAGGATAGAACTCTTCCACTGTTTACGTCGGACCAAAATCAACTATTTAAAAAGCTGCTTTGATAGTCTCCAAGTGGAAATAAGATACTCTTGCACTGAAATAATTTTGGCTGACACTTGTGAAATATTTGGGATAAAAGCAGACTAATTTTGCATTCTGAAACTACATGGCTTAAAACAATTTAAGTTGCAACACTGTCAAACAGCCATCAGATGTAAGAATTTGTCACGCAAGGAAAAAATGATTTAGATTTGGTCTCTGAACACCTATTTATAGAAGTAACTGGTTCCAGATACTTCTTTATGCAACTACTCTTTAACAGAGAATTAGGAAATTATTTGGTCATTATGAAAGCTGTTTTTAGATACAGGCAAATATTCCTTCCAAGCAAAACCAAACAAAAAAAAAAAAAAGGAAAAGTGAGTAAGCACTTTGTTCATCTTAAAAGTCTTGCCGTATTTTACCTGCACAATCTCAAGTATACTGAGCTTTCCCACAGAATGAGAAATTAGTCTTGCAGTGTCAAAGCATTTTTTTTTCCCAGCTGGCTCTATAATGCAGGAACCACAAAGTCATTGAGTTGAAGAAATTTTGATTGCTTTTATGCAATTACAAGAGATACCCAAATAGC
Source organism: Scolopax mira (assembly GCA_004320125.1). Taxonomy (NCBI): domain Eukaryota; kingdom Metazoa; phylum Chordata; class Aves; order Charadriiformes; family Scolopacidae; genus Scolopax; species Scolopax mira. The sequence continues at coordinate 249,328 of BJBW01003103.1, forward strand.
CTACTTAGCAGTAGGACAAGATATTCCTTAATTTGGAAAGAGGTCTTCCAAACTTGTTACACAGTGTCTAAGGCTTGGCTTCACTGGCTTTCACTGAAGTGTGCAGCATCAGCAAGCATTGTGGGCCTTTTGCTTGCCTTTCAGCCATGTAACCGTGGATTTAGCCTGGCAGAATGGTATATTTCAACGCTACAACCATCTGGACACCTTCACCAAGCCCTGGGTATTCTTTATTGTAATTCACACATTTTCAAGTGAAGCACAGGTGTCTGATCAGATATCTCTCAAACGCTAAAGTTTATGGACTTGGCAAATTAGAACAACCCTCCTGAGAAAACTGAAAACAGGTTTCTGGGGATGGTGGATGTCCTCCAAAGGTGGAGAAAGGTGGAGCAGGAATTGTTATGCCTCCATATACCAAATGAGCCCTCCAACCACCGGGCTAACAAAAGTTGAAAGATGATGACAATCTTCCCTCCCTCTTTTTCCTTCCCAAATATTTAAAACTTTCTCATTTCATCTGCACATGGAATAGGATTGTCTTTTGAAATTGCAAGTATTTTCATGGGATAGAAATAGTCTTTTCCACACAGTTTCAAGGAGATAAATTTGAGACAATGGTCTACCCTTTAGTACCCCCCTTAGCGTTTGCTGGTTGAAAAAGAATAATTTTCCATCCTGTTTCTCCTGGCTCCCTCTAAATGAAGTTACAAATCCACTCTACTTTCTGTATGCCACAGCACTGTCCCCTTCTATGCTTTCAGACAGTTGCACAGAACTTAACTGCTTTCTTCCTCTAATCACAAAACAAGTATTATCACAACATTTTCATACAAGATCACGATATTAAGAGTATACTAGGAGCTCAGCAAATATATTAATCTGGGAAAAGGACTGCTTCCAATCCAAGACTCCCAACTCCTTTCTTCTGACCTGTTTCACCCTACTGACTTTTATACTAGTTTCCAAAGGCTAAGAAGCCTATGGAAAAGTAGTAGGTTAGCTACTTGTTACTCTGCAGCAGAGTAAAGCCTCTGGCTGAATTCTCAATGTTTCCTAACTGAGTGATGTAGGTGATGATCACTTACAGCCAAATAAATCATATTCTCTGGCATATAAAGCCTTGATTGGAGAGAAAGACATTAACATTTCTGAGCAGGTACAAGGTATTTTTAGCAGCATTTTTCTGCAGACAGGTTTAAGGATATAAGTATTTATTGATAACTGGAAAAATCAGATAAATTTCCAGGCATAGAAGTGATTGTATACAACCATGCCCAAGACTGTCTAATTTTCCTTTTTTTATTCAAGTGAATTAATTGGAGGCATTATCTCTACCCATAAACTTTGTCCTGACAGGTATCTTTAGCATTCTGCCTTCTGTACCCTTCTGTTAGTCAGGTCTCATTCATGCCTGTTGTCCAGGACTGGCACCACACTGTGTTTTCCCAAATTGGTGAACGTGGGCATATTTTCTTCTGGATTAAAATTAGTGGCACAAGGCAGATCCCCATGACTGTGCAAGCAGGGCTGAACAGGAGAACCATGACTAGCTTCTGCAGCTGCCAGAGACCACTACATGCTTCCTCTTGAGGCCTGAGATGGGCACCTCCTCTCAGACTCTGTAGACTGGTTGCCCTGGCAAATCACCATTTAGATTCTGCCCTCTAACATGCTGCAACATATATTTTTTGGAAATGCTACTTGGAAAAGATGTCAAGTCTAAAAATGTCCTTCTGAGACCAGCAGTTTAGCATTATGTTAATGTCATATTTTGGCAACATCATATTTTGGAGCGATATTTTCCCTCAGTCAGTATGCCGAGGGAATAGGATGAAATGCAAATACAACACAAAAAGCATTGTAACACGTGAACTAATGGTCTAAAAAAAATTCACTGATTCAAGATACTTGTTACTCTGAAAAAGAGGGAGAAGGGGGTTTCAGCTGAGCTGACCTCTCTAATCATGCAAGACACACTCAGCCAATTAGGGACACAGGATAAATACCATTAGACATACACCATTGCATACATCTTAACATGCCACCTTCTCAGGGTAATACTTCACTGACAGGCAGATAGAGCAAAGGGTGACCTCTTCATGAGGAATCTGTGAATTAAAATAAAAGACTGGCAATGGCTCATTTGCTAATATTAGAAAAGCAGCTATAAAATCTCTGTGGCTGTGCTCTCTCCTGCAGTAAACAGCTGTATATTTTCTAGTGTATTCTCAGAAGCTGCAGGAAGTGAGTGTTGTTTATTGCCCACTCAAAGCTAAATATTGCTGTGCCAAGAAATGTACCTTGCCTTAGTGGTGCTGAAAACAGCAAGATATTATTTTCTCTTGGCTGGATTTAACACTTTTCCTGGAGCCATTCTGCCACCTGCCTACAGCTGAGCAGAACTATAGAGAATACTACTAACATTTGCAAAAGCTAATTATTTTATACATATGCAAAAATATTGGCTGAAGGTACCAACCAGTTATGAGATTTCTCCATCAAATCTTGTCAGGAACACAGTCATGAAAGTTTTAGTCAATTGACAGAAAAGACGCAAGTGAGGGAAGATGAATTTGTGGGGTAGAACCTGAGTCATTCATGTCGCAAGCAACTCTCACAGCTATCAACTTTGACAGCTGTCAGATTCTTCAGCTTGGGAATTTTTTCTTTGCCAGCTGGGTGTTGCTCTTCTGCCCCTTTCTAAATGCTTTTATAGATTATTTCACCGTGCGAAGAAACATCTCGCCATTCCACTGCCTCTCAAAAAACGTCCTTCCTTCACACTCTGTGTGAAGCATGACTGACCCAATTATGTAAAAGGAGACAATCTCTGCTGGTAAACTGAGAATTTCCTAGCCTCTTAAAGTGAATAATAGTTTCTCAAATAAATTTTCAAGACTGTTTAGGAAAACCTTGTATTTTGTTTTCTTTCTTCAATTTTTACTTCCGAATTTGTCTCACAGGTGTTATACAGTATTTGGGAATATGAATTCTTTGTCACAGAGATTATAGTTATGGAAACAGCATTGAGAAACAGGCCTTTTGGAAACAGTTTTCTCTAGATACCAATATCAAATGAGAATGAATGCAGATGGATGAAAAGCAGTAGTGTCCAGATGTAATTTACATCAAACTTCTATTTTTAAGAATTAGAGTCCACCTATAGCATATATCTCAGATGAATTTCTAACGTATTTTACAATTGACTAAATGTCAAGGTATCCCGAACAACTTGGCAACTAAATAATGATTCAGTGCCCTAGCTCCCTATTAGCAGTCAACCGGTGATAAAATGCAATAGTAAATCTGTATAATTCCTGAGGAAAAAGTACCACCACAACACTGCTATTTTTGCATTGTTAATTGCAAAACAGTAACACAGGACAATGTAGACATTTTTAGAGTATGTGACCTGTTTTCTCCAGACTTTACATTTTCTGCAGACAAATGAGTTTGGTCTGGTCATGTAATGCTCTCTCCAGCTGTATTCTGATTGGTTTTATGTATGGTTGCCATTGTAAGGTCAACCCCTTTGAATTTCTCTTCTAGGTTTTAAATTCATTTTAATGGAATTTAATAAGCCAGGTTAATTTATCAATCTTATTTGTGTTTACATTGCAAATAACCCTGATCCTTGAGTAAGGTTCCAAAATACCCCATAGAAGTGAATAGGTACAATACACAATAACAGTTGGAAGACATTTTTGCCCCCTCAGTGTATCCTGAGGAGGAAAGAAAAAAGCTAACTGGGTGGAGACAATCTTATGTTCCCAGAAATTACTATCAGTTTTGGTACAGCATTGCTACATCTGTTTTTTACCCAAGAAATTTTGCAAAAATTTTATCTAAACATCATCTAAGTTATCCAAGTGTCTAATTAAATCTGTTGAATTTCACTTCTTTTTTCTATAGGAACACTATTATAATATTTCTAATATAACCAAGCCACTATTTTTTTCTAGCACTTCTGAAATTCCCTTTAACAGTATTAATTCATAATAATCACAAAACCAAAGAGCATCCTTGTGGCTGCTTCTACTTGATACTCAGCTACTTCTGCTGGCACAAAGTACTGGCTTAGTGACTCTCCTGATAAGCTGGAATCCAGATAGCATATGCAGGTTTGCAAACTATTGCATTGTGGGCACATCATGATCCCAGTTTCCTCAGAAGTCAATGGGAGTTTATCTTGAAAGGAACGGAGTAAGGATTGGGTGACACATTCAAGCAGGTAAGTCCTTTCAGTATTACTGTCAGTGCTGTAATATATCAAGTTCAAAACTTATTTCAAACATGTTTGCATTTCAAATTGGAATTTTTGTAAATGCAAACATGTATTTTTGCATAATCCCTGAAGGAATTGATGCCAGGAAACTGAAGTGATCTAAGTTATAGTTGCCACCTCATTGCATACAATAGCAAAGTTGTGCTCAGCCTTGTATCATCTGTGGCAATTGACATGTAGCCTGCTTCAGGGAGCCTCTCTAGAAAATCTAAATATTTGTAAAAGTTTATTTTGTGTAGTTTAGATTATCCTATTAATATCAATTCAGAGCAGCAATGCTTGTCATACTTTTGAGAGAGGAGGAAAGGTGGGGAAAGAAGGCGACACCAAATTCTACCTCCTAAGCAGGTCTGTCTAATACCTCTCAAAACTACCCAGTGACAGAATGCAGCCACGTGCTAAATGCAAGATTGCTAAACTTGGCGTGGGCTTGACCTCTGGTCATTATTCAGAAAAAGCAGCCTGAATATAAGTAACTTAAGCCTTCAAAGAAGCTGCATGACTGAATGCTTAGTTGATTGAGGACGGGAACTCACTTCAGACTTCTTGTTATGGCCACCTGACACAGTTTGAAGTGAAAAGCATTCTTAAATAATAGGAAAATTTTTTCTCCTATGACAGAATAAAGCTATAAGAGCTGTATGAAACTGAGGAAGAAAAGAGGAATACAGCAATCTGCATCAGGTCACTCCTAACTTAAAAGTTAGGAAACTGTAAAATACAAACCACAGAAATATCAAGCCTATTATGACACATTTAATTACTGCACAGTTCAACAGACTCTTGCCTGTGCAAGTTCATCAAGTTACACAAGGAATTGACAAGAAACTGCTTACTGAGCAAATTACAGGAGTAATTTCTTTGGTTAAATATTCTGGCCACTCCGTATTGAAGTTTGCACCTATGGTAAAGGAATTAGAGGCAGCTGACTCAAGCAGTTTTATCTTTCAGAGCTTCCAAAGCAATATACTCACCTTATCTACTCTATAATTGTGTTCTGCTTTTGTGAGTAATGACTTATTTTTAGGGTCTGTTTAAACTTCCTGAGATGCATGTTTATCACATAGTGAAACCTATGTTTTGCATATGACAACTGTTTGGTTTTACCATGTCTTAATCATTACATCTTTAAAGTTCAAGAACTAAGAGAAAGTATGAATCTAATGCCAGTAGTTTTGCATGATGCATAAGTGTCAGTTCTAAGTATTAGTTCAATTTTATCACCCATAAAAATAGACAATCCTGTAAAATTGTGCAAAGTTCCTATAATACCCCTGACAATCTACTTCTGGCCTCTGACTTCAAGCTAGGAATACACATGACCCAAGGGGAAAAAAAAACCCCAACAATTCTGGTTACTTCCATGAGTCTTTTTTCTAAACTTTGAGTCCCAAGTTTTGAAAATTGACAAAATAAACAGCTACAAACCTGCAAATATCTGATTACCACCCTTCACACCTATGCATCCAAATCACTACAGTTCCCTATGGATAAGCCATCTATGATATCCAAAACATTTTAGAAGAATCCTTGCCCCCCCTTCCCCTTGGAGTTCAAAAAATGTTCTGTCCCTATTGTGTGACAGGTTATTAGAAAACCGAGTGCAACATGTTACTTCCCTCACTGGCTACTTTTTCAACGTGTGCAAATATTTCATCTGTTCTCAGGGAGAAATCTCTGTTAAAGGAGAGATTCTCCATATATGGAATGCAAGACTGATAAAGAATAAAACCGAAACAGAAGGAAAACCAACCAAAATAACTAAAGAGGAAATCATATATAAGGGAACAATTATTTTTAAAGTACTCTTCTTCCTCAGGCCCCAGTCTCAAAGCACAAAGATTTTTATGGCAATGATGCGTTTTCTGTAGTCAAGTATAGTTCAGAATTATGTGTACTAATGCTACGACAATAAGTTTTTACTACTAATAGCTTTCTGGTCCACAGCTTAAGTATATTTCCACTGTGAGCTGTGAAACACCATAAAGTCCTACAGCTTATCACAAGGGCCTGCTGCATTTAAAGCTTCACCATATATTCAGCTGTAGGTGGGTGTGTGGGGGCAAGAGGAAAGGATGAGGCAAAAGAGAGTAAAGTGAGGAAAATACTTGGACAGTCCTTTAAACACATCTAAACATTAAGCATACATTTGTGTGGAAATAAGGTCTATTGCAGATTATTCATGGCGATATTAATCTACTAGTTGAGAAGCTGAAGCAGCCCTAAGACACTTGGCTTTTTGTGTTCTCTGCCCTCGCAAAGATGGAAAATATCTGTATTCCCTCTATAATCTCTAAAATAAGTTTACTTATCAATTAAACTCACTAAAGTTAGTACTGTTCTCCCCAGTACTATGTCTGTATTCAATATATTTCCCTATATTTCTTTGGCAGCTTTTCCCATATTAACACCCTTTCCCTCTAATCCACTTCTTAACTGAGTATGGTAGTATTGTTACCTACCCAGAAAGTGACATCATCCTGTTTTACCATTGGAGAAATCAATTTGGCAAAGAAACGCTTGGATATAAGAAGATAGACTTATTTCTTTCCGCCTAACTACAGTCATTAATGTAGCAGCACGTTTAAAGGTGTTGATTTCAAAAGTATATTCTAGGCCTGCCATAAACTATTTTGTTCATAAAAATAATAAAGCTCACCAGTTTTTAGGAGAAAATTACTCTTTCTAAATTGGGGGATACTTAATTTCTAGTTGTAATCTGTAAGCTTCAACTATACTATAGACAGTATACACTACATTCCTGAATCTTTATTATAAACAAAACTGTATTTTTCCAGGCTAGCTTAAGTTTTCCTATGCTTTCAGAAAGGATTTTTCATTCTAGTCTGGCAATATCTCCTTGTTATCGCCTTCCCATTCCTCCCTGCCCAGTTCAGAGGTGTTCTGCTTTGAAAACTCCCCTTTAAGGATCAAATTAAGAATTTATATTAATCATCCCAACAGAGTATTCAAGATTTTTTAAAATCATGATGCACCCTTTTCTGCAAACAACTTGAAATGCTTTAAAAAAAAATAATAAAGACAACTCCTGTTCCAGAACCCCACAGCTTCTAGCACCCACTCCGATACATTTTAACACATATGAAAGTAAAAAAAGGAGATAAACATATTAAAAGATAAGCCAATTATACCATCTCACACAATTATGTTAATCAAATGCATATATTTGTCTGGAAGAGCAAGAGCTAAATCAACAACATTCTGATCCTTATATGAAAGCTAAGCTTGGCTAATATAAGAACTTCTAATAAGTGTTAATTAAAAAAAAAGAGAGATAAAGAGCATTATTGATATATGATAACACTATGTATATATACATATATATATGTATATACATGGCTAGAATTTGGTCTGAAATGCTAATTTTAAATCTGCCTAGTATTACATCAACCAAAAGAACTGGTTTTCAAAAGCACACTGTAGCTTGTAAATTATTAGGTTTAACATCTATTTTACATTAAGTTTCAATCTGTTTTAATAGTGATAGCTAGATTACTGTCCTGCTGTCATTATCTCTATACTTTCACGTATTTGTATCTTGTGAATAGGTGGACAGATCTCCCTGTGCTATGTGATGGATGAAAGCTTAAGATGGAAATCTGAGCCAGCAATCACTCAGGAATGACAGATAATTCCCAAAGCTTACCTCAGAAGACTTCATCTCCAGAAAATACTTTAGGACAATGGTCTCACACAGTAAATCCTTTTAAAAACAGAAAGGAAAAAGAATACTGTCAGAAATTGCCTGTAATATCACTTTCATATGTGACAGCTTGTTGTCATTTAATGGATTCAATATGCACAATATGCACAGATTCAATATTCACAAAGGGCTCCTCTGGGATTCAAGTCACTGGTGTTAAGCTTTTCCTCTTTGCAGTGTGTCCTTATAAGCAAACTTAATGACTGGTTGTAAATAGGGATGTAGAAAAGTGTGTAAGATAGCACATGCAAAGATATTTTAAGTTTAAGTGGAATTTTTTATTAGCAATATATCGCAAAAGCATTACGGAAACACAATCCTCCTAACATTTGAAATCCAAAATGTACTTTCACTCCTAAGTGAGCAGAGGGTTGGTGACAGATCCAGGATTATGAACCAAAGATCCCACGCACGCAGTAAGTGCAGAGACATGCTAACTACCATCACACAGACTAACCACAGTGCCAGAAGCACACAAAGGTGTGGTCTGGGGTCACAGCAGAGCAAAAGGAAGCACAGATTTGGAAGCCAAGTTCACAGGATACTGTGTAGAGCCAATAACCATTGTAGAAATGCTTGCAGACACAGCCATACTCTTAATGGACGTGGTGTATTTGCCTTCTGCTGTTACACATAAACTTTCCACCTCAGTTCTCCAGTAACTAGAAAACATCTCCTTTATTAAACTAATGACTAATTTTTGGAAGACATGATAGAGGCCAAGTCAACGCATTGAGTCACAGTTTGGCTCAAGCAATATCAGTAGAAGAGTCAATATTAACGTCCTCATATTTTCTTTCTTGAGTACTTCTTTTTAGTTTGTTATAGATTGAACAAAGCTATCTCCTGTTTTTAAACAAACCTGAGTTCAGACTTTATTCAGGGCATATAAGATTATTCCCATTGATTTAACCAGGTTTTTGGTCAGGCCAGTTAAACTGCATTTAGCAGCTAAAAACAAGATACATCCTAAATCCCCAAAGGAACTGAAAGGGCAAAACACAGATTTGAACAAGTACACATACTAGTATTAATAGCATTCTGTTGGCAAACAGCATTTCAACCTAACTCTGATTAAAAAAAAAAAAGAAACCCATACAGAAAACCCCCCAACATCACTAAACCATGTCTCTAAGCACTATGTCAACCTGTCTTTTGAACACCTCCAGGGATGGTGCCTTAAGCACTTGCCTGGGCAGCCCATTCCAAGGCTTAATAACACTTTCAGTGTAAAAAATTTCCCTAATATCCAATCTGAACAAAAATGGTGCAAAAATGCAAGTATGAGAAAAGAGGGGTCACATGGACAATTCTGTTGCAGGGCAAAGGTGTTTACAGAACACTTCCACATTATTCTTGAAGATACTCGGTGAGGGAAAGTACAGAGCAGTGACACAGTGCTCTTCCTCTTCTGGCCCTTTCCACTGTTTTCTGTTACCTTTGCAGTCTACATCTCTTCCTGTTCTCCACTGCCACTTATCCCCTTATATCCTAATTTACCTCACACAACCCTACTTGCATTTCTACACAGACCCACCCTATGCTTTGCCTGTCAGAGACTGCCCTGGTGCCACCACTTTACCATCTTTCCCTCCCACGACTGCTAACACTTGACAAAATGAGCTTAATTTAGTAATGGTCAGAAAGATGTGGAATCATCCGTGAAAAGCTGAAGTTTTAATATGAGTGTAATGGAACATTACAGAATTCAAAAAGAGGTATAAAACTTATTGGGAGTGAAACAACGGAATTCAGAGCAAGATTTTCAGGATGGCTTAGATGGCTAAAAATGCAGTTAGCTGTTTATATAACTTTACATAGCTGATTTTTAAAATACTTCTGAAACTCTTAGTCAATATGTCACATAGGCCAGTCAAAACACTGATCTCTCTTTCCTTCCTCTCTCATTCCTCCAGTTTTTCATTTGGCATGGCCAAGAACTGTAAAAAAATTCCCACAAAAAGTACATAGACTAAACCATCCCTTCAAGAAGGCCCACAGAGATTTTAATCAGGGTGTGCTGATCAATTTTGAGTTTGTGACAGATGACAGATCAGCAGCTACAGGGAGTCAAACTTTCTTGACTGCTTGCTCAGTCACCTTTACAGCTAGAAAAATAGAAGGTGTCTTTGAACTGAGAACTATAACTGGAACAACAGGTCATATCACCCTTTCAGAGTATCTGTTCTCTAGACAAGGCTCCATAATACATATGGAAAATCAATGGACTCAATTTTTCAAACAGAATCACAGCAAAAGTTTAATAATACCAGTGTCATTCAGCTTTTTGGAGAAACACTATTCGTTATCTTTGGATGTATTATCTGCTTCCTTTTTTTCAATCACACTGGAAATACCTTTCACAAATTTCTTCCAAATATAGAAAAGTAAAAAATAAACGGCGTTCTTTTTCATATAACTTTAAGATATAACACAGATCATGAATTAGCTTTGTACCCCCTACTATCTGAAAGAAATTATGAGAAAGATATTTATAGATTTCAAGGAATATGGGATTTTAACCCTTATCTAAATACAGTTCATATTAAAAAAGACCAAGTTATTAAAAGAACTATGACTTTTTTTCCACACTTGTAAAAGTTCTGTAGCCTGAATGCATCAATTCTAAAACATGTCACTGATTCCAGAAGGGAAATAATATTTAATTTTTATACATATTTCAGTTCTTTGTCAACAGGCTTTCTACTGCCAACACTTTCTTTCCAGAGCACTCTAAATTCAGAATTGGAAGGAATGTTGTGGTGAATTTCTCTAGTTCATTAGTAATTAATGAAAGGCAAGGAGGAAGGATTACTATCCTACATTGCCACACAGGAACAACCACCCAGGGAGACATAAACACACCTCCCATGTGATAATTACATAGAAACTTTAGTTCCCAGTTTTATATATTATCTCACCATGTATCATCCTGATTTAGGCTTTTATGAGTGTGAAGCAACTAATTAAAATCACTGCAAATGCTTCAAAGTTCTATACTGTTTTAGAAGAAAGAGATGCTCTAGCTGTATGTAAACAGAGTTTATGGAATATACTGAGCTGGAAGATCAAATGCTTCCAATGTTGACAGGTACTGGTTGCACTGCCTGCTTGAAAAAGAAGTGCCTTTTCAAATATATTCTTTCTGCATATCTGTAATCTCTTTTCTGACTAAATTCACTTCCTCTCCCATACGATCATTACTGTCAAGTTTTTTAAAACCTGGAATGTATCACATTCATTCAGTCATAAGCTTCACCAGGATTCCTGCCCAAAGGACCTGGCTTGGGAACCTGTAATATCATAATAGCTTTGCTGTTATCACCTTAACTCAGTTCCTCCTTGTCACTGAGAATGTCTGATAAGAAATATTCCCTTCAACATGTCTACATAATTGGATAGGAAACGCTCTTCTGGTCTAACAAATGTTAGAGTCTAAAAGAGTATTTCCTTTTCTCAGTTGGTGAATTCTCTTTGCTACTTTCTGTACCTAAAGAACATAGAGACACAATGAAGAACACAGTAAGAATGATTACATCAACTGACAACCAAATTACTGCATTTCTTCCACTGGCTTGGGAAATACAGCTCAAATACAATTCAAAGTAATAAATGGTCCCATTAGCAGCAAGGATTCTGAGATAATCTCCTCTGAAACACACCAAGATTATTTAAAAAAAAAACAACACATCCCAACCCCTCAAAATTCTAAGCCACAAAACATCTCTTCATAGCTCCTTCCTTTCTCTGTTGTCTTTATCTCAGAAGCAGTAAGACTAGCCAGCTCAAATGCTGCCTCCAGTCTTCCTATTCACACAGCCCCCCTCATTTGGAGACAAGGCAACCCACTTACAGAGAACAAGAAAGCCTCCCTTACTCCAACTACTACCAGAAGCTGGTAGAAAACTTCTGAGGAGTGAAACACCTTTTTTTCCTGAAGCTAGCAACACAGCACTAAGTTTTCTGTCACAAACCGTTAGATAGGAGTAAGATTAATAACTAACCTGCAGCAGGGCTTCTTAGCTAAAAATGAGTTTTGCAAGCTGTTATGCATCCCAAGCCTCCAGATACTGCTTGTTGAAGAAGAGGTGATTTTTTAAATTTAAATCTCTGTAGCCCCTTGGATGGAGTTTCTGCACTTAGGTTTTAACTCCAAGGAACACCAGGATGGGAAACCAGCGAGCAAGTTATAGACAGTACGATTTTGGGTGGTAGTTAATAGTAGTCTCCCACTTCCTCAATAGGCCAAAACCAGCATTGAAAATCTTGACTTGCTTGACTTATCCATAACAAAACAGCTTTTCCAAACCTCATGGGAACCTCCAAGGATATGTTCATAGGACTTAAAGAAAAATGCATGTTCTAATTTGGTTTTGCTTCAGACCTAGGCTGGGCTTGGTGTGGTCTATGGATAGATGCTTCCAACAGGGGTTTCTTGTTTGCATTATGTTTGCTTGTTACTTTTTGTAATAACTGCTGTTTTGATTGCTATGAAGCACTGCCTAGCACCACACATGTCTCAGATCTAAAAATAAGTAAACTTACAGTAGCAACATAGTAGCACTTAACTCATTCTTCAAAAGCCAGCCTGCAAAGCACACTTTGTTAATCTAGGGGTGACTAAATAGCTCTAGCTCTTTCATTTTGCCCTGTTGCATAACAAAAGAAGATGAAAATGCAAACACTTGGCTAATTTCTAAATAAGCAGCTCATGCATTCAAAACTAAAACTACAACTCTGATTTCTGTGACAGGGAGCACAAAGTGAAAGCAGTGCCTGTTCCATCTCTCTGTACCACACTCACCAGCTTGTTACAGAGAAGCTTTGGGCATTTGAGGATGGAATTTCTACCAATTCTTTGCAATCCTTCAACAATTAGCTTCATCACAAAGCTGTAAATTACCTAGGTATAGAATGGAAGGACAGGTGAGAAGATAGCTAATTCACTAACTCATTTCACAGATCCATTACCACACTCACCTCCTTATCCACTTGAACATAAAACATGAATGAATCTCAAGACTCCATTTTCTGGCTTAGCTAGGGTTGCCTCAACTCAGCTATATTTGGCTTGCCCTCTCCTGTCTTTTTCCCCCCACCCCACACCTTCATTCTTCACTGGATTTTTGGCAGGGAATTTAGCTCATGTGGTGGAACACCACCAATTACGCATGAGACACAGGGCAAGGTACTGCGTAACCCCAACCCAGTCCCATGGCAAGTGCCCCAGTACTGCTACAGCTCTACTAACTGGACAGGGATCGCTATTCAGAGATTTTCTGGCCTCTCTGCAGCACAGAGAGAAAGAAGAAAAAATGTTGTCATGAAAATCCCTGTGGGATGTAGTATGAATACGAATTTAAAAAACCTCCTACAGTGCAAGAAATATTTCTCATTCTAAGAAAGCATGAAGGTTAGACATAGTTAGCTGCCTATTTAGAGACTAAGACCTACTGGTGTTTAGAAGAATGTGTTTTGGAGTTTGTAAATACTCTATAAATGGATGATAACCATGTTATATGGCAAAACAAGAGCATAGGCTTGAAGGCATGTTTTTTTTATTGCAGAAATTTTTCTCATTGTCACAGCTACAGTACAGCTGTCAAGCAGGAAGAGTTTGGTATACAAGAACATTTCTGTGCCTGAAGATCTCTCTATTAATTAAGAGGGGATTAAGTGTTTTATCCCCTTTCCTACAGTCTAGATTTCTAGCCATATAAATAGTTGTTCAATTGTATGATTACTCAGACCCTCTCCTGCATTTTAGTTCACTGTACTGTACTGTGTGCTTCACAGCAAAGAGTTACACAATTCCATTACTTTATTTTACCTCCGAGTAGCTGCAAATACAGATCATTGCTAGCACTACAATTCAGGAAGCAGTTAAATGACTTACTGTTACCAAGTTCAGTAAATGTTGCCAGTGTTTTTCAAAGCAAGCACTTTTGCCTGAAGTCTCTGAAGAGAGAGTTCAAACCAGGCCAACCTGATGCTGCAAATTCTGGTTTGGATTTTGTTCCCTTTATCTGTCTGCCATTAACCTCCATACTTGGTGTGAGTGAATTCAAATCACTCTATCACAAGATTTTCTCCACTTGCTCTTTCTACTCCCCTTGGTTTAAGCACAACACCAATTTTTTTCTTCATTTCCCTGTAAGAGGTTTCTAACAGTGTAACAAACATCTTGGGGACATTCTAAGTTACAGCAAAGAGAAAAACAAACACCTACTCTTTTGGCAAATAACCTGTAAAGTCAAATATTACTGTCTGCATGACAGCTTTGCTACACTAACAGCAAAATTCTGAATTTTATGCTCAACTCCTGAACTCTGTAATTAGATCTACCAAAGGTATTTCATTCCATTTCATATCCTACAGGTTAGATGTAATGTTTACATGTGCCCAAGAAACAGACTTGGATCAGAAGTTCAGCTTCCTAATCACTAGTCTGTTTCATAAGTAGTTCTGCCCAAGAAAGTGTCTGGTGCAATAGACATTTCCAATAGCCCTTCCCCTAAAGCACGTTCACTGGCACTTTAACTCAGAAGCCTTTAGAGAATACGAAAGAGACCTGATAAAATTTACTGACAATTTAATAGAATTTGTAAACAATCTTATCGAGATTAGAATAACAGACTTTTCTAAAGCAACTTGAAAAGGGCATTGTATTGAGTGACAGACAACATTTACATTTACTGGAATGTAGTTTTCACAGCAGTCTCTACAGCTTCCTCTGGGATTTCCAGCTTCAATAGCTGTCTAAATTTTGTACTTTCTAACTCCACAGAGTAAATCTTGTGTTAAATTTATTTTGTCCACACCGAAGGTCTGACAACATTGCTATAATCTCCTAAGACTTTTTTCAATGTCCTAAGATTTCACCATTTTCTGAAGACTATGGTACCAACTTGGATTTTTGATTAATGATGACTTGATAAAAATGACAGAATAGGAAATTACATTGCGTCATGTCCTTTTTGTTTACTCTGAGACTGCATCTGTAAGACTTCACACTCCAAAGTGCATGTCAAAGCAATCCTTCAAAGACTGAGCTAATATTTGAAACCTGTCATCTCCTGTAAGTGGTGTCACACTTGGTCTCACATTAGGTCCAGTAGCCCATGCCTCCATACTGACCTGCAAGCCCATAGAATCATATGGGGCTGGAAGGGACCTCTGGGGATCATCTAGTCCAACCATGAATAACTGCCAAGCTATGAAAAGCAAGTCACATGAAAAACTTAAGATGGAACATTTCAACAGCACTTCACAATCTATTAATTCTTTGTTTCAAGAGTTTAACAAGTATGGAAATTGTCAGCTACTGTCTCTCTAAGCAGATAAACCATTTCAGGCCAGGTTGAACAAACAGCAGTTATTACAGATCAAGAAGCAGTATGGCAGGGCAAAGCATCAAATGCCTTTCTGCTTAGATTCTGATTGGCTTCAGAAGAAGAGGAAGATTTTCATCTGAATGACCTTACTGATGGGCTCAGACTATAGTATAGAAGTTTCTTAGGTCTGCACTGTCCTTTGTAAATGTATCACAAAACTGTAGACATAAATGAGATCATCTCACCTGGGGATGCCAGGAAGCCTTTGCCATGTTCTTAGCCATATTGCACTGGGAGAGACAAACCCTCAAGTAGTGGTATTGAGCTGTTTCCTTCTCGTGTCAGCTCACCTGTTCCTACAAATGTGATACTCTTAATAAAAGCCAGAGGATTTTTTAAAGAAATATTTTCTATCGGCTTTAGTTCCTTTCCTTCAAAAAGGAGTTACATACATCAAAATGCTGCCTGTTCCCATGCTGATTTTCCTCTTCTTCCTCTTACTTCTATAAAATATACTTTCCCCAGTTTATCTAAAGGAGAAAAATTCAATTTTCTTTTAGTTGTACGAGTCAGCAAGGCAGTGCTCTGCATCTTCCCCTGACCACCATGAAAGAAGAAAGATTTCTGGCACCCCTTTAGGAACACCCAGAATCATGGTGTACCCTATGGTTCATATAGCAATATACATAGCAGGGTTTCATTTGTTACTTTTCTGGCATACAGTCATTCTATGTTGGCTGGTTCAGCAGTATTTAGCAATTGTTCATTCCTTATGTGGAAATATTTCTTGGATTACAATTCAGTCTCTGTGTGCAGCTTATTTGTTGAACTATGCAGTAATAGAAATGTTATTTTGCCCTTAATCACTGTTAATAGAAACATAACCACGACCGAACTATCTTGGCTATACATATGATATTCAATATCATGCATTAAAAAAAGGCATTGTATTATAAATTTCTATTGAGTGTCAATGGTTTTATACTACCTATAAAATTACACATAATGAATCCCATAACATTTCACTTACTAGCATTTCTGTCTATAACAAATACTGAACTGGGAACTGCAAAAGGAGCACCACACTGATTCTGATGACAAAAGGGTTTATTGCACTCATTCTACATAATCCTACATAACTTGCAGTTTCCAAGTTTGTGATACTTTGATGCTTATTTGGCTACAAAAAGAAAGCCATGTCTCCAGATAATGAAGGAAAAGAAGATTGTCCTGGACCATTTGAAATCTGAGAATATTTATTTCTTTCATTGCTTACAGCTAGGCTTGTAAAGGATCAAAAAGATTTTTGCAAGACTAGCTTACTGTACTTTCTGATTTGTAGCACAACCAGTGACCATAAAGAAGGCATTCTCTTTGAGAATCAACTGCACACATTAATTAAATAGCAGACTACAGATCATTTCATACAACTGGGAGAGGGAGTGGAGAGCTGTTTCAGAACAGAGTCAACTTCTCTATGTATAGTCTTAATTTTAGCCAGAAAACTTGCATTCACCTAGAAGCTAAGATCTCTGTTTATTGAAACCTTCAATTTCTTCTTACTCTTTTTCACTTGATCTGGAAATCAGCAGACACCTAGATTGCCATTAATGACTGCACCTGGTTTCCTTCATGAAGCAATGCCTAATTATCCAAGGGGAGCACAAAGACCCAACGGAGTAAAATAGATTTTTTTAAAGTTTGCAGCCGAGTTCTCCATTGAAATTTATCTCCAATGGAATTAAATCTTCCTCCTACAATATCTGAAGTGAGTGTTATAGTATATAGAAATGGAGAAGAATCCTACTAAACAGTCTTCTAACAATCCTTACTGTATTGTCTTATTTTCAAAGTGCAAAGCAGCAGGACGCACTGGCAGCTAAGCCTGGAATGTCGAACACCGTTGAAAGAAGGGCATTTGGATCCTCCACAAAAGAACAGAAGAGATAGGGGTAAACTGGGAATGCATGACAAGTCCTGTTTATGATAGATTGGTATCTATGCATCTGAATTAAAAACAAGATTGAAACAAGGACAAAGATACCTGATGCATTCTGCTTCAAAGGAATTCAGATCTATTTTGGGCCTTATTTGAGACCAATTTATATTTCCTGAGCAGATCCCAGGATGGGGGTTATGTTATAACTAGTTGTCGTGGTTTGGCCGCAGATGGGAACAAATGACCACATGGCAGCCACTCGTACAAATCAGAGTTCCCCACCAGCGGCGTGCCCGGGAGGGGAAAATTGAAATTGAAACTCGTGGGTTGAGACAAA
>BJBW01003104.1:0-55174 GCA_004320125.1 Scolopax mira
GAAGGACATAGACCTGATGGAACGGGTCCAGAGGAGGGCTACAAAAATGATTAGGGGTTTGTAGCACCTCTGCTATGCGGCCAGGCTGAGGGAGCTGGGGTTGTTCAGCCTGGAGAAGAGGAGGCTCCGGGGAGATCTAATAGCGGCCTTCCAGTACCTGAAGGGGGCCTACAGGAAGGCTGAGGAGAGCCTGTTTACAAAGGCCTGCAGTGACAGGATGAGGGGGAATGGGTTTAAACTGAAGAAAAGCAGTTTTAGATTGTAAAGAACTTGCTCCTAATATCCAATGAGGGTGGTGGAGCATTGGAACAAGTTGCCCGGGGAGGTGGTTGAGGCGCCTTCCCTGGAGACATTCAAGGTGCCTCGACAAGGCCCTGGGCAACCTGGTCTAGTTGGGGGTGTCCCTGCTGACTGCAAAGGGGTTGGAGTAGATGACCTTTGAAAGCCCCTTCTGGCCTAGATGATTTTATGATTCTATATTTTTTTTTAGGACTGTTGTTATGCATCTGAGGCCACCAGTAGAGTTCAGTTCCCTTGCAGCAGGACCTGGAGGGTGCTTTTATTAGCATTCAGCTGAGAGCGGCTGCTGCTTGGGGCCATGTGTGCCCAGCATCTTTGCCCAGGCTGCCTGTGGCCTATTTTCTGGGCTTGTTACCGAAAAGTCTTGCACCTGCAGCTGACAAACTGGCTTCGCACTCTCCTCTGTCAGGGAGATGAAGTCCCCCTTGGGCTGTGGAGACAAAAATCGCCACTTTTTGAAGATGTTTCAGTGTCATCTTTCTCTTCAGTCACTGTTTCAAGGTCAGATGGTGCCAGCATGCTCCCTTCTGGGCTCTGTGGACTGGAAGCATATGAAGCATCTGGCTTCCCCTGCCTTTTTCTCAATTGTCTGCTTACTTACACAAAGTAGGGGAGACTCCTGTCCCTCCAAGAGCAAAGACTGTACTTTGTATTATAATGGGTGGACTTTTCAGTTGCTACAGCTTCCCTTTTCCTATTTCCTCCCTTGTTAGTACCAGTTTTCCTCTGAGAAACTTTTTAGACACGAGAGACAGCAAAATACTTCTGTGTTTCAGGGCATGCTGCGAAACACCAGAAGGAGGAATTTTAATGTCAGAAACCAGTTATGTCTTCAAGGCCTCACAGTTGGTACAGTTCTAGGAACTGCTTTGAACTGGAGAATGATATGAGATTTTTTTTTTTGAGTGACTCATGCTTTTTATAGATTGCCAGTTTCACAGCCTTGGAGGCTGGTAAGTCGGTCCACAGAGCAGGTGCAGCAAGTGCCTTGTGGAGGCCTTACTGTGCACACAGGTACTTTGCTTCAGCGTAGGTGCAGGGGAGACATGGCTGTGGGGATGCCCTTGACTTCTAATTCTGCACTTGACATCAAATTGTATGATTCCATGACTTCTCAACCCTTCTGTTATGCTTGCTGTAGGGGAGCTTCCAGGGCTTTAGGCTGTAGATCTGTCTATAAAGGCACAGAGGAAGACTGGAGAGGACAGTCTTAGTGGAAGCGGGGAAGAGAAAGCTGATGTAGGAGAGACCTGTGCAGAAGCAGCTGCGTGCTGTGGCATGGGAAAATGCATTTCCATGTGCCCACAGGTACACTGTGATGGGACCTGAGTGTGCCTGGGGAGGCACTGAGCTCTGCCTCTCAGCACGACAGTGTCTGAGGGGAAGCTCAAAAGGGCTTTACATACAGCTTGCTTTGTGCACAGTGTGTTATTGCTCCTGTACTTCCTTCCCTTCCAGAAAATTTATGACTTAATTTGGGACTTTTGCCGGTAAATAGAAGTGGAAGGGGTGGGAAGTTGAAAGAAAATGTAAATACAGCATGACCATGCTTTATTAGACAGTTACTAGATAGTTATTATTTCAGCTTGGGGTTAGTGCCTGAATCTAAGCGTGACTTTGCAGTAATTTACAACACGCTAGCTTTTGGAGTTGCAACACTTTTTCTTCTTTTCCTCTGGCTGTGGCATGCTCCTAAATATCCTCCAAATACCATGTCCAGGTGCTTTCTGAACGCATGCAGAGCAGATGTGAGGCCTGGTTCTTCTCCAGGAAAGTGGCTTGGACCTTTGGTTCTGTCATCAGCCAGATGAGAGTCATCGCCTTTATGCCTGTTCCCATTCCCAGTACTCTATGGAGCACATTATCTCCCAGATGCTTGGTTCCCACTGGAAATGAAGTTCACATAGGAGCACTTTTTAATAGGTTCCTGACAAACTTTGGTCCCACAGCTGGGCTAAATGATGGCAGGAGGCCTCCCTCTCCATGGGTACTGTGCCCCATGCCATGCATCTCACCATTGCCTGGTGGTGACACCTTGGCCTCGGAAAATATGAAAGGCCTCATCCTGCAGAGCTTTGCAGGCAACACTTCCTTTATAATGTTTGGAGGCAGGGGTTTGTGTGACAGTGAGAAGATGACACCCATTTGCTGCTGCCTCTAGATTACCTTGAGGCAAGTTAGCCAGGTTGTTGATTAACTGTGCACTAAAGCCCAGCAATTACAAAGCCATTATAGATATGCCATTGCGTACGTCCTCATGTTTATGACTTCATTCTTTCCTAACCCCCTTTCTCAAAGGCAAATACACTGAACATGTGATGTTCCTGCAGCTCGGCCTGACACAGGCTTTGTGTGACCTGTCTGTCTGCTGAACGGGACATGTCCTCCTGCCTGCTATCTGCCCATCCACCCTGGGTTGTGGGAGGATGCCTGGGACAGAGAGACCTCGGGGGGATGCCTGTCAGTGCTGCTGGGCATGGGCTGGAGTAGCAGGGGACCTTACCCGTGCTGCTGTGAGCACTGCATGCTTTGGTGCAGTCACCAGCCAGTGGTTGCTGAGGCTCCCCAAAACCAAAGCAGGGCTTGCTTTTGGGAAGGTGGATGTAAAGAGCAGATGCTGTCTCACAACTGTTGAGCACTGGTGGCAGAGTGGAATAATCACCCCCAGGCAGAGGTGGGGGCTGGAGTCTATTACTTAACCATGATGGATGCTCCCTGCGCAGGTGCCAGCAGAGCAGGGATTGGCAGGCACACCATGGACATGTTTTACTTCCCCTTTGTCTGGGAGCTGGCAGCCTGTGCACATGTGATACAGGTCAGGCCAGCAAGGGGAAGAGCCACCTCTTCCTCCTGCTCTTTTGCAGACGTGCCTGCCGTGGCAAGGGCAGGTTTGCTGTCGGGAACCGGGCACTGGGGTGTGATGGTGTGTGGGGTCGTGCCACTCGGCTGTCAGGGGAACCAGTGTGCATCAGCTCGTAGAGCTGCTCCCAGTGTTTTCTCATCAGCTGGCTGATTTCTCTCTTAATGAACGTGCTATATTGGCATGATGGTCAAATGAATGCAGAAAGTGTTGGGAAATGTGTGTTGACTTAAAGACAGCTGGAGATTTAGCATGGTTCACAGAAACACCCATTGCTGAGAAAGTATTCATCAAATCAACCAGTCGCTTGCGCTAGCTTAACACTTCCACTTCTGGCCAGGACAAGGAAATGCCAGCTCCTTGGGAAAACAAGGCTCACTCAGGTGTATCTGAACCGTAGGAAGAATTTGGTTACAAACTGGTTCTGATTCAGCCTGAGGAACCCATTCCCTCAGCGTTCGTACTGGCTGCAAGCAGCTGAGGTCAAAACCCCCTGTAACAGCAGGCAAGTGACTTTTGGCAGGCTTGGGGGAGTGCAAAGGAGAAAAGGGGAAAGATAAGTCCAGACCTAGATTTTGCAATCCTTTTCAAAACCCAGAGCCAAACATCGCTGAGCTGGGGGATACCGTGGGTACAAAGTTCACCTCTCAGGCCTGTCTCCCGTGCTTTTCTTTTTACCTGCAGGTTTGCCACTGACCTTGCCAGCAAAAAATAAACTTGGCGACATTGACCCCAGCAAGTCTCTGTGCATGTGCTGATGGCTCCCTGTGTGTATCAGCAGGAATGCTGTGCTTGGGAAAAGCAGTTTTGGCACAGGCCAAGGCTGAAGGCACTGGTCATGGGTGGGAGAATAGCACTGTCTGTGCTTAGTACCAAGCTCAAACAACTACTGCCACTGGAAAGGTGGCCAGGCCAAGCCAAGGGGGGTTTCAGAGGGGCATAGATCTTCTGAAAATCCTCCTT
The DNA here is from genome assembly GCA_004320125.1 of Scolopax mira. Taxonomy (NCBI): domain Eukaryota; kingdom Metazoa; phylum Chordata; class Aves; order Charadriiformes; family Scolopacidae; genus Scolopax; species Scolopax mira. The sequence goes on from BJBW01003104.1 coordinate 4,124, forward strand.
CCTTCTCCCTGGAGTTGTGCACTGCAGCGGGTGCAGGCCAGCAGATGTTTCACTGGTGGTAGCCTTCTTCCACAGTCTAAAATTCAGCCCTTCTTTCTCTCCTTTGCAACTAAAACGCATAATCCATCCACTCCCCGATATCTAGACACTTTTGGAAGATGCAGAGTTATCAAGGTGGATTTTGAAACAGACTGTGTAGTTTGAGCCCAAAAACAGCAGAAAATACAGGACTGAACCCTGAGAGTGCAGCCTTCCTATGGCACATCCTCACCTGCATCAGGGCACCCTGCTGTCAGAAGGAAACATTCCCGCCCAAAGCATACACTGACACCCTCTCCCTTTGCAAGCAGAATTAATCATACTTATGTGCCATATTCCATTTTAATTTTTATTGCATGGTCCAAGATTAATGGTTAATGTAGTACGTCTCCCCGTCTCCACTCCCATTACAATGGAGTGCTTTGAATAACTATTAACTTCGCGGTTAACTGAAAGAAAATTGTTAATCATCTACAAGCTTATGTTGCATAAAAATCATTCTCTGTAACCTTCCCCCGACTGTGGGAGAGCCCTTTCCTCAATACTGACCTTCAACGACACCTGCTACCTGCAGCCTGCAAAACACCGAAGATCATACTACACAGGCTTATCTGCTAGCCAAGGTCATAAACTACGTGAACTGGTGGAGCACAAATTATGTTTTTTGGTGTTGATCCAACATCCAGCTCTCCTGCTAGCAAAGATATGGTTGCTTGGGGTCCTCAGAAAGCACCTAATGAGTGGGTTTGTTTGTGGGTTGGTGCTTTTTCTTTCCCCCCCGCCCAAGTCAGCAAGTTAAGGCTAATCTGTGGAGCGCTGGGTGTTGCTGGGACACACGCTGTGACAGTACAGCCTGTCCTTCCCCCTTCACAAGACGTGCACAGCCTGGCATGTGTGTGTGTGCGCTGTGGTTCAGTGGCAGGGTTAGGGCTGCCTGCCCCAGGGACCAGCTCTCCTCTGGGCATTCCAGGTGTGGGGGGCACACCTTGGGAATTAGGTATCCCCCCCCCGGTCCAGAAAAAACTCCTGGCACCGCTGGCGTAGGGTGGCAGCTTCTGCTGCTGTCTGCCTCCCCGTGGAACTGCTGCAAGCGGCTGAGGAGCTTGGCTGCAGAGGTGCAGGCTCCCTGTCAGGCGGGTCCACACAGGAGGCTTGCATCCAGCCCTCCGTTCAGGAAATAAATCACCCACTGTTTGTGAAGTAGGAGGGAAGCACTTGGGACGGTGAAAGATTAGCCTGTAAGCCTCGCAAAACTCCCCTTCTGGCTGTAAAGATGGACTGCGGATGTTGTGTTTTTTAGCTCTTTAAATGATTATTTCTGTGCCAGACTTATTAGGCAAGGTATTGTTGGGATCTTGGCAGGGAGATAAATGCGGCTGCAGGCTTTGCAGTCGTTCCTCTCTGCATCTGGTCACTGTCAGGCCCTCAGCTAATAGGCCGAGGACTGTGTGCTACAGTAAACAGCCTCTGCAGCTGCTAGGGGCTAAATGTAACTATATATTGCTCCAAATACAAACATTTCCACATTAGGCATTGCGTGTCCTCCCCCAGCACAGAGCTGCAGCCATTGACCTCGGGAGCCTGCACTGCATCAGCTCACCCCGGCTTCTCCTTGGCCGGCAAATCCTGGCTCTTTTTAAGGCTGTGGCTCTCGAAAGTGAGAGCAACAACCCGAGCTCGGGTCAAGCGTTGTGCAACCTCCTGCATGCGGTCCCAGGGCCGAATGGCCAGGAGCCACAGGGTGGTGGAGGCGAAAGTCTGAACAAGGAGGGACTTGCTGGGGAAAGGGGTAGTAAGCAAGGTGGGGAGAGATGGGCGATCCTGGGCAGCAGGGAGCTGTGGCAGGAGGCTTTTGGAGGAAAGCAGAGATAGCTCCAGGATCTCCTAGGACTTTCCACACATCTCTGGCAGGACCCTCCCAAGCACTGCAGAGAGGTGGGCAGGGGCTTGGAGCCTCTCTTGGTGCTTGCTTGGGCTTCAGGCAAGTTCCTTTGCATGCAGACCTGAAGCCCTGTCTGTGCAGGTGAACCAGTACAGTGCTCAGCTTCCTCCCCTCTTCCTCCTCCCCTGCCATTAGCTTCCATCTGCTGTCCAGGGCTCCAGCGTGACTGATTGCAACAAGGTGTTTGCTCAACTTGTCTCCTGAGAAAGAACCATGTCTCATCAGCTGGGGCCTTTGGTCGCCTCTGTGATAAAAATAAAAGCAGCTTCCAAACAGCATCTGCAGGAGTGCTCACTTGTGCCCGAGGGGAGTCCGTGAGTGGAAGGGGTTTGGCATAGCTCTTTTCTGGTCTTGCCTGTTCCCCAGTCACCATGAAGGTCCATCCTCCTGTGCTGGCTCAGGTTAACTGGGTGGATGATAGGGTTCAGGGGGGCTTTCACTCCCACACAGCAGCTGGCTGGCTGAAAGCAAACTTCCCAGGAGGCTTGTCCAAGACCTGGCATCCAATGTGGCAGGTCTGTCCTGGACACCAGCCCCCGGTTTGGAAATTCATCTGACCGGGCCCTGCTTAAGTATGTTCTGATTAATTAAGTGTTAGCCCATTTACATCAGCCCTCCAGCCTGCTTGTCCACTGTGCAGCAAACTACTGCTCAGCGCTGCGGGAAAGAAAGACGCCTTTTGCTGTTTGGCTGACTCCCGGCTGGATCAGCTGGCCAGGTGCATGGCCAATTTCCATTGCCGCTTTGAAGCTGAGAAGTATTTCGAAAAGAATAGAGCCTTTAGCCCCATAAGTAAAAGCCATTTATCTTAGGATGAAAAAGTGCTGGCATGGAAAAATTCCAATGCTATGAAAGTCTCTTTTCCTGAATGTCTTGGATACTTGCTGGATTAGGTTCACTGGTAAGGAGCTCGGAGTTATGAATGTCTCTTTTACAGAAAAGAGCTGCAGAAGGAAAAGGCAAGCACTGGCACGCTTGTAAGTGGGACAGAACGAGACTCCCCATGGACTAGACATTTCTGAGATTGCTTTTAGAGGTACGGTCAGTAACGCTGCAGCGCACTGTGCTGGTAGTAAATACCCTATCGTAACCATAGCCGTTACCGTTTCCCAAGGGTACGGTATCAGCAGAATACCTTATATAAACAAAAGCAAAGCTCTATTGGCTTTGCTCTGCATGGCTGTTTAATAACACTTTGTGCTCCATACAGAGAGCATCAGAGTGTTTTATAGATGCTAATGAAATTAGCTTCACGATGCTCTGGTGAGGTGTTATTAGCCCTTTCACTGGGCTGAGCATGTGTGTGGTGCAGGACTCACAGCTTGTGGGGTGCATGGTCTGTGCTTTCCAGCAGGAGACACCCCGGTGGGACGGGACCTTCTGCAGCCCTAATCTGCTCCACCACTGCCCCCCTGGATGGTTTCTGCTGCCTGGCACTGAGGGTGGGTGCGGGAGGAGGTGGCAATGTCAGCAAGCATGCTGCTGTGTCACCATCCTGCAAGACACAGGCTTTACCCTGGTCAGAGCAATTTTCCACCACTCAAAGTCTGATGAGCAGAGACAAAAAACTACGACCTGTCCTCTTGGTCGCTCAGGGTGTCTCTCTGCTGAATTTCAGGACCTTATGTCAGCTTCTAGTGGTTGAGCTCCAGGGCTTTTCCTGCAGTGACTCCAAACAGCAGCCTGGATAGTGGGGATGCTGGAGAGGGCCATCTCTCGCTTGTGTGGCTATGACCTCTTTGGGTGAAAAATGGGATGTTCACTGCAGTTGTGCAATGATCCTGCCGTTCTCATGCACAGTAGCCCCAGTTTTGTAATAAACATCAGCATTGGCCCTGGGGTTGTTATTGGAGCTGCCACTGATGCTTTGCTTTAAATAGATCCTCAGCAAACCTCTTTGTTTGTTTTTCTTGACATGGTACTGACTGGTGCTTTCCAAGAAACAAGGGAAAAAAAGCTGGATTCACAGTGGTCACTTTGACTCCATCTGGCAAAAGATCTCCTAAGTGAGAAAGGCACAGCCATGAAGAGGAAAAGTAAACGGGTCACTGCGAGAAGCAGCCTGTTCCTTCTGACCCAGTGGTTGCAAAAATCTCACTGGTGCTTGCTTAGAAAATCCCTCCATTTTAGGATTTGCTCTGTCACAAGAATACCAAAGGGCTTTCCAGATACATGAGATCTGCATATGGAGTTTCATAGTGGATTTCATAAAGTTTACTGCACTTTACCTCACTCTACTAGGTAAATATTTTGCTTCCAAATCAAACTTACCTTTCTGGGTTGCAGAGCCTGTGAAGCTGGTAGGCTTGTGCCCGTTGCAGGGGTGAATTTGTGATAGAGTGGACTGGGGAGCAGGAAATGTGCTGGGTGCCCCCCATCCTGCCCCCCCAATGAGTGTGCTACATTCCCATAGTGGATTCTGCAAGGTTGTGGTGGCATGGGTGCTTGGAGGAAGGGCTGAGACCTTGTGCTCTCCCGTTGTGCTGCCGGGGCACGGCTGCCAGGGCAAGAGGCAAATCCTGGTGCTCAGGGCTTCAGCCCTGGTGAGTCACCAGTGTTTGGCCAGCAGTGAGCTCAGGCTGCAGCTTTTGGGTAGACCTTCCTGAGCCTCTCCCTCCAACCGGTCACAGGCGCTTGGAGATGTGGTCTGGTTTGTCTGGGAATGGGTGTTGAACCTGGGCTTTTCTACCCGTGGGAAGCTGACTTAGGAAGGCTTTGTGTGAACTGCTGGGATCTGTTCAGGTTTAGATCTGAGGCAGGGGAGTTCCTGGCAGGTTTTACTGCTGCTGGTTGCAGCCAAGCTGGGAGAGGCAACAGCACACAAAGATGCAGTGAGGGCTCAAGACGATGCTTCCCTCTCCTCAGCCAGAAGTCTGAACAACCCTTTGTGAAGCGGTCACTTTGACTAAGTCCACATCTAAATTCATGAACTTTGCTTAAGGAAGAGGTGGAAGTCTAGTCTTGGGGAAAACTCTGTGCTTCGGAGGTAATTATTTTCGTCCTGGGCAGAGCCAAACCCCATATTGCAACACAGGCTGAAACATGGATGTACTTGCAGGCTTCATCAGGTCTGGATCTAAATTTTGTGACTGGTTCTTTCTTAATGACTGGCAGGACCACATACTCTTGAAATCCAAACTGTCCATCTCCTGAAGCTCCACCTCTGGAGAGAAGTTACCAACAGCATTACCTATACACAGCACATTGGGTGGGCTTCTCATTGTGGGGGTGGTGAAAAACGCAGTTTAGTTTTATTTTAGGGCTGTGTTCACACACATCTTATTAGGCATACAAGAAGTGCCAGGGAGAGCTCAGGCCAGGTTTTTTGTCTGTGTCAGCCAGTGAGCTGTGGAGGGAGGGAGCTTGAGGCCCCTGGGCAGGCTCTGCCCTGCCTGCTGCTAATTAGAGCAAAACTCAAGTTTGAGGGGTGCTTCTACAAATTCTGTTATCATGACATGTAACATTGCCAACAGTCTTGATATATAGGTAGAAAACCCATCTTCATCTGAGCTGACCTCTGGCCTTTTGTAACACTGCTTAGAATTTGGGCATTTTATCATCTGAACGATAAGGTTCTGGTACTTCCCGCTTGGGTTTTTTTCTACTGCCTGTAGTGCCCGGAATATGTGTTAACAGTCTATTGATGGAAATGATAATTAGGGGATTTGTCATGAGAAATGAGCATGAACTTTTCAAGCTGTCAGTCAAAGAAAGGTTTTTTACAGTCAACTCTTGATTATCCGTGGGTGCATTATCTGAGCTGCAGATTAGATGTGCCATGTTTAAAAAACCCAGAACTCTTTCAGAGCCATTATAAAGTATAATGCACAGCTTTTTTTTTTTTCTTTCTTTTTATTTATAAGCCCATACTGCATCTTCAACTTGCTTTTTCAAAGGTAAAACACTACATTTGAGGCCTTATTTACATGCATTTTGTATTATTTGTTTTGCTTTTCTTTTTTTGTCCTCATTACCCCAGATACTGAAAGCTGAGCATATCTGATTATAGCATCAGTGGAGGAGGGCATGTGACACAGTAACCTTTCCCCAGCTGTTTTCTTTTCTTCTGGTTCTGCATAAGAGTTTCTGCAGTGTGATGCTGCACAGCCAGATGGGCTGGAGAGGAAGAGGGAGTGCTGTGCTGTGGGAAGAAAAAATAAAATAATATCTATACCTGAAGGAGCGTGAGTGAGTGACAAACAGCTGAAAGCAAAGGGATGTCTTGGAAACCATTTGTCAGGCTGGAGAAGCGGCGGCTTGTTGAAAACATGCCTGTTCAATTAAAAGGATGAATTGACAGACGAAGGCTCAGTGCAAATTCAGCTGCCATCGCTTCAAAAGCCCTCACAGCTGAATCAGCAAATTTGTTTCCGTACATAGTGGATGCAGCCAGCGTGCCATTACGATGCCCACAACAAGACTTACGTTAAACTCCTTAAATTAGCTGTTTATGATAGTCACACTCCATAGCTCCAGCTTGTTTTTTTTCCTGGGCCTCCTTTCCTTCTGATGCCTTTTGTTTTTGCAGCCCTGGGAACAGCTGCCGAAGCAGGGATTTTTGGGGAGGGAGCGGTACAACCTCAGCGCCACCCGTGCCGAGATTTTCAGCTGTGCCCCTCACACTCTCTTTGGCCTTTCCGTTGCCTACAAGTCCCACCGACCCGTGGGGTGCTGTCTGTCCCCACCGTTAGCCAGGGTCTGGGGTCTGGCAGTGCCTGTGGACCGATCCACGCAGCCCCGGCGTGCAGGAGCGCAGATCCACAGTGCCATGAACTTTCTCTTGTCCCTGCCTCTCCTTGCCATCTCCTTGCTGCCTCTGCTGTCAGAAACATCTTTCCTCTGCCACCACTTCTTCCCAAGCATTCCCACGTCTCCCCAGCCCAGAGCTGCTGCCCTGTTCTCCTCCTGGCATGCTGTGGATTGGGGCATGTTGTCCTCCTGCCTGGCTTAACTCCATTCCTATCAGGGCTGGATACAGCTAGTGCTAGAGAGGGACCCAAATCAACCCCACCCAGACCTTGACAACATTTGGGTCCAGATCCTGGTTTGATTAAAAAGCTCTCTGAGAAGTGACACCTGGCGTTTTTCGGTGTTGCTTGAAGAGTTTGAAACTAGCTCAGGATTTTCACAAAAACAAGTCGTGCTGGCTGAAGTATTATTGAATGGTTGTCAACATTAATCCAAAACCTATTGCCCTATAATAGTTTTATTCTCTCTTTTTTTTTTTTTTTTTGAGCTGAAGGAATGGAGAAGGCGTAAGAAATGGTAAAAAAAATAAAAAAACAAAAAACTTTTTCAATGAAAACAGAAAAAAAAAATAAAACTGTCGCTTTTTTATTCCAACTAGAACGTTTTCTGAAAGCAACTTTTGGCTGAAATTTTTCTTAAAAAGTGTTGGCTGAGAAATGTCAACCAGCTCTAATATCTTATGAAAGATGTTGCACTTAATAAAACTGCAGGCAGGCAGGAACAATATACCCATTCATCTCCGCTCAGCCCCCCGCTCCCTCTCCCTGCTGCCCTCCTTGCTCCCGCAGGCGTGAGCCCCGTCTGGTGACATGAGCCCTTCCACCACCGGCCTCGGTGGGATTTCTGGGCTAAGAAGTCACGTCGTGAGCCATGGCCACAGGGCAGCAGCCTGCAGCAGCTCGGGGAAGAGAGCATCCCTGCACCGGGGGACGCACAGCGTCTCTGCGGAGGGCAGTGGGAGCTGTGACACCTCCTGTGGACGTGCTACGTGGAGGCCAGTAAAACACAGGGAGCAAGCAGCGGTGCTGGCTAATCCTCATTTCCTCAAACAGGCTTTTTCTCTCCCTCTCTTGACCCTGGGGGTATGTAAAAGCTGGCTGTGCTGCGGGTGAAACACGGCCCCAGGGAGCTGGAGGAGGAAGGAGGGAGCAGCTGGGGCTGGGCACCTTTTGCAGGGGCGGCCGCCGGGCAGAGCTGCCTCCGGGGGCTTGCCCCGCTCCAGCGGTGGGACCGTGGGGACTGCAAAGAGCCTACTGCAGGCTCAAGCACCGTTTCTGTTTGCTGTGCTATTTCGGGAAGTTTTTCATAAGGTAAATAGGGGCCCCCTCTTGATTCATTGAGGCCATTAGTAAACCGTAGGATGGTATTTACATTGCTAAGGTATTCGCACAAGCTCTCTCCCAGACGGCAAGTTCACCGGGGAGGAGGTGACCTTCAGCGTTTCTTGTTTTGCCCTGTATCTGGCACACGGGGGGCCTGCCTGAGTGGAGTGCCTGGGTACTGTAATCAAAATAAATCATCCTTATCGTCGCTGGTGGTGATACTGCAATGGAAACAGAAACAGGCGCCTACTTTGCACTTTGCGAAAATGACATCATTGTGAGGAACGGGATGGGAGGTCAGAGGATGAACTCCAGGCGGCTGCTGCCTCCGCCTTTCCTGAGCCTGGATCTCCTGCCCAGTTTGGCTGGGGCACGAACAAACCACTGCGTGTGACCGGGGAGCTGGTCTCCTGTCCAAATTAAAGCAAATAACAACAAGAAAGTACTTCTAATGAGAGAAAAGGAGATAGTGTGGTGATGCTCTGGTTCAGCCAGTTACATTTTTTGTAGCAACATTGACAAAGGAACCCCCTCCAAGCCCCCTGTCTCTTCCCTCCCTGGGTGAACCATGAAACACAACTTTTCATTTTGGTCGCCTGGTCAGCTTGGGAGGAAAAAAGGTGTTCAGAGAGTAGTGGAACTATTTAAGACTGCTTTTTTTCCTATGGATTTATATGGTTCTCACGGTGTGGAGGGCTGGCTTTGACTGAATTCTTGTGATACTGAAGAAAATGAGCACTTGGAGAATCTACTCACACTAGCACTGCTATGGATACCATAATCATAGGAAAAAACTTCACAGTTTGCATGTATTAAACCCCAGCAATTCCATTTAAGAGCAGGTCATGGGCTGAAGACTGAATTCTCTGATGCCCAATAAGGTGTAATAATTCTTCTCCTTCAAAGGAGGATTTGTAGAGACCCTGTCCAGCTGCGTATTTTCACGAAGTTTGTAGCAGCAACTTCCTATCTCAGAGGCTGAAATATTTCAAAGAAGATTTTCCGGTTGGTGTCAAGGAGAACAGATGTGGGAAAGGTGGGGAGATGTGCAGGGAAGAGAGGGCCTGCTCTTGAAGCAAAGCCAGGTGAAGCAGGTCCTGTCTCGGATTGTGAGCAAGGCACACAGGCTGCCCGTGCCTCTGTGCCTGGCCATAAGGCAGGGGTGAGCACGAGTGACATTTGCACTCAAGCTGTTGAGCACTTTGGTCTCCTTGAATCCTTGGGTAGGAGACATCTCTCCTTTGCTGCAGGCCCTTCAAACCCTGTAACTAAGGTGCTGGCTCCTCCACTGTCTCTCATGGTCCTGTCTCTTTCCTCCCTGGGAGAGGGTAGTCACGGGCATCCCACCTGCAGGGTAAGCTGGGGAAGACTCCACCCTTGGTGAGCCACCCCATGCTCCCCAGTGATGCTCTGCACTCTGGCAGGACTAGGCAAAGGGCTTTAAGATGAGTTTCTTTAACGCTTCCACACTCCTCCTTTTCTTCCTGCCTCAAAGAGACAAACCTTAGCTTTGAAGTCTTTGAAACAACATCAAAGGATGAGATTTCCAGAGGAGCTTAAGGGAGTTGGGTGCACTCATCCCATTGATGGTCAACAGGAGATGGGTGCTTAATCCCTGGAGGTGCTGGGGAGGAAGCGAGAAGAAGTTGGCAGCTCAGGAGCTTTGTAAAAGGCAGATCCTGCCTTTTTTCTGAAGATAAAACATGATGGATTTGAAGATGATGTCCAAAACTCAGGTTTGCTGTGAAAACTGCCAACTGCTTTTTAAAGGAAAAGCACTTAAAAACAGCCTATGATTTTGCCCCGTCCAGAAGATGGTAATTGATCTGATGATAACTCAGGTGCTGCCACTTGCTCTCTCCTCTGCAGCACTGCGGGTGTAGCACAACCTTGCTGGAAACCTGAAAGCCTCTCAACACAGAGGCTGTTACCCGTGGAGGCAGTACCACTTCTCTGCCTCTTTTTGTGTCACCTTTTAGTGCAGCCCATTTTACTTTTTGGCAGGGGGATCACCACCCCTTTGCTTCAGCTGGTGAATATTAAACCCGGGTGGTTTCACTCTGCCACCCTCGATGGGAGAAGCTGGGGAAGCTTGCACCATCAGGATCTTCTCACCACGACCAGTGCCGATGCTGGCCAGCCGCTTGGGACCCTGAGGTGCAGACAGGACTTGCTGGGAGCTGTAAATGCTGTTTTGGCTGAGCCTGCTCAGAGTGACATGCCACCAGGCGAGCGAGCCTGTGAGGCATGGGGCTACTGCTGGTCCCCGACCTCGGGGCTGAGCTGTGGGGAGAGGCGGTGGGAGTGGGCTGCAGCCAAGGGTGGCCATCAATGGGCTCCTGCAAAAAGGCAAAGGAAACTTGGCTGCAGCCTTGCTGTTGTGCTATTTTTGTTCAAGGTAATAACAGGAACTCCACTATAAATAAAAATAGACAAGTGAAGAATTTCCCAAGTCTGTCTTTGCTCATTTCTTTCCTGGTGAGGAATTATCCCACTCCAGAAGAGTAAATTCTTCTTGTCTGCTCCTTGGAAACAGGGACAATAACACTGGAAGGGAAAGAAGAGATTATGGAGCTGTCACGAGGGTGACAGCAACATATCGTACACTGTGTGCCAAAAATGCATCCTCCAAAGCAAATAATAGCCGTGCTCTGCAGGGCTCATCCTGACAACGTGAGGGCAGGCAGAGCCAGCCTCGGCCGCTTTTTGTGCCAGCTGCCCTGCCAAGGCTGCACTGGGACAGGGCCCTTATCTCTCGTCTGCCCAGTGGGGACCCACAGCTGGCTCTTGGGGTGGCTCTGCTGCTTTGCTCCCCTCCTGCCTGTCACCTGCACTTCAGCAGCACCACACCATCAGCAGCACAGAGCATCCCTGCCTCAGCCGATAGCCAAACAAGGGGTAGGAGGTGTGAGCTTCTTTCCCTGATGAAGGGCAACAAAGCTGGTGAGGGGTCTGGAGATCAAGTCTCATGAGGAGCAGCTGAGGGTTGTCTAGTCTGGAGAGAAGTGAGGGGAGACCTCATCACTCTCTACAACTACCTGAGAGGAGGTTGTAGACAAGTGGGGATTGGTCTCTTCTCCCAAGTAACACAAAATAGGACAAGAGAAAACAGCCTCAAGTTGTGCTAGGGGAGGTTTAGATTGGATATTAGGAAAAAGATTTTCACCAAAAGGGTTATCAAGCATTGGAACAGGCTGCCCCGGGAAGTGGTGGAATCACCATCCCTCGAGGCATTTAAAAGATAGGTAGACATGGTATTTAGGGACATAGTTAGGTTTTTGCAGAGTTAGGTTGATGGTTGGACTCGATGATCTTAAAGGTCCCTTCCAACCCTTCCAATCAGTTCTATGATTCTATGATATCTACTGTCTTTTCACAAAAGACATTCTTTTGCTGCAAAGTCTGAATTTCTGGGGTACTTTTTTATTCCCGTATGATCCAGGGAGCTGAGACTCTCCCACCTTTGCCCACTGAATGTGTCTTTTGGTTAATAATTACTGCTGTAATCAGAAAAGTGCATTAACCGCTCTGTTCCCACAGAACCATGAGACTGTGCCAAGCACTGGATTAACTGACCCTAGCATCTTGTCACAGTCTGCCCGCCCCTCTGATGGTGCTAAAGGCTGTTTGCTTGATCCATTTCAAGTATTCTTAGTGTTTGAGGAAATCCCAAGCCACCTGGAAAGACATTTTACCAGGATCTCCAGCAGATGCTTTGAGGACCCTGCAATGTGCTGCAGACCGCAGTGAGAATGGGATGTAGCAGGGTCAGAGGGAGCACTATGGGGGTTTGCAGGGAGAGGTAGTGACTCACCAGGAGTGGGAGTCTTGTTAAAGCTGTCACATGGAGGTAGCATCAAAAACTCACCCAGTTTCAGATGTTGATTTTTCCATGCTCGGCTATTCATGGCTAAAATAACAAGGTGCTTAAACCCGCTATTACTGTCTGTGCAGAAAGTGAAGGACAAAGGATGTCTACTCTCAGAAGCAAATACAGAAATGTTGTGGGGTTTGTTTTTTTTTTGCGGCTTGTAAGCTGTAAGATAGTATTCCAAACTCCTTATTTTTGAGAAGTTTAATTATGCTTTAACTGAAACCAAAACGTGAAGACATAGAAAGCAATATATTTTCTCTGAAAGTGCATTACCCATTTTTTAATAGAAACCAGTCATTGATATTGAAGGATAGATACTTTGAAGAAAGAAGGGAGGTTAGATTGTTGTTTCTGCCCCCAAATCCCTGCTACCCTGTGATCAAATTTCTGATCAAAGTTTACAAAGTTTGAAACTGCAGAGTAAAGAGAAATGCAAAGCAGCTTGTGAATGAAGAGGTGTGAAACCAAGGGTGTGAAACAGCAGATCTGATCTGTCAGGTCAGCTTTCTCTATGTACTGAGATGTAACCCACAAAAGATAGGAAACTCTGCCATACAATATTTGGACTTGAGAATACTTTTTAAAGGCCTGTATGCATGTAGTCACTGGCACCATGGGAGATGGGTATCCAGGGAAAGAGGATGTACGCGAGTATGAAACCTTGCTAGCAGGGATAACAAGCTCAGAGAAGCTGAATGAGGCCTGAGAAGTCCAAGTTCTGTCCTTACTTATGAATGCAGCTCCTGTCTATGGCTGTGGATATTTGAAGGATAAAGTGCATGGACGGTCTCACTCTCTTTCTGCCTCCTGCTGTCTGCATAACTGACAGAGTGGCTCTGGTGTTAAAATCATCTAAGCAGACGTGAAGCTTCTCCATGCCTCTACCCTGGTTGCCTTACTGAGGAGCAGAAGACAATTGTGACTGACAGGAAGTGCTGCAAGAGAAAAAGTGGGTGGTGGTTCTAATTTAGGGATGCTCTCTAATTTTACCTGTTTTCTCTCTAATTTAGGGATTTAGTGCACATTGGTTGGCTAAAGCTTAATACAGAGAATGCAGAAAGGTGCTGTGCTCATCCACTGCCTTGCTGAAGCCTGAATTTTCAAAACAGCCTGCTGCTTAGGAGCAGGATCTTTACTGAATCCTTTACTTTTATGCTTGTCAAGCATTTCCAGAAGAACATCTTTGTATTTAAAGATTTTTCCTGAAGCTTATGATCAAAATTATTTTCAGCTCAGAGCTTAGCCCTCTGATGTACTAGCCTTTGTTTCATCATGGCATCGGTCTAGCCAAGCACTTACATCCATACTTAAGTTTAAGTGCATGCCTAATAGAGTTAAAAACAGCTTCAGGAGTGTCCCTTGCTGCCCTACTGAACAGTCACAGGTGATGTGTAAATGTAGTTGTCTTGCTGAATCAGAGCTAAGTGATAATATGCTCCCACTAGCTGAGGTGGAGCAGTGAACTGCATGTGTTAACAAGGTGAGATTTCAGAGTGGAGGTGATGTTAGAGGACAGGGAAACCAGCTTTTAATAGCATTCACTGCACCTTGACATAGCTGCAAGACAAGAGCCTGAGCTGGAAGGGTAGGAATTTGAGACATCTCTTGGAAGTGGTTTGGGCCTTTTGCATCTTTATTGGCTTTCTGTGCAGGTATACAGTGAGGAAGGTTTCTTCTGTTCTCATGTGTGCAGTCACACATCTTAGTTTCTCATGGTAGGACAAATAGGCCACCAAGAACAGAAAGTAGGACATTTGGCCTCTTTCCTCCATGGGAGGTACAGTGAAGATTGGCTTCTGAGAACTAGGACAGTACCTCCAAAAGTAGAACATCTGGTCACCCCTTTCCTGTGTGTGTTGCCTTGCAAATGTATTCTCTCAAGCTCAAGAGTTAAGAGACATTTTTGGCCTACTTAGGGAAATATTTTCTGAAAATAGGGACAGATACACTGGAACAGACCAAAACCTCTGCTTTCCTTCTGGAGCACGAAGTGGACCTAGCAATTGGAGAAGCTATGTGCTGGGCAAATAAACCCAACAGCTGCTCTGCATCACTTCTTGCATATGGAGCAATGCCACAATTTCAAATCTGCCCTCCTTGGCCAGGAGGTGTTCACTTTTCAGCAGCAGGACATGGACAGAAGATATTGCACTGCAGTGTGAGATGATATTTCATAATAGGGAGCTGTTTCCAAATCAAACTTGTGTGTGTGTGCTATATGCATATATAAAACAACATATGTTTGACCAGAAACAAAAATTTGACTTTCATCCCAGTAAAATACATAGAAAGCATCCATAGAGGGTTTCATTGCCCTGCATTAAGGTTCTTCTCTAAGTGTAATTAGGTCCATAATGTCTACATTCCCATCTGAGTGCTAATGATGCCAGTGGGACATTAGCAAGTTGTCCTTGTCAGTAGAATGTGCTTGGGGACCATGCAGCAGCCTGTGTGGATAAACAGGAGCAGAAAGTACAAACCAGGTCAGCTAACACAGTTCTTGGAAAGACACTGCTGTCCTCACTGGTTAAGGAAAACCCCTCCGTGGCTTCCTTGATGATGGCCATTAATGTTTCCACCTGGTTGCAACTTGGGCTAATCCCACATGGGTTTCTCACCTTGAGCCAGAGGTTATTTAGAGTGGCTGTGCTGCTCTGAAGTCTGGGTTTGCTCTCTTGGAACTCATCATTAGTCAAGTCAGGTATGAGACTGAATCTTAATAGTTAGAGAGAGAGGCTAATAGAAAGGGAAGCCTTCCATATTTATTTATTTTTTTTTATCCAGTAAGTGTGCTATGGTAATGAATTTGGAGCCTAGAGGCTCTAGTTGTGGTGGGAAGTTCACTGTCTTGAGAACAGGTCTTTAATCCACATGAAGAGGTGTTTCATAAGCTGTATGTGATGCCCTGCTTTGAATATTAATACCCAGCGCACTTATTCAGCTCACAGCCATTTAATGGAAATACCATGTCTCTGTGAGGCCAGACTGAGCCCTTGGGTGCTCTGATTTTTTTTTTGCAAAGACAGTTTCGGGTTGTTCTGTACTCTTAATTCAAAATTTGTATTCAGCTTAGAGTCTCTGACACAGCAGCATACATATTAGATAATATTAACTGATTTTAGATTTAATGAAAATGTGAAGGAGACTATAGGACAGCAGGCTTGGTCTACTTAGCCAAGTGACCTGTTAGTTATATACTTCATGAAGTTACTTAATCTTTTACAGGGCAGCCCCTTCTAAAATAAAATGACACGAGGCAGCCACTGTTCTGATGAGCGCTCGTGTTTTTCAAGACCTTCAGCAAAAGCTGGAGAATGAGTATTCAGCGTGAACTGAGATACATTCTAGCTGTGTCAGCCATGCTGCTTTTGTTTTTCATCTTTATATCTGTGGGCAGAGCTGGGAAAATGGCAGCGATGGAGCCTCTGTTGTAGCCCTTGCTCCCACAGAGTGCTGATGGTCCAGGGCTGAGGGTGCTGCACCTATGGTAGTGGCAGGCTTGCAGCGAGGTGAAGGTCTTGGAAATGGAGGTGGACAGCCCTGATTTTTTTTTGGTACTGCCTGTGATAATGCCTGGGGAAGATGGTTTGGGCTGCTAATGCTTGGCCATGGTCATGGCCCACCCGAGTAACCAGGAGCTGAGCTGAGCCAGCTGCCTCGTTGGGGGATCCTTCCCACAAAGCCAGATGTAGTGAGCAATGAATTGTTGCTTCTGTGTGGTGATTGCTGCAACCGGTTTGCTCTGCCAGGGCTAGAAAGGGATGTGTTTTTCTCCGGGCAATTACTATGTTTGCATGTGCTCCCCATTAAAACGCAGCATGATTACTTGACAGCTATGGCTCTTGCTCTCTGGTGGCCAGCAGGACAGGACACATACTTGCAATGCAAGGATCCTGCTTATGTGTCTGGGCAGAGGCAAGGCAGGGTTTGATGTGCATGTAGCAGGGGTAGCTAATTTGTGTCACACAGAGGTGCCTAGTGTTTGCACTGTAAGTCACGTCTCTGTGTTTGTTTCTACACTTTTTGCTGTCTCGAGGGAGCTATTTGGGAAAGAGTTGCTTGGGATCTGGCTTCTGGTGGTATATAAATTCTCGTCTGGTACAAAATTTAGGAGATGGCTCAATCCAGTGACACTTTCTTGATACGAATGTCTCTGGGAGGCACAAGAAGTAGAAAGCCAAAGCTAAGAAAGGTGCACTAATATCTTTGAAAGATGTCTCCGAGTCCCCTGGTGTGATAAAACAGGCAGGCACTGAGTCGAAACCATTGCCTAGTATGCAGCAAGTTTCTGTTTTATTGTTTTGTTCTGCCACTTTCCACCCTTGTCTGTGAGATCTCATGTTGCACCTTACCTTTAAACTCAGACTGTAAATCCTTTTCAGGGACCGTTTTATGCTACTCGTACCAAGCAAGGACCTCAACCTAGAATTAACTTAGCAACAGTTAAAGATGTTTTGGTCTCTTACTCTCAGTGAAATCAATGGAAATTGGGTGCCTATGGCTCTCTGTCACGACTTCTCTGATGGTGTGTTTAAAGGTATGTTTCACAGTGGTGGTTCTCTGGGGTTTCCCCTCTAGGCTCTCCAGCTTGGGAAACTGGCTGGAGCACAGCAGCTCCCTTCTGGACAGGACAGTAGGAAGTCCCACCGTGGGACCAGAGGGTACCTCTGGCCTGCGTAAATTAACCCTAGTCTTTGGATTAAGAAAACGGTAAGAAATGGTTATGAAATTAAACATTTGTGTGCAAAGCTCAAGCACATAGACCTTGCAAACTGTGCTTACCAGCAAACCCATCTTCTCTACTGCATTCATTCCTGCATGAGGCAAGAGGCTCACTTAACACTTTGGACCAAAACAAAGTGCTTGCAGAGACAGGGGCCTGGAGCTCCTACATGAGTGACAGCAGTGTTACTCTGCTGAGCCCCGGGAGAAGCAGTCCCCATGCTGGTGCAAGGGCAGCAACATAAATATGATAACGAGTGACAGCCAAGTAGCCTCCAGGTGTTTCTGGGTACATGATGTGAGGAACTGGTTTGGACTGCACATGTCTCCGAAGCAAGATCAAGGTATGATATGCAAAGGCCTCTGTGGGGTGAGAAAGCAGAAAATAAATAATGAAACTGTCTACCAAAGCTGTAACTCTCTGTTGATGAATTCAAGGAGCATCAACGAGCATCCCGATTTTTGATAGCATGTCAGGTCACCCAGCCCAAGTTTCAACAGGAGATCAAGCCACTCACAGCAAAGAGAGGAATGAAAACAGGTGTGCTGCAGGCAGGGGGAGTTTCAATGCCCCCTCTACCTCCCACTGGAGAGGCAGGTGGTGAAAGTGTGTCATTAGCCTTTGAAAGACCTTCTCCCCTACCTGCCACTGCCTTGCATATGGGACTGCTCCTCTGCCCTGGTGGGTGCCTTCTCCTCGGCTGGTGGGTGTGTTTGGTTTCTTTGGTGCTCGAGCTCATCTGGGAGAGTGGTGGTGCTTTCGGGAGACAGGGAGGCTGTGCAGAGACACAAAGAGGCAACAGGGGCACAAGGGAGAGGGACTGGTGGTCAAAGAGAGATGAAAGGCTCCAGACCAGGCAAGGGGGAGGGTCTGACCTGCTGGTTCTGAGGTTTGCTGGAAGCCAAACAGCTGTGTCCTATCTCTCTTTATGTGCTATCAGCTTGAGAAAATAGCCAGAATTGTTTGTCTTATGAGTGTCCTTTGTGTGGATGCGCAGGGGAAGCTCTATTGGGTGAAATATATCTATCTGTATTTGGAGCACCTCACCTCCAAAGAAGAAGACAGGCTGAGAGACCTGGGGTTGTTCAGCCTGGAGAAGAAAAGGCTCTGGGGAGACCCTACAGCAGCCTTCCAGTACCTGAAGAGGGCCTACAGGAGAGATGGAGAGTGTAATGATAGGACGAGGGGTTTTTGAACTGAAAGAGGATAGATCTAGATTACTAGATTGTAGGAAGATATTCTTTACTATCACTGTGGTGAAACACTGGAACAGGCTGCCCAGAGAAGTTGTGGATTGCTCTGTCCCTGGAGGTGTTCAAGGCCAGGCTGGATGGGGCTTTGAGTAACCTGGTCAAGTGGGAGGTGCCCCTGACCATGGCAGGGGGGTTGGAACTCGATGATCTTTAAGGTCCCTTCCAACTCTAACCATTCTATGGTTCCATAATTCTATGAAATGTAGATACTGCTCCCCAGATAACACCCTGGTGGTGTTGGTGGGGCTCGCAGTGGGGCTGGTGTCCTCATGGTTTTGCAACACCACATAGGAGCCAGAAGCTGAGGCTAAGGTGGCTGCAGTGCCAGTAGGGTGGTCTCCCTCCACTGTTACACCTGACATACAAAATTTCTTCCCCCTTCCAGATCCAGGAGGTATCTTTGTCTCTGAGCTTTTGTTTTGGACTTCACTCGGTTTTGTCCGTTTTGTATAGAAGAAAGAGATGGCTGAAAAGGCTGCTCCTGATGAGGATGAAGAGAGGGAGGTGCCGGAAGGACTGGTGAGCAAGGAGTTTGAGCTGGGTCTGACAAACAGGTCTAGGCTGGGGGAAGGATCTCTTCCTTGTGAAAAGCGGAATTTGTGGCCTGCAAGCTTGTTTAGAGGGCGTGGGGCTGGGACAGGATGGCAGCAACCCTGGCTGTGAGGCTGGAGAGGACAATGAAGTTCTTTCTCCCTTTTCTCTCCAGTGGGACGTGTGCCATGCATAGGGTAGGACTGGAAGCGGGACCACTGGGCCTGCCTTTCTCAGTGACTTGCCTCTGCCTTTGTGAACGCAGTGCTGGAGCTGCCAGGAAAGCAGAGGCTGTGCTCATGGTGGCTCCGTGGTGAACCGGGAAGTGGCAGGGGCTCATGAGAAATAACAAATCTGAGGAGAGGGATTTGTTTTCAAGCCTGAAGTAGGCACAGAAACTTGCACGAGGGTGATTTACATACTTAAGCAGGGTTTTGGCATTTGTGCCCAGCCTTGTGGTTCATTTCCTCATTCACTCAAAGGCATAAAGAGTGAACAAATGTTTGGTAAACAGGAACCTAAGGTTTCAGCGATGAAAAGCTTTAACTCTCGCCCACAGAGCTGCTTGCAGCATTGGCTTAGAAGCATAGCGTTCTTCAGAAGATGATGGTTTGCCTCCTCCCCGATCTCTTGCTTGGGTAGCTCCAGCTGTCCCCCCCAGCGTCCCCTTGTGGGAAGCACCCACCCCATGGTTGGCAGCCTGACTGGCAGAGCTGCTGCGCTGCCAAGGGCTTGAATGAGCAAGGAAAGCACGAAGCGAGGTGGGGCCCTTCGGTTTGGCCTGTCAAACGCTGGCGAGGGCCAAGCTGGGAAACTTGTACAGCTGCTGCCCAGGCTCGATTTGGTCTATGAATAACTGGAGAGCTTTCCATCACCAGGGCTGTCGGCTCAGGTATTTGCAAGCACTTTATTTGGTGGTTTCTTTTTAGTGTGGTGGCTGGATGGGGAGGACAGGATGGAGAGAGGAACCTTTCATGCTTCAGCCTTCTGCAGCATCCGGCGTTTTCATGAAACCACAAAGGACGTTAAAGAAAAAAGAACAAGCGCTCTGTTTATAGGGATTTAGACCATCAAAACAGAGAGGGGGCTGTGTTGTTCAGTGATTGCTTGGAGTCAAGGAGCCTGAAGACTTAAGTTCACAGGAGATGGGCTTCCAGGCTGGAGCCCACCCTGCCTTCCCACCCTCCCTGGACCACAGTTTGCTGCCCCTCACTTGTGCTGCCACAAGGGTTGGCAGAGCTGGCTTGCACTCTGTACCTGGTGTGCTGCCCAGCATTGCTGGGCATATTAAAAAGTCTCTCAGGAAAGTGACTCCAGCCTTCTGCAGCTGCCTGGGAATTTGCCTTGTGCAGGGTTTTCCACTCAGAGCCCCTTGTGGGGAGCATGCTACACTCAAGGAGAAGCGTTCAGCACCCTGAACCAGAACTGCACAGGGAAGGGAGTTGGGCAATCTGTAGTCCATGCACCATCAGTTGGTGCTGCACCGGTTGAGAGCAAATGTTCCTTTCCACCAACTATGTTCAGTGCAGATTTTTATGCAAGCATGATAGTGGGAGGTAGTGCAGAAACAGGTCTGATGGCAATAGCAGAAAGGCTGCTGCTCCCAAAGGTAGTCCCGGTGCTTTTTTAGGAGCGTTGCACCAGAACAATTGCAGTGGGAGGGAAAGGGTGATGACAGACTGTGATTCTTAATCACTCATGCTCCTCTCTCCTCAGTGTCCAAGCTGACTGAAATTAAAAATGAAAGCAATTGTACAGCATAAATCAGATGCTGGAAGTCCTTTTCATGATCTAAAACCAGTGTCCCTGGCTCCTGGGCTCCGTGCTGAGGGGGACAGCAGGGTGTGAAGTTGCCCCAGCCCACCACTCACTCACCACAGTTCATCCCTGGAAGGAGCAAGCTGCAGAACAAGAAACAGCCTGTGAACATCCCAGAGCCACCCAGTGCTCCTTGGTAGGTTTCTGTGGACGAAAGCGTTTTGGAGGGATGCAATGCAAATGCTGCATTGCCATTGCACTGAAGGTCTGTCCAGCTGGTGCAGGGCCATGGTGGTGGTTGCAGGAGCCTGCCGTCCCCCTGCTACTGCACCTCGGGGGCTGGCACTATTTCCAGAAAGGCGGGGGATAAGTCAGGGGGAGACCGTGGGAGAGGCACAACTCCGCATGGCTGTGGGTGCCCTGCACAGAGGAGCAAGTGACCCCCGGCACACATGCTCTGTCTCCAGCTTGGCACATCGAAAGTTTTCCATCTGATTAGAAGCTGCTCTATTTTCCTAGATAAAGCCTCTCCTGGCCACTGCCAAAATTCCTGGTTTCTCCTCATTGCTGGAGTGCTCGTATCTTCTAGGAGGAAGAGCTGGAGGAGGCAGAATAAACAAATAGGTTTTCACTCGTATTTTTTAGTCACCCAGCGGCCATTGGACGCCTCATTTAAGTATATTATTAGCAACCCCAACATTCCAAACATAAACAGCAAGCAAAACTGTATGTGTACGCTGCCTCCAGACGCTGCTGGTGCATGTTTCTGCTGCATGGGCTCTCTGCATCCTGAGAACGGCTCTCCCAAGCCTGCCATCGCTGGCGGGCAGAGACAGTCCACAGGGTGCCAGGCTATCCCTCTGCAAGGAGGGCCAGCACCCGCTTCTGCACTCCCCCAGGGCTCAGCCCCCTTCCAGGGGTCAGACCCCCCTGAGTTAAAAGGGCTGGCGATGTGCAGTGCTCTCTCAGAACAGGCATATGTCCAAATCATCTCCTACTAACCTGCAAGGAAAATACTGGGCTGAGGCTATTTTAGAATCCTTTGAAAGGGCGAGGACTGAATCAAGTGCTTATGTTTTATTATCCAGCTTTCCTTAACAAGCTTTCCATTCATGGAAAGCCAGTAAAATTTTGAAGTCATATTTTGGGTGTGGAAGAGACCTTGTAAATTCTAGTACTTATGGAATCTGTGAAAATTATTTTCTCTTTGGGGTTACGTAACAACATTCCCAGAGATAATCCCAGCATTTTGGGATTTTCTAGGGACAAAGGGAAAGTGGATTAGTTTTTCAGACCTTCCAGTCAATATTTTTGATAGCTAAGTTTCTGTGGATCACATCTTTAGTGTTATTTTGAAATATATTTTGGTGTCATGTAAGTTATCACTCAGAGACAACACAAAGTGCTTCAGACACTAGGCAGAGAGCCAAAATCTGTCCTTGGATAATATCAGGGAGTCAAAAGGAACTGCAGATATCTGAAGGTCAAGTTGGACCCAGAGCTCCTGCAAAGCTGAAACATTAAGTGTGCCAAAGAAGTTTCAGGCGGGCAAAAGTAGTTACCAGCAGTTTCCAGTTGCTTTGTTCTGGTGATGGGGAAATAAAATGTGTGTAAGAAGAGGTGAAAGGAACATACTAAATGCATCTTGTAGGAATAGATGAACCCTTTACTGGGTGCATGGTTTTTTTCCTTCTTTTACTGACTTTGTCCATTGGGTCTATCTTGCAAGCTGGCACTTATGTGGAAGGATAGGGGTGCTTGCAAGAGGCATTCGGCTAGGTCCACCTCCTCTCCCCCAATTCAGAAAGACCTCTCCAAAGCCCTATGTGCAGACATCAGTGAGTCCACATTACTAAATACTCTCTGCTAAACACTGATGCTGTGCTTGGCCAACACCTTATGAAACACATCCTGTGTGTGGAGATTACAAACTAGAGAGCCCTGATGAGCATTGGGGTATTCTACCAAGCATAGCCAGAGGATGGGCTGTCAGAAAGCATTGAAGCTTTTTGGATTTGGTACGGGCAGTAATGTGACAGTGTGTTCCAGTGTTGTGTTCCTTGCCTACAGAAAGACGAGGGAATTCCCAGACATTTTACTGGGAGAAACGACTGAGCATACCCAAATAAGCAGCAGGCTCCCCAAGAAAGCAGACTTTCCCCCCACCCTGTTTCTGTACAAGATCTTCCACTGTGAATCACAGATCTGATCCTGCTGCTAAGAGCACTGAGCTTACCCACCCCTCTGTGCCTGGGCTCACAAAGAAACCTCCTACAGTGTGGAAAAGTCTGGTATTTTCCTCTCTGTGCCTTTGTAATCTCTACCCTGCAGGTGTGGAAGGGCTCTGCAGTCCTCATGGTCAGGTCAGAGCAGGTTGTCAGACAGGAGGGACAGGCAGGGAGCTAGCACAGGAGCTGAGCATCCCTCTGGGTGTTGCTGTTCCTGCTCTGTCAGGTCACTGGCTCTAAGAGGACAAAATTACCCTTTCTCTCTAAAATGAAAAAAAAAACCCAAAACCGGATTTACACATGTATCTGAGGATCCCGCCTTCCAAACTGCTGTCCTGCCTTCTGCACCAGGTTGAGCTTGGTGCATCCTGCAGCACCAGGGTGAAAATTTGCAGCCTCAAACACCAGGCACAAGCCCCTGCCGAAGAGCAGAGAGTGGTTTGGTTTTAGACTGAAATTTGGAGTGAGTGTTGTGCCTTGGAAAGGGGCAGACCTGCAGCCCTATTCTGAGGGAAGGTGCTCTGAGATTTCAACAGCAAAAAGGCCAACAGCACTCAAAATAAATTATTAGAAAGCCTACATATTTAATAAAAGCAAGATCTTTTTTTGCAGGATTTTTGATCTAGCAATCATTTCCTATTACATTGTCTGGAGTGATGTAAAATCCCTGTAGAAGAGGTTATCATTCTCTTTTGAACCAGAAGGCTTCCCCATGAGGACAGAGGTTGAAGTTGTTCCAGGGGCAGCACTGAGCTACCAGGTATCTGTGTCTGGGGCTTGGGCTGCCCATGGTTCCCTTTGGTGTGAGCCCCAGTGATGTGTCTGCGCCCAGGGCTGTCACAGGGATGCACTCCCCTGCTTCTGTACCCAGTGGTGACTGGGCTGGCACCCACCACCCTGTGTCATGCTGGCCTGGGGCCACCAGCTTGTTCCGCACCAGCCCCGAAGTCATCTCCAAATAGCAACAACTCTTTCAAAGTCTCCATTAAATTAATTTGAACTTTACAGGCAACTGGTTCACTTTGGGTTCCAGAATATTGCCTTGTGGTTGCTAATAACCTGGGCCAGAACTGAGCTGGTGATTTATAGGGGAAAGGCTTTGTATCTGCCTCCTTAAGTGCCTGCCTTGCTGCTTTGCCTCTCTCCCCGATCTCTCTTCCTATCCCCTTGCCACTCACGTTCTGGGTATTTCCAGCTACCTCTGAACGAGGCATTAATGTAGATAAATATTACTGCAAGGAAGTAATGGCCAAATACTCTCTGCATCATCTATATGCATTGGTTGGGGAGTGATTTTTCATTTCATACATCATTTGCTGTTTCAGCATGTGGCAATTCTGCAAAATGAGGAAGGAGAATTAGAGATTTGAAGAGCCCACCCCTTGTTTCTGCCATTCCCAGCACTTGTGAGCACGGGCACACGATGATTGCTGTGTGGTCACTGGCCTGAGACGTGTTTGGATGAGCTCATGTGAATCTTGTCCTGACCACCCTAGACACTTTCTTTCTTCCTCTCTTTCTGTCTCTTTCTTCCTCAGTTGGGCTTAACACAGACATGTAGGTTTAATCTCCTTTTCCACCCACCCACAAACCTCCACCTCGCTGTATTCTGTGTTATTCGGTGTAATTGGTCCCAGCACATAACACATAACGCAGCCCTTTCCCCTAACTCCAATAAGAGCTCATACACCAGTGAAGTAATCTTTCCCACCTGGGCTGCTCCTGTGGTTTCATGTCACTTAATCCTCCCCTGTGAGCTGAGGATGAGTTTAAGGTAACATCTGCTCGGTTTTGTGTTGGTTGTGTTCATACTGGGAGTCCCATAGTTCCCATTGTTGAGCACAGCTTTGCCAAAGTCCCATGTTTTCTGGGAGATAACTGACTCTGCTGGACTCACCCTGCTACTAGAGGCTCCATTAAAATCAAGGATGTAGGTTCAGTGAATTTACTCTTCTGGACCACTGTGCTTATCCTGCCTGCCTATTTTCCCCTTGGGTTTCTTCATGAATGCCTTTTTCCCCCTGCTTTCTCTCTGTCACAGGCTACGAGGTGGGAGCTGAGCCACCTGCCCCTCAGCAAGGCTGTGGTCCCACGCTGGCAATGTTGGTGTGACAGCCTTGCTGCAGAGCCTTGTTTGAAGTCTTCTGATGGAAAGGGCTACCAAAAGTACTGTGTGCTGACTGCTCGTCAAAGGCAAGATGCACCCTCACACAGTGCCCTGCCAGCAATGCTTCCACTCCCCGAGAAAGCTGTGGGCATCAGGGATACCCTGCAAAGCATTTCAGGTGCCTGCTGATCCCAGGGAGGTATCTGAAGGTCATCTTCTCCATCATGCTGCAAGTGTGAGGGGAGCAAAGAGGTGTATTTCTGAAGATCTCTCCTCTTCATGGTCTCATATGCCATGCCGAGCTCATTCATCTCTGCAGTGTGCTGCTGCTCTCCTTGAAGTGAGCCATCATTTCATTTTTGGTGACTTCCTAATGTGTTTATTCCTTTTTTTCTTTCCCCCAAGCAACAGCACAGGCATTGCTGCATTTGGCAAAAGAACAAAGCCTTATTGTTCAAAGCCTGTGCGCTCCAGTATCAGCTGGGACAAACACACCATTGCACTCCGAGACCTCAATCTCAAAAGCCATCTGGACAAAGAGTGAAAAGACTCAAAATCACGAGTTAGAAAAAACCTTCACCTTTATCTTGTCTCTAAAGAACTCTGTCAAGTACGGTTTTATATCTGTGCTTTCTTTTTGCCAGAAATACCTCTTCAGAAACCTGAAAATAGCATCTCTTTCTCTATTGATTTGTGCCCCTGAGAAGCACTGATTTCTCCCCCTCCGATCGACACGGCTCGTCGTGTCGATTTGCTTACGCAACTCTGCTATCAATGAATGTCAGCGTGGCACTGGTCACACACAAAGCAAACCTGCTATCCATTTCTTTGCAACTGTGTGGCAGCAACAGCACTCCCCAGGACTCTCCTCCATCAGTTTTAGCTCTGGAGGCAGGGGCTGGGCTGATGCCACAGCTCCCTCCCAGCGTGGGCCAGCAAGAAGGATGATGGCCAGCGATGGATGAGGCCTAGGGGGCTCATCTATGTGGCTGTCCCTGTTTCTCCCCCCCTCTGCCCCCTGCTGGCTCCTTCTTGGGCCTTGGCCAACATGGCCAAGTTTTCAGTTTGAAACTGCTTTGTAGCCAACTGCAACAGGCGATGCTAGTATAAAATATCTTATACCAATGCAATGCCCAATTTTTCTCTCATAATTATGCCTGGAAAAACAGACACCTTTTCTGATGTGCTTATCTGCACTTCAGAAGCATAGCCCTGTTGTTAATTTGCCACAGAGTACTTATATAATTCTTTCCCTATAAGCCAGTCTTCTCAGCTTCCAATTAGTTTTGCTGGTTCCCCCTGCTCCCCCTCCAGCCTGGCATCCCCGCTGGTCAGGAGGCATCCAGAAGGAAAGATTGCAGAAGAGCTATCAGGCAGTTGCTTATCTCTCTGCCCTGGGATATGTAATGCAGCCCCAAACCGTCCTGAGACTTTTTCTGTTGACGTGACAAATTGTAAAGTCCTGTCCAATTTCCTGTATGCTAACCCTGCAAAGTCTTTCACTGCATTTGGGTCTCCTCCTCCCATAGGGTGTCTTAATTTTGGACTCTTTCCTCCCTAGACATATTAGTTTGTGTGTCCTTCGAGCTAGGTCATTTTCTCCCCATGTCCCATATCTTTTTTTTGTCCTTTTGTGTTATATTCCACTCCTGGCTGGTGATTGCATCTCCTCCCCAACATAGTATCAATTGCAGTTTTAATAAACAAGCTGTCTAATGCTTTTTCTAGATCATTAATGAAGACGGTAAATAAAACTGGAGCTAACACCAGTTTCTAGTAATAGCCCTACTGGATGCCTCCCCGCAAGCTGACAGTTTTGTCGTTGATCACTATTCATCACCGAGCCTGAACGTCAGTGTCCCTATGTGAGGTAATTTATATTCATTTAACACCATTCATCACAGAATCTGAGAAAACCATGGCTAGAAAGGACCTCAAGAGGCTGATTTCAGAAATATTCCTGAAGTTACCAGCCTGCTTTTAAACACTGACAAGGATGGAGGTTTCGCATCCTTGCTGGGCCAGGTGGGTTTAGTGCTCATGAGCCTTCCCCTTTGCCAAGCGCCTAATTTTAAACTCTCTTGCTGTAGTGCAGGCCTGTCATTTCTTGCCACACTCTCAATAGATACAGAGGAATGGCTGGAGAACAGCTTATTCCCCCTTCTCTGGAGACATTTTTCTGCCTTGTGTGTGACAAAATGGCACTTTTATTCATTTCAGGTTCCTGAGTTGCTGTACTGCTCCACATCTGCCTCATCAGCTGTCTCTCATTTTGTCCCTGTGCACCTGACTACACCTACCTCTGGGCACAACTTTGCTTCTCTCTTTAACAAATTACATCCTGTTTTTCAGACCTTTTTTCTAACATGTCAGGATTATTTTTGATTCTGATCCTCTTCTCTCATGTCCTTGCAGCACATCTCAATTTGGTGATATCTGCATGTCTGATAAGGATGCTCAGCAGTGGCTGGACTCTTGTTGAACTCTACCCAACCCTTCCTTCCGAGACAACTTCTTTCTAAGTACAGTTTTCCAAAACAGTTTTACACCCCTTCCTTGAGGTAATTTGTCTAGGGCATGTTTCTTTAGTTTATATCTGGTAACAGGAAAAGAGGTGGTATGAAAGACCTTGCCAAAGTCAAGATACAAGATGTCTCCTGCTTTGCCTCTATCCACAAGCCCTGTTGCAGGATGAAATTAGGTCAATTTGACATGATTTGCTCCTGGCAAATCATCTCTGGCTGTTCCTCTTCTCTTGGTTGTTTCCTAGGTGCTGATGATTAGTTTGTTTAATTATTTGTTCCAGTGCATTTCCAGGAACTGAAATTGAGCTGACTGGCCTTGCTCCTCCTGTTTCCCCTTTCTGCAGCCAGAACCAGGCAGGGTGCCACTCTGAGGAGCCCTGCTCCCCCTCGCTGCTCCCAGGGGTTCACAGAAGGTCCCAGCTTGGTCCAGCCCCTGTTCAGGGCACCGCTGCAGCGGTGGCAGACAGATGCTTTCCTCAGCCTACCTCTGACCACCAGCCTGTCTCTGTTTGCCTTCCTGCCTTGTGCTAGTTATGTGTCCTTCTCGCGTCTGTCTCGATTTTATTCCTCGTTATATGTGCCGACCTTTGATGTCAACCCTTAGCCATTTGCACATATCTCAGTTTTCTGTTTGAGTCCTCCTTCCCTGGAAGGCCCCTGAAGACTGACTGACTGAGCCGGTTGATCTTTCCCAACATTTCTTAACCTTTCTTTGCAGTGGCATGACTTTCGTTTGTGCCATTGCGATGCTTCCCATAGACAACGCTGATGATCTGCAAAGTCCTTGCCCTTGGACTGGCTTCTCTGAATGCTTGCTTGCCAGCCCTCTGGGTTGTCTGTGACTATCTGTGGTACTCAGCAAAGCCTCTCAGTGGGAAAATGCAGAAATTCAGCTCTTCAATGAAATTGTGGACTTCACCCGCTTCCAGCTGGGCTTTCCCAACCTGCGCAAGACTTCTTGTTTTCAGCAATCTCTTTGTCTCTTAGCAAAAGTAAGCACAGTGAGCCAAATTCTGACCTCATTTACACCAGTAATATCTGGATCAGTGCCAGGAAAGTGATGAAGTTGTTTTGGGCTCACAGTGATGAGAATGAGAGCGGCATCTGCCTCATTAATTCCCCCAATCCACAGAAAGTAAATGATTCCAAGAGGAAATAGCTCCACAGAAGGGAACCCTGGAAAGAATTAGAGACTGACTTAATGGGATTAAGAGGAAAAATGCTTTAGCGAATCCAAATCAATCCTCTCTTCAAAACACTCAAGGAGCCAAAATAAATACAAACGCTGTTTTGGAAAGGAAAAGGTTAAAAAGCTATGAAAACAAAATATCTCGGCCTCTTCTAATGATGTCCCCTAGCAGAATGAGCACAACCCAGAAAGAGTTGCTGAGTCAGCAGTATCATACCTGCCACTTGATGTTTATCCATGGGGTTCAAGACTTGATGGAAACTCAAGTTTTCTGTATTAGCTATGGGGCTCATTCTGCATTTTCAGGTTTGATAAAAGACCCACAGAAACCAGAGAGCATTACAAGTAGGGATAGGTGAACAGGTCTGGCAAATAGAAACCTCTCTCTCAGTTGCTTGGCCAGCCTGATGTCCAGCCCCCAGAGCTGTTCCTCCAGTCATTGCTTTGGCTTTTTGTTCCACAGTTAATTACCATCTTTGCAAACTCCTCACCCACGCCACACTGTGCATGGCACTAGCATCAGATGTGCCAAAATAAAATAAATATGTGCAAAGAGCCTGCTCCTGAGGTGTTGCCAGATACGTTAGGAGCAGCACGCAGACGGCCTGCTTTTGTGCAGTCAAGTGGAAGGGGAGGATATTTTGAGCACCTGGCAAAAGCCAGCACCTCTCATGTGGGCAGATGTACCTGTGTGCTGGCAGGGAGGAGAGCAGGAAGGAGCACAGGAGCTTTGCCTTGCAAATGACCTCCTTCCACCTCCCACCAGCATGGTGGCTGTCCCCATGCATCCAGCCACCAGAAGAGCTTGGGGCAAAATAATTAGGGGATGACCAGAGCTTTCAGTGGCATGGGCATTTCTTCTCTTTTTAGATACAAGAGCACAGCACAGCATTGCTGAGGGCAGGTGAGTACTAAGGACACTGTCTTCCCTGATGGTCTGATGACCTTTAAGGAAGAACTGGGCTTTATGTGAAGACCCCCACTCTCCAAGGTAAGCCACAAAGGCCACAAAGCACTCACTGTGGTGGAAGACTATGGAAGACTGATCTATTTCACACAATTTAGAAATTACAAGGCATAGGAGAACTGCAGAAAAGAAAAGAAAAGAAATTTCTGAATGGGGATTTTCATTTAGGAAAAAATCCCAACGTTGTGTGATCCAGTGGCTAAAAGCAGAGGCAAGCCAGAGAAGAGAAAAAGGTGCACTTGTTATATGAGGGTAACTAAGTAAAGAAATTACTTTTCTGACATCCTGGTAGACTCTCCAGACCTTGCAGTCTTTAAGCCAGGTCTAGGTGACTTTCTAACAGATGCATGGCAGCTCAAAAACAAATTATGGACCAGCATGTGAAATGACTGAGGGAGGTACCCTGGGTCTCTTATGCAATAGGATACACTTGATGATCATAATGGTCTCTTCTGACCTTAAACAACGAATCCCTGACATTCAGCTGTGCTCAAGTGTGGTACTTTATTGTACGGCAGTTTTGGATCTAAAATAGCTGTTATCAGTGAATTAAACAGGAAAATTAACAACGTCATTGCTCCAGCACCTCTTGTGCTCCTTAATTTGTTATTTCTTTATTTTATGTTGTCCTTAAATTTTTAGTGTGCTGCAGAACTGTGTATTGGATATGCAGAAGCACATTATAGGGGTAATTAGGAGGCAGCTGGAGGGTTTTGGCAGCTGGGAAGGGGACAACAAGCACTCTTGGCTCTTTGAGAGGCAGCGTGGATTTGTGGGAGAGGGACATTAGCTGAATGCTAAGATTGTCAGCAGGGAGAGTCAAAGGGCTGACAATAGTATTTACATCATCTTGAAGTTAACCGCTTCCAGAAGAGAACAACAGTGAGCAGCAAAAGAGGAGCTATTGTTCAGCCTGCAGACGGGTAATCTCTCGAATCTTGCAGCAAAGGGTTATTCTCAACACAGCTTGACTGGTTTAAGCCCAAAGTATGGCTTTTGTTTGCACCCATGGCATTTACAGCACGTTTGCACCTCAAGCATTTACAAATGCTTGAGGGAAGCCCCCACTGTCACAAGGCTCTTGGTGCTGTGTGTGCTGTAGGAGTTCACACTGGTCCAGAACCAGGGTCCACACCCACAGTAGAGCATGGTTGAGGTTGGCTTTGCTTCACCTGCTTCACTTTGCCACAGTGAGTCTGGCTTGGGGTGTTTTTTCTCCTTTGCAAACTGTAGAAACTGCTGCTGTGCTCCCTTGTTGTTCATGAAGGCGGTCCTCATAGGAACCTGGTTTTTAGGAGGCATAAGAGTGAAGCTGGGCCTCGGGAGGCAGGACCAGAACACATAAGTTGCCTTTCACTAACATTTTGGTTTGGATGAAAAAAACAAATCTCCTGGTCATGCCACATAATTTCAGTTTGATGATTCATACCATGGAGGAGGATCGGGGCATGCAAGCTGGGGGCTCCTCTGGTGATGCTGTGCTGGGAGAGAAGATGCAGGTATGCACCTGAGGTGCTCCAACCCATGAGAGCTCAGGCCACGGCTCCAGGCTGGAGCCAGTCACAAGTAAAACTGACTGACAGCACAGCCTTTATCCTGTGTGATTGTGTCACACTCAAAATGCTCTAATGTCAATTGTTTCCCAAGATCAGACGTGATTAAGTGGATATATTTTTTAGAAGGACCCATCAAAGGAATTGTCATGATGTGATTATCAGGAAGGCCAGAGTGTTTATTCTCTGCCCTGTGACTTTCCTAGGATGTGAGGTTTCCTTTCTGATGAGAACCAACTTATTCCTGATCTCTCCAGTTTTCCTACTTAATAACCCTGCCCTGAGCCAAAGCTGTGCTAATTTTGCTAATGGCTGGGGATTAATGTGGGAGAAATATAAAGTGGTGAGGTTAAACAACAGTTCTAGGTTTGGTTGCTAGAAGCCACCATAACCCTTCACTCTCCCCTTGCCACAGATGTGATTTCCAAGGTAAGCCATGAACTTTCAGGATATTTGCAGCCTCAATACTGACCAAAAAAGATCTGCAGTTCCTGTGTATTGTGTTGCAGATCCCATATTACTTTATTTAGATCCATTTTGTTGATTTGTACTTGGGTTCCTCCTTAGTTTTAATTATCCTTTAAGAAGCTACAAGAAAGCCTCTTTCTTGTAGAGGTAACTCAGGGAGGACATTCAACCAGGAGGGCCAAGGTCTTTCTGACACTATCCTCACCTCTGACACTGCCATGTCCTTGGTGGGAACCACACTGCAGATCACTTTGGATGTCAAATGGGGGGTGGCTAATCCAGCCTGGGTGAGCACACTGTTCCCTTAGGCGGGTACTGATGATCTCTGTCACTGGAGGTACTTTCCTTACAAGTACACTTGCATTGATCTCCTAACTGCCCAGCATTATTTAAGATCCTAAAGCACTTTTCACATATCAAAACCATTAGCTGCACTTATTTTAGCAGAATCCTCTCCAAGACGATCATACGTTTTCTTCCCCAAGCTTAAATTTACCCTTTAATTTTATGTGGATAAACTGTCGTTTGAATTGCTGAGTATCGTTGGAGGCTGACCCTCCCAACAGATGGCAATGATGGCCAAATTGAATCCTATCTTATATGTAATTTCTCAATCAGAGAACAAAGTGCTTTGGCAGTCTGGATCAAAGGCACTATGTAAAGTCATGATTATTGTTGTTATAGTGAAATGAGCTCCTGGAAAAATCATGTTGACTTCTCCTTTGTAGGTTGCCTGCACCACGGAGCCTTTGATGTCTAATGGCCTGGCACTGTATCTTGTGTAGGTATAGCCTATAAGCAGAAATTTATAAATAATAACTAAGTTATTATTAATTATTTTTAGGACCTCAAAACACAATTCTGTTTATGTGATGCAATGCATATACAGAGCCGAATGCTGTTAGAAAGAGAGTAAGTTGGGGCTTTTCATTTGATCCAGCATGGCCATTTTTTACATACTCTCCATCCTATTTAAATGAACACTCAGTCAGCAAGATGTGCTCCAAATTTTATGTTGTTGGCAAATTAAAGTGAACAAAAAGGATATTCCACAAAAGGGCTAGGGTTGATGGGGCAGGAAGAGTCAGGGCTCCTTGAAACATAGCTAGCTCTCGATGTTATTCTTCCAGGCCAGAGGAAATCTCAGGTGTGTGCTGTGAAATTCCCTTATTAATATTCCTGATTCCTCCTCCACCTCTAAAAGACTTGGGAAAAAACAATTTAAAAATGGGTTGCCGTCTGCAGTCACTCCTCTGTGCTGGGTCCCCACAATGGTGCTTCTGCTAGCGCTGAAGCAGCCACCGCCAGTTTGGGGGACGGGTGAACTGTGACCAGAAGCCACACTGTGCCCGTCTGTCTGTGGCTCCTAGAGGGGCAGAGCTAAAAGCCTCTGAAACTTGCTTCACCTCCTGGATTAGCCGGGCTCCCCGTCTTGTGACTGTCACAGTGTGCCATTATCCTCGCGCTGTTTTCCTGAACCTGTGTGCTTCCCAAACTCCTCCGACAGGGATGAGCATTTTCCTACGGCAATCAAAACACAGAAGCTGGACAGGGTTTGTTCCTCTGTCCATCCCCAGCCTGTGTCTGTGGGATCTGGCTCTAGTGCAGGCAGTGGATCAGGGAAGGGACCCTTTTGGGGCTGAGCTTCTTAGCAGGAAACAGAATGTGCAGTCCTAATGAGACATGTCTCATTAACTCTCTGTCCTGTCCAGGCTACAAAATAGATGGGAGGATGGGGGAAAGGCCTCGCCTCTCCTCTCCTCTCCTCTCCTCTCCTCTCCTCTCCTCTCCTCTCCTCTCCTCTCCTCTCCTCTCCTCTCCTCTCCGTGAAGACAGCCTGACAGAGTTTGGCTTGTTCAGCCTGAAGAAGAGAAGGCTCCAGGGAGACCTTATAGCAGCCTTCCAGTGCTTGAAGGGGGCCTACAGGAGAGATGGGTAGGGACTCTTTATCAGGGAGTGTGGTGATAGGACAAGGGGTAATGGTTTTAAACTGAAAGAGGGGAGATTTAGATTAGTAGAGAGTAGGAATACATTCTTTACAGTGGGGATGGTGAGACACTAGAACAGGTTGTTCTCTAGAACTTCACTAGAGAAGTTATGGATGCCCCATCCCTGGAGATGTTCAAGGCCAGGCTGGATGGGGCTTTGAGCAACCTGCTCTAGTGGGAGGGGGTTGCAACTCAATGATTTTTAAGGTCCCTTCCAACTCTAACCTTTCTATGATTCTAGGATTCTGCCTTTTGCCTTGCATATGGGCCAGGGTGGCACAGGTGCTATGTGCAGGACACAGAGACTGAGGCCAACCTCATGTCTGCCAGCTATGCCAAGGTACCAGTGGAAAACACGGTATGAAGGAGAAAGGTAGCATCTGGTGCTGGGAGGGAAAGCAAGTGCCCCAGTAGGGTGGGCTCTTTAGCCTGGGGCAATGAGGTAGGTTGTATCTCATGTCTTGTTTGTTTGTTCACAACATCAGAGGGTGTGGAAAGGGAGTCCTCCAGTGCTCCTGGAAGCCTATGCAAATCCTCCACCACCAAGGCTTTGGGAGGAGGTCGATATGCCCCCAAGGGACTTAAATCCAGGTTTGGGGCATGGCTGGGGCAGACCTGAGCTTCCCAGCTCCAGTACCTGCTGTTACCATATGTATGCCCATAGGAGAGGGGAAGTTAACACGGAAACATCGGGAAACTTCTGAAGGTGCTAATTAAGCAACTTTAAGTTATAAACATTTTTAATTGAACTCATTTTTGGTGTCACATACTATCTCTTGATGAGACGAGTCCTAAAATTAAAGCTGTTTTAATCTCTCTCTCCTGCTCCTCCTCTCTCCCATGCTTGTCTTTCTGGTTACAAAGTAGGAAAGAAATCACTGAGACATCTTGGGCTTTGCTGTTTTTAAGGTGTTATGTTTGTTTTACTTTAAATCTGACCCAAAAACTCCACCTTGGGACTGGATCTCCTTTATCAATGTTGCCGCCAACTTTCTGCTTTTGCATGCAGATTTTTAAGGAGAAAAGAGAAAAATTTGGCATGTAAGAGGTGATAGCTCACCACCTTAATGATGATAGCACCAGCCTTTAATATAACCTTTGCTCAGGGACATTGCAGCATATCACTGTCTCCTTGTGATAAATGCTACATCATCATCTCTTTTTTTTTTTTTTTAAATAAATGTTTCTTAAATGACAGAAATAGTTTTGTA
Source organism: Scolopax mira (assembly GCA_004320125.1). Classification (NCBI taxonomy): domain Eukaryota; kingdom Metazoa; phylum Chordata; class Aves; order Charadriiformes; family Scolopacidae; genus Scolopax; species Scolopax mira. The sequence goes on from BJBW01003104.1 coordinate 38,551, forward strand.
TTGAGTTATGAGATCCAAACAGCATCATGTTTTCCTGTGTGCTCCTTTATCACTGTCATGGGCCAACTGAAACTCTGCAGGCTTTAAGGGAGTCAGGCCTGTGGTCCAGACTGTAGAGGTCATGCCCTGCTCTGCCCTGGGATTAGCTAAAGACATCAGATTTCAGCCTTACCCTTAGGAGATGATTACCACATCACGTGTGCCTGCCTTCATACCTATTGTGCATGGCCAATTTTCATCCCAGGGCCTCGAAATTAATGGCTGTCTGGCAGTGCAGCACCATGAGAGGCTTTCTCCAGGGGCTGAGCTGGGGGAGGACAGAGATGGCAGGGGCCAAAGGTTTTGGTCCCAGTCTCACCTTTTCTTCCCTCATCCTGCAAGTGCTCCTTCATGCAGTGCTCTGCCCGAGGCCAGCACTCTTTTGGCTGATGTGCATGCATGTAGATGCCTGTACATCTGCTAAGGAGCCACCAGCTGTGGACGCACAAGTGGAAGTGGAATGGTTGGAAGGGTGCTTGAGCAGGCCCGCTGCTAACAGTTGGTGCTGGTTGAGCTCTGTACTCTTCTTCTGATGATCCCTGTTTTCGGGAGGAAGGGATGGAGGTCACTTCAGACTGCCCGGGAGGGGAAGTGGCTGTCTGGCTGGGGTTTGCTCCTTTTACCTCCCCACCGCTAGGGTCTGTACGTTAAATTTCAGGGGATTTATAACCTGCCCTGCCAAGAGGAGCTGGACACTTTTGGAATAAGCAAGACGTGGTCCTGGCAGCTTCCTCAATTCAGCGCTAAGGCTGGGTATTTCACAGCTTGCATAACCCTAATTTGCTTCGGGATTTTTGCTGAGGGTGTATGATGCCAAGGGCTGCACTGTAGAGGTTTTATTTCACTTCCAGGAGGCTGCTTGCCATTTTTATATTATCTCACACGGTCATGGAGAACTGCAGGTAATAGAAACCTTTAGTTTTCATTGATTATTCATGGCACAGTTTGCTTTGCTAGGCATCCTTACAGGCCACAGAGCTGCAGCCTCCCAATGTGTGTAAGGGGACACATTTCCTTGCCACAGACAATTTGGCTTGAAAATTTCCTTGAAGCATTCCAGCTCTGCAGGTAATGAACACTTGGGTGGTTTTGACTTTCCCTTCTCACTAACTAGTTATGCTACCCCTGGCCCAGCTGCTGCCCCTGGATGGGTTTGGTAGCTCCTTTTCACCAGGACATTGCTCCAAGAAATTCCCCCCTCCTCACATCCAGCCATGAACTCCATGTGCTAACCCTGACCTCTGTCCTGCGGGGAACTGGCCTGGGTCTCCCTTCAGCGTGATCTGGGACCCAGCAAGGCCTGCAAGCAATTGTTGAAACGCAGAGCGCTCCATTTCACTTTAAATTTTTGGGGGAAATCCTGAAAAGCTCTTTAAGGAGATTATTTTTGAAGCAGCCTGTTTCCTCCTTCTCTCTCCTTCTTTCCTTTCTCCACCTCTTTGTCTGCTAAATAAAACAACCTACATTTTTGACCTGAATTGCTTTAAGTGTCCCTGAAGGCATGTGCAGCTCCTAGGACTGTAGGAGGGTTTTCTTCTTTGGTGCAGCTAGCTACCATCATTAGAGATGACAGTCAAGCTGGATCCCCCCAGTCTGAACATTATATGTGTGTTTTGGAGTACAAACAATAACCCTATGCATTTCTGTAGCGCCAGCCATCAGGGAGAAGCTCAGGATGCTTTACAAACAGGCAGGGATCAGTCCTGTGGGCAACGTATCTCCCCATTTCTGCAGGCAAGATACAGGGAAGTTAAATAATTGCCAGCATCGCACAGCAAGGACCTGAATCTGCCTGCATCCATATTCACCTAAATCACAACTATTTCCAAGGCTGTTAGCACAGGAACTAGCAGCAGATCAAAACCAAGACCCCAAGCTGATGGCAGCTCCCACTGCCCTGGGGCATTTCTCCTCTGCCCCCTGGCCCCTCTAGCACCTCTCCCCAAGGAGTCATCAAGCTCCCCCAGGCTCCCCAGAGGCCATCCGAGGACTGCACGCCCTTGGAGTGGCAGTGGCAGGATGAGGTGGGATGTCCTCTACTCTGCCCTCACCTTTTTGCTGCAGGCGCTGAAGGGGACAGCTAAAGCCCTCCAGGGAGGCTGTCTCTCAGGCCTTAGAAAAGCCTTGCTCAAATCACCTTCCAAGTGGTGGATTTTTTGAAAGGACAATGAAATTGCTCGTTCTGGCCCGTTTTAAAACTCTCTCCTATAACACGCATGACAGACTTGGCTGAATTAAACCAGCCGTACTAATTTCTCTTGTTATAGCAGCCCTGTGTAACACACAAAATGCCTGGCTTTGGAAGATGATATTATAAAGAAGGACACTGTAATTTAGTGGCTCATTTAATGTGAACCAAGAGAAATATGAGGCATGCCAATGCCGCACTGGGGCTCTATTTATATCCTTTTTGGTGTACGGTATGATTTATAATAAAGAATCATTTTTATATAGTATTAGCACAGTAATGGAGCTTACTGGGTTACCACGTCTGAAGTTAGGAAATATTGTATTAGAAGAAGCTCTGTGAGGGCCATGTAAGAATAGCCCTTTCTTCACTATTAAATCATGATTCCAAGCTTCCTAAAATAAATATTAATGCACTCTATTTACCTAGGAATCTATGCTTTTATTAATGCAGCAGGAGGATCTCCACCTCTGAGCTCAGAAGCTGTTGTGTGCAGCCCCACAGAGTCTATTTTGCAGCTTCCAGCCCCGCTGCTCAGCACCCTCCGGCACCGGGAATATCCTCCTCTGTGGGGAGCCTGGGAGGATGGCGAGAGGCAGAAGAGCCGTGTTTTGCAGGGGAATGCGGTATCACTGCTTTTGGGAAGCCTTTTCTTCTTCTGTCCCCCACTGCATGAAGCCCTGTGGCCCTTACACCTCTCCCCTGTCCTGGGGCTGCTGGAGAAGAGGAGGAAGGACTGGGATTTACCCCCTCAGAGTTGATCTGAAGGCCACACAGGGAGTGAGCACTGGAGCCAGGATGAGAGTGGAGCTGCCGCTGGCACCTCGCCCTCTGCATGATTCAGAGCTTGTTTCTGAATCGAGAGGACTGAGTAAAGTTTCATTTTTCTATCTAGAAAGCAGTGCATTCTGCCTCCCATTTAAAGCTCCGGAGCCTGATGATGATTCAGAGCGCATGCAGGAATGTGCCTGCACACTGATTTTAGTACCAGGCCGTGTAATGCCAGCCAGTGATTAGTTCTGCCATGCAGGTGAGTGAAGGAATTAAATTGGGTTAAATTGAAACAAGGCAGAGGAAAGTCACCTGGAGAATGCCAGGGAGAAGGAGAGCTTCCACCGAAGCTGAAGTGTGAGATGGTGGTGAGATGCGGAGGGTTTTCTTTAAAGCAGCTGGCTGCACAAGGCACCATAAGCACACTGCAGTGCAGGTGTTGCTCACCCCTTGAAGAAAGATGCTTAGTCCATCCCCAGCTTGGGAGGAGCTGCCCAAGGCCACAGTGCCCCAGTGGGGCTTGGTTTTTGGGGAACAAAGCAACAGTTCGATGTTTTTCAATAGTGACGAGGCTGATGGCTACACCAGCCATCCTGGGCCAACCTGCAGGAATGGCAGCTGTGGAGACCACCTTTGGTGCCATCCGTAGCATCACAAGCAGCTGGGCAGCCTGCGCAAACATGTGCCCCCAGACCAAGCTCCCGCCTGGTCCGTGCCGAGATGGATGTTACTCTGCAGCCCCTGGCAGCTGCCTTGCTGGAGGGGAGACCCCTGCCTCCCACTCTCCCAGCCCTGCAGGGACACAGCCACCGTTGCTAGCCGGGAAGGTGACACGCAGGATCTGACAAAGCCGGAGCTGACTCTGCTTCCCACTGAGCCAACCTCAGGGAAATTACCCAGCCACTTTGAATAAAAATGAATTAAGTAGCCTGGCAGTAACTCAGACCGTATTTTATTAACTTGGCCAGAACCAAGTAATGTTAATCCTTCTCCCTGAAATTTCTTTTTTACAGCCAGGCTCTAATATACGAAAATGTGCTGGCAAAGTTTTTGGTAGATTATAACCCTCTGGTTAGTAACAACCAGGCAGCGTGGGGTTATCGCTTGGATAGGGGCTGAACCTCAGCATGGAGCCGCACACAGCCCACGTGAGCACTGAGGCAGGGGACAATGGCTTCACCCACTGTCTGCCATGTCCCCTTGAGGTGAAGGGTGCCCGAGGGACCTGGGCAGTCACCAGGTGAGGGCAGGGACCAGCTCTGGCCCATGGGGGTGAATGACTCTGCAGAGGTACCTCCCTCCCTCCTCCCCTTCTACCCTGGCAGGAGATCAACTTTTCTTGGCTCAGCAAACACTGAGCCTCAGTTTCTCTATAAAGCTGGGGGCCCACCTGCTTGAACCAGTAGATATGATGCCTCAATGTCAAGCCCTTGCTTTAGCTGTTGAGGTGCTCCCCAGGGAGGACTCTGGCACTTAAAAAAAAGGCAAAGATCACCTTCTGCACAAGTTACCACCCCTGGGCCATCCACTAAACATAGTGGAGGCCAAGAAGGCACTACAGAGAAGAACTCTGCTTGCTAGTGTCCCAGACCTCCTGCCACTGGCCCGGGATGGGGGGGGGACAGCGCTCCTGGGAGGTGTCCAGTGGGCTGTCATAGAATCATAGAATCACAGAATATCTAGGTTGGAAGGGACTTTCAAGATCATCTAGTCCAACCACGAACCTAACTCTGACAAAAAACCCCACATCACTAAACCATGTCCCCCAGCACCATGTCAACCCACTGGGATCCCAGAGGAACTTCCGTTGTTCCCGTGTTTTGCCAACCCTGTCTTTGAGCTTAATGCCAGTGCAGTCACCTTTGTGAGTCTTCAAAGAGGCTGTTGGGCAAATTCGCATCTTCCCCAAACTCTGCACTCTCATGTAAGCCCTAGCAAGTAATAAAGCTGCCTTGCCTTTGTTGTTTATTAGCAATAATAATCCTAATAATACTTCACACATCAGTAAGAGTTTCCATCTGAGGAAATGAAAGCTCTACAGACATTAATGATTTATGATGTTTAGCCCATCTCTGAGATACATAAGGAAAACCATCTTCATATTCACAGATGGGAAGTTGAAGATAAGTGTAGGCAAGTGACTTATGGCCATGCGGGAAGGCAGGCTGGGCAAGAGCCCAGTCCCCTTCACTACTGCCTGTGACCACAGCTCCCCTTTGCTGCTTGACAGCCAACTTCTCTGTGCCCACAATGTTCCAGTAGAGCCATTGGAGGAGTTGCTACCGGCTCCTGATGGCCAAACCCAACTAGCTCACCATGCCATTTTGGGGCTGTTTGCCTTCCCAGCACCCCATTGCTTGAGGTGGGCTGGTCCTCGGGTGCCTGCAGCTCCTCGTTGCTGCTTGTGGAGTGCGAGACCAAGTTTGTCCCAGCGGTTCCTGCCTTTTGGGGGATGCTCTCAGGCTGCGATGACATCGGGCGCTCTGCAAGTGACCCCAGTCCTTGGGGCAGGCACGGGAGCCTGCTGAGGGATTGAAGAGGAAAGTGCCCTGGGGGTGGGTTGGGTGTTGCATCCCATCCTGGGCAGCCTTATCTGTCCTTTGGCCTCAACCTGGCCTGCGAACACGCTGCAGCTGTATCGGCTGCCGGGCTGGCTGTGAACACGGCCGCCGTCACCCAGTGGCTGTCCCATTGCCTGTGGGGTGGGTGTGGGGAGAAGAAACCCAATTATAAATAGTCAGATGAACTCCAGCTCACTGGGCAGTGAACTTTTTATATATAGATGCTTTGTAAAATGAAACTAGCCCGTGCCTCTCTGGGTGGAAAAAGAAAGCGAGTGGGGACCACACCTCTTCTATTATGTGCGTAGATCTGCCCATCGGGGTCTGGCAGCGCTTGCCTAGTTAAATGAAATACTTGTTATAAACATGGGACTACTGGGTGGCTGGTTGTTAACTGTTTAGGGCACAACTTGAAATAATACAATTTGGTCTGGAGTAGAGGCCAAAAGGGGATTTTCCGCCTCGCAACGCAACCAGATCTGGGTTGCCTGCTTCCCTCCGCTATGCAGAGCTTATAAATAACCCCCTTCTCATCCTCAGAACAGCTTCTTCTTTTTTTTTTTTAACATGAGAAGGGAAAAAAAACCCAAACCAACAAAACAACAGACAGGCAGGCGAGCAATAGTGAAAGTGCCACCATGTTGCTCTATTTTAAATCCCTCTTGCCTGCAGTTTTTTGTGCAGGCAAGGGAGGAGACCACTGGGTCAGCCCATCGCCTCCTGCCCGGCCGCCGCGGTGTGCGTGTGCCTCTGGGCACTTATTGTTTTATCCTCACGTCACCTTTCAGCCTGTGCTGCTCGCCCTTCCTCCGTCCCTGAAACCTTTGATTAATAGGTTTGCTTGCTTTTTATATCTGCACATGTGGCGCATCTGGAGCAAGGCGTGCCTCCGTTTTCTTCTTGTTGTTGTTTTTTTTATCTCCCTCTATCTATATGTGCGAGTTATTATTATATTTTTTTTTTCCTTCTTTCTTTCTTTTTTTTTTTTTTTTTACTTTACTTGCGACTGCCATGGCAACTGCTACATGTTTGGCAAAAAGCTTACGGAGAAGAAAAGGGGCTCAGAGCGCTCAGCTGGCAGATGTCCAGTGTAATCATGCCGCAGCGCCGAAATGAGGCCCTTGGCCGGCTGCCGAGCTGGGGAGAACAAAGATGTCAGTTCCCCGTGTTGGCGGCGGCGCTTGTTTGGCACCCTTATATGGTTTCCCAGAACTCCTCGCCTTGGCGGCTTTCCATTCCCTTTAGGGCAGCAAACAGGATTAGCACACACAGACTTGTTTTTCTCTTTTCTCCTCCAACTGTTCCAATGACATCATCCCTGCTGCATTCAGCTGCCAGCAGGGTGACTTTGGGGGTGGGTTTTTTTGGGTGGTTTTTTCTTTTCCCCTCCTCTTAAAAAAACCACCACTGCGCACACACCAGCAAGCACAATGGTTTAGGTAACGCTTGCACACCTTTCTTGTTAAATTAAAGCCCCTGAAGTGCAGCAGGCTCAGGCGAACCAAGCCAGACGTGCTGCTTTCTTTTTTTTTTTTTGCTTCTCATAATTGAATTCCTGCAAGATAAAAATCTCCTTTTCCTCAGTAGGCTGTAATCAGCACTCGCAGAGCTGTGGTTTCCAACTGCCCTCATCATGTGCTTCCTTATGAAACTCCATGGAGAAATTGCCTTGGCATGAGCGCTGATTTAAAGGGCCTGGGAGCGGGGAGTAGCTCCCTGAAATGGAGGAGCTGGGGCCGCCCAGCCTGGGGTGCAGGGGTGTGTGGGGCCCGTGGGATGGCATGGGAGGGAAGCACCCTCTGTTAAGGATGGACTTTATTTAGGAGATTTTTTTTTTGTTGCTGCTGGCCCTAGAAGGTAGGGAGAAAGATGGACAAAAGAAACCCCTAAATTTCCTGCCTTTTCCCTCAAAGCCCAGACCAGTATTTTGCTCCTGGACATTTTCTTCCCTGGGCATTTTCCTCTCTCCACCTGTTCTCTTTTCCAGCCAAGTAACAGAGCCATGCTCTGCTCCCAGGAGAGCCCCAAGGGGTACCAGCAGCTGAGCATCGCCCCCCACCAGGAGATGGGCAGCCCTTGGCTGGGAGGCTGGGGCCAGTCCCTGCTCCCCGAGTCTGCTTCCCTCCCGGCAGCGCTCCTGTTTTCCTTGGCACGGACTGCAGGATGTGATGCTCGCTTCCTTCTGTTGCTGCAGACCTGGGGAAGGGGCCCAAAGGGGATGATGGGCTTTGCATGAATGTTTTGCTCAAGATGGCAAAGCTCCCCAGCTTGGGGCTGGGTGCAGACCACTGGATGTTTGTCAGCATGGGAAGAGCTGGCTGGCCCGGTTCCTCATTGGGTTGCTCACTTTTTCCACTGCACATACGGACAGATGGACAGATGGACGTGGACGACAAAGCAGGGTTGCTAGGAAAGCTTTATGTAAGCGGCACTCGGCCAGCGGCTGACAGTGCAGCAAGTGTTCGGCTCCCAGAGCTCCACATCAAACCTGGCAGCACATCAAAACCTCTGTTTCATAACCCACTAGAAATAGGATTTTCTAACAGCGCCGAGAGGACTCGCCTTGTTGTGTGGGGACCTGGGATTGCACCAGTTGTTAATGGTTATCTAGGCAATGGCCTAAAAAATTCAGTAGTGCCCTTCTCCATGACGAGGTACGTGATTTTACCAGTTGCCGTGCCTGGCGGCAGCCATGCTATCATGGTCCACCTGCTAATGACACAACTCAGGAATTAATTAGCAATTAACAGCAACCAAATAATTACAGAATCAGCCATCAGGAGAGAGGCTGTGATGCTTGTGAGCGGCTTTCCCAAGATGGGGGCTGCCCTCCACTGGGGAAGGGGGTGTGTGAGCGTGCCCCGGGGAGAGAGCAGGGCTGGAGGGGGGCTCCCCTGGGGAAGCACAGGCTTCCAGAGGCACTGAGGTTTCACAGGAAGAAGAGAGCACCGAGAAATAAAATTGGCGGACCTCCGGCTGTGCTGAGGGAGCAAGGCAAGTAAGTGTCAGCCATGCCCTCAGCTTTATCATGCAGGTAAGGAGGAGCTCAGGGAGAGCTCTGCAGAGTAGAGCAGTGGTCAAGCCTAGCGGTGGGCTAGGGACTTGCTGCAACGCTGGAGGGCAGAGAAACCCAGATGCTGATCCCACACCCTGCCTGCTTGCAAGGCTGCTCATCTCCTCTGCTCCTGGGCACCACAGGGGATGGCAGCGTGCTCCCCACCTGAGCCTCTGCCCATCTCAGCTCCACACTGAGATGTGCTGATGGCACAGGAAAGGCACTTACATCTTTTTTTTTTCAGACGCTGAAAAAAGAGTGAGTACATTAGGTAGATTCATGGAGATGGAAAAGGCCTGGGTATTCATCTTATTCATCGCTCTCTCCTTGATGATGAAGAGTTATCCCCTCTTGGACGTTATCCGGTATTTTCCCCAACCTTGTTTTCAGCAATTCAAGTGATGGGGCTTCCTTTGGGAAACTCCATCACGGTCTAATGCATTTTGCTGTTAGCGTTTGGCTTCAGCAGTTCATCTCTAGGCTCTAGGCCTGCCTCCCGGGATGCCACCTGCTTGTGGGCTCCTGTCTCCTCCAAGCAAACTAGACGTATTGAGTCCTTCTCACTTTCTCCATCAGTCAGTCTCAATCCTTTAATCATTTAGTGCTTTTTTTTTTTTTCCTTCTCTCTCCTGCTGTATGCCCCGTATCAGCCTGAGTCTACCAGACACAGCCGAAGCATCTCTGGGTGGAGAGAGGCTCCCCGCCATGGGGCTGAGGCTCTGTCGGCAGCGGTGGCTCCCCGACAGTTCTGTGCTTCTCCAGCTCTGGGCCAGTGCGGGTGAGCTCAGCGGCTGGCACAGCAGAGCACAGCTGGAGGGATCCTCTGTTTTACACCGACTACTAGCAGCCTGGAGGGGCTGTTCTGGCCAAGTAGGACTGCTGAGGCATAGAAACACCCTGGCCACACAGAGCCTTTTCCTTGGCCATGCTCCCTGCAAAGGAGCAGGCGAGAGGTTTGGGTGGAGGAACTCCTCTGTGCAATTCTGAAAAGATGAACTGCCAGGCCAGGCCAGGATAGTCTTGGTCCCATCCCCTGGAGGAGCATCACCAGTGCTGTTGCAGGGTGCCTCATACCTGGGTGCCTGAGCTGGATTGCACAAATTCTCCCTGCATGGTCAAAATAAGCAGAATGCCCCAAGTACAACTCACCCACAGCAGTCTCCTTCCCTCCATTACCTTCAGAAAAATGCTGTGAGCAGCCCTGGTGCTGCGTAGGAGCTATGGTCTGCAGCTGGTTCTCATCTGTGTGTTCTCCCCAGCACCCCCACCTGGAGGTGCAGGGCTGTCCCTGCTACTCACCCACCAGCTTGAATTGTTCACAGAGGAATATATTTCTGCGCTTACATTTCGAGTGCCTCCTTGTCCCCTCACCCCACTTCCATTCTTCCATGTCCTTGTACTTGCAGCTCCTTGGTATGGAGCCGACGGGGCCATGAGCACCTCTGCCCCACGCTCCCACCCACAGCAGAGGGGGTCCCAGCCCCTGGTCCCCCCTGCATGCCACCTCCCCTCTTCCTCCAGCCATTCGTCACAGCGCTCAGCACAGCATGACCAGGGTCAGCCGCTTGCGTTCCTCCTCACCGTGGGACCCAGTGCTCTCCCTCTCTTTTTGTTTCCTTTTGTTTATGGTCCTCGATCCAGCTTTCGGGCCATGTGCAAACGCTCTGCTCCCGGCCAACTTGAATTCGTTTCAAGGAAGATTGCACAAGAGTTCAGGGCTGGTGCTCGGAGCCAGGCCTGCTGGGCTGGCTGTTTTGTCCTCTCGGGCCCCAGTCCTGCCGGAGGACCTGCTGGCACGAACCGCCGCCAAAGCGGAGTCAGCAGGATGCCGCACGGGCTGCCCGGCTGGGAGGAGTCAGAGCAGCAAAGTCCAGTGGAGGTCAGGGACAGGCTTTGCAAATTTAGGTTTTTTTTAAAAAAAAAAAAAAAGAGAGAGAGAGAGGGAGCAAAAGAAATTTGCCTGGAGTGCTTTGCTCTCCGTTAAAGCCATGCAGACTGATGGTAACCCCAGTTTCCTCCAGGTATAAATAGCTTTTCTTCCAGTCAGCCCCACTGGGGCTGGGCAGTAAGAGCTTGGCTGTGGCAGAGGAGCAACGCTCTGAGAGGTGAGGGGGTGGCAAGATAAAATAGCTTCCTCGAAGCTAAAAGGGAAGAGCCAGAGGGGTCCTGATGGCTCACACAGCTGCGGATGTGTCTGGGAGCCTGAACCACGCTCTGTCGTTGGCAGGGCTGGGACACCCCGCAGAAGCAGCTCTCCGGGTTGCCGTTCGCAGTCTGGCTGGCCTTTGTCAAGAGAAAGCACGTACTACCCTTTGTCTCCCAAGCATAACTTGTATTTAAAGTGACGTGGAAACCTTGCTTCCCATCCACAGGTTTAAAAATGCTGCAGGCAAGTAACACCCACCGCACCTCCCTTTTTTTTTTTTTAAGGAAAAAAAAAAAAGAAAAAGGTTCCTAACTTTTTTTTTGAAGGCAGGTTTGTTATGTTTGGTTGGTTGGTCTGTCTTTTCAGTGACCTTGTCAACAAAGACATCAGCAAAGAGCTGACAGGGGAATACATGGAAAAATCAAACTTATCTGCACGAGCAGGCTGTGGTAGGGTGGACCCTGGGAGAGTTAGCTGACCTGCTGAGCCTCTGTCAATTATTTTTGAAAAATCATGGGGAACGCAAAGCTTCGGGGCGCAGGAGGTTCCTCAGCAGCCGGTGGCTGAGATGCTGAAGTGCCTCGTGACACCCATTGCCATCATAACTAAGAAATTTTGTTTACTTCCTTGACATGGGAGCCTCCTCACTTTGAAGGAATTCAGAGTGACATAAAATCCTCTAGGAAATACCTGTCTTTTGCAGAGGTGGGATTCATCTTAGCTGGCTTTGGAAGTTTGAAAGTCACACGGCTATCCAGGCCAATCATCCTTGCTCTTCTTGTAGGGCAGCTCACAAAGCATGATTAGTTTATACACTCATGGGACAAACCTCCTGCTGGAAATGCCCACCTCATCCATGGAGCATAGAGGTTTGGTTAGCCATGGCTGCCTACTTTTGAGAAGATGAGCACTAAATGATATGATCTACCCTGGAGAACAGATTAACTTTTGGCCCTTCTGAGCCACAGAGCCTCCTCTGTGCTCTGAAGGTGCCTAATGACCTGTGGCACATATGAAATGACATATGATGAATATGCAAGACCTTGCCCACAGTTTCCCCTCGCCTCTCACAGTATAGCCCATGGGATGGACATGGAGAAAATGTTAAGGTCCAGGGGCCTGCTGGATTGCCTGTTCCTCTCTGTGATGCAGCCTGCACCTTTACTTCATCCATTTACTTGCCCTCTTCAAGCCCAGGAGTTTTCACCTGATGTTACATTTTTTTTCCTCTGACTCCCAGGTTCTAGCGAAGCTTCTTGGCTGTTGGCGATCTCATTAAAAACTCTGATGAATTCAGTGATGCAGCCCCTGAGTTATTCTCACTTCCACCGATTTCATTTGAGTACGTGCTAATACTTTCCTATACTTTTCAGTTTAACATAATGCTGATAAATGATATGACAACGATAAATTTTCATTTTATTTAAAGCTGTTTATCATCCATATCTATTATGGAAAGTCATCAATTATGCAAAAAGCGTGAATGTTTAAAGAGCCTCTAAAGTGTCTCTATTTATGGATTGCATGTTGTGTCTTTTTCTTGCCTGTGCACACGCTGGAGAGGCTCCTCCATTAAGCATCATTTTTGCACAAACATCCTGAAAAATGGAACTTGACAGGGGAATCTTAGACAAGCTGGAGGCTTGTTGCAAAATGTGGCTAAGCCATAAAAATTTCACTTCACGGGAGAAACACGCACCCTCAAAGCTGGGTCTAAACCAGAGGATCAGTGAATTAGATGGATGTAGCATGCTTTGGGTCAAAAAGCCACACTCCACTGCTCTCCTGAAATCACTTTCCATAGATTAACCAGGGCCTCTTGGTAAAGGGTCCTTCATGAGCTCTTGCTATAGGAGGGGTCCATACTGCTCACAGCCCGGCTATGCTGGGATTTCTGTGGTCTTCCCAGAAAACCACATGAACTTCTTCCTGACAACTTGGTTGGGTGTGGACCACGCTGCAGAGACACGTGGCTTGCAGATGGCTGCTGCTGCTCAGTGCTGCTCTGGAGCAAGGGAATGAGATGCTTAAAATGTCTGAGCTGCTGTCAGTCCGTCAGCTATCGCTCATCTCCAGGCTTGCCCAGCAACCCTTTTGCTACGGAGGGCCAGATTCTGCTCACAGGGCAGTATCTTTGGAGCCACCTTACACTAACACCAGTGTAACTGGCAACGTGTTTTGGCATGTGCATTAGATCATACTAACGGGGAGACCAAACAGAGACCCTTTAAAGGAGTCAGAGACGTTGGCATCTTGGGTTACTTCTTTCTTTCCTTTCAAGATGCTGAGTGGACAAAAGGAGTTAAAGTAAGGAAATTAGATCACAAAAAGCAAATTAACTAAACAGCACTGTCCTGGCCCAATGCTGATCTCATGTATGGGGTGCCAGTGAATCCCGAGTAACTGGGCGCACATCTGGGTGTTTCTGGGGCAGCTCTGTCTATTCAGACCTGCTGGGGTGCCGGAGGGGACCCGCAGCTGCCACAGCTCTCCGGCAGCGTGCGACAGGAAAGGGAGAGCTTTCTCACACGTCTGACACAAGAGGTCGATTGTGGGGATTGCTGGCGGGTGACCTCCCTGTGCCACCGGTGCCGGGGATGCTGGCAGCGCTGGGCTCTGACGCCTGCCCAGCACTCGCCCTGCAGAGGATGCCCACGCTCCAGCCCCTGCTACCCCTCCTTCCTGCCTCCAGGAGAAGAGACATTTCAGGCAAGAACCCTTGCTCCCAGCCCTGGCCCTACCCACAGCCACAGGGGCAGCAGTTTAGAGTCCTAAACGCGGGGGTTCCCCCAGTACTGCCTGTCATGGGGGTTTCTCTGGCATGGGCATCCCCTGGGAGAACTTCATCTCTTGTATTATAACGCCTGTAGCATTGGTAAGTGTTCTGTAGCACTACTTAAACATCTCTCTGAAGTAACTGGTTGTGTTTTTAAATTACTTACGGTTTACGTAGCCCTGTAGGGGATGTGTTGGGTTGTGACAATGAAGGGAGTGTGAAGCCCATGGAGTGGGAAGTATGGTGGCATCTGCTACTTTTAAATGTGCCGTGCAAGGTCACTGCCACGCTCTCCCCGCACCCAGCGCCAGTCTCTCCTGCCCACCTGCCCTTCACAGCATTCAGGGGTCTTTGCCATGAAATCCTTCATTTTCTTTCACTCTTCCTTTCCCCTTGTAGCCATCAGGAGATGTCCTTGACAGCACCACACGCCTTTAAGCCAAGAAAGCAATAAGACAGGAGTGGACCTGCAACCATTGTGCCCTTTATTGAGTGCATTAAAGGCCTGGGGTCAACAGCTGGCTACTTCTAGCACTAGAAGAGTTGCAGTGGCACGTTAGTAGGATTTTTTCCCCCCTCTCAGTTAAAATATCTGTGCAAATTTTCCATTCAGCTTCTATTTTTTTCCCTAGGTTCATGGGATGAAGAAGGATGTCCTCTGAATCCTGGCTTCTCCCATGGCAGATACTGTCTCTCATTGCTCTTGTCCTGATCCAATCAGGCTGTTATGAAGCTCAGCTTGGATCTTGTACTGGTGCTCTGACTGTTGGGCTGGTCCAGAACATCACTGCTCTGCCAGAAAGAAACCTTTTGCATTACAGCCATGAGAAAAATCCAGTTTCTCTCATGACATACAGAGAAATGTTATTCTATTTCTGTAGCTCTCCACCGTACGTGGTAATGAAGGGAGAGAGATCCTCTTGGGAGACTCCTCATGGCCCTCAGCATCCCGGCACCTATCTGTGCATGTCAGCATCTCTGTATTTCACCTCCTTTGCTCAGCGCACTGTCCAGCTCATCCTGGAATCATATCTTTCCATAGCTGCATCCCATCAGTGCCCAAAATCATTAACTACCAGCGTGTCCTTTTCTCCTTCAGCCAGTTCCAGATGAGTTCCCAGTTCACAGTGTCAGTTCTTGCTGTTAATCCATAAACTATAACCTTTACGTCGGGTACAGTTCAACGTAATTAGATTTCTATTACATGATGTTCTTTCCTGTGGTTAAACAAGACTTACTTAAACAGCCAGCCCCAGGTGAGGTTTAACTGTAACCTTGGTGTTAAAGCTCTGTGCTTGCATGCTGCTCTCTTGAAGCCTCCAGTCCACCTCACCATTGCCTGTACTTATCTTGACATGACACGTTAGCAATCTTCTGAAGCTGGCAGCCTTGTCCTGCAGCATGTCAGCCCTTTCCCAAGGACCCACTCTTTCCATGAAGAGAAGAATAAAACCAGGATGGCTCCAAGTCAGGTCACCCTGACTGTAGTGTAAACATGGTACCTGCTCTGGTGCAAGCTGGAGTGTGAAACAAAGGCACAATAGACCAAACAAGGTCATTACACACTATTTGATGCAATTATACATCTAAACCCAGGGCTTTTTGTGCAATGATTTTTATTTTGTGCAATGATTTTTATTTTGTGCTGACAGGGAGGGAAAACAGCCTTACACATAATGGAGCGACACTGGGTACTGAAACACATCTTGTCTCACATAAAGCAGCAATATTGCTTCCTAAATCCACCTGTACCTGGGCTGAGCCTTCATTTATCCCCATTCTCACTGCTGCACTTCCCTGTAGTTAAAAACTGTTGGTATGCAGGAAAAGTTTCATCCGGCAATGCTGGGGCTGCAGCCGCCCCCCTCCCTAAGCCCACTGGCTGCTTTGATGCCACAAGAGCATGACAGTAAGAGAAATGCCTGGGGAAGTGAATCAATAGCGTCAGGCCGGCCAGCTGCAGGGTGAGGATGGGGTAAATCACTGCAAGAAACTTTCCCAGCCACCGGAGGAGTTGGGAGAACAATGTGGAGAAGAGGATGTGAGGCACTTCCCGCCGCTGGTCAGCCCCGCGCCAAGGAGTGCCGCAGCCTCCAGCGCTATCTTTGTACCCCGTCATCGTCTGGAGACAGCTTTTGCTGTTTGCCATGGGTTTCTATACTCAATGTTTCTTTTAGCTCTCTCTCAGAGATCTAATCGTTGCTGCAAAAAAAAGAGGACTGTGTCCCCCAGCCCTTTTGGCTGACATCTACCAAGCCCATCAAAGGCAGGTCCCTGGGCCAGAGTGTGCTGGTTCCTCTCCAGGATCTGGCTGGGAGAGCAGCGTCAATGCCTTTTTTCTTTTCCTGTCCTTCTTTCCCTCCTCCCATCCCTGAGAGATGGAGATAGTGGATTTCTTGTTTGTTCTGCATTCCCATAACCTCTGCCTGTTACCAGCCACTCGAACCTCTCTGTCTAGATCCTGCAGAGCTGCTTCTCTCTACAACATTCAAGTGCCTTTTGCAAGTGGAAAAAAAAAAAAAACAACGACCAAACAACCCAGCCCTGTGATTTTCCTCCCTGCTATCAGGAAACAGGTTTGTTTGTTTTTTAATGAATGCAAAAGAATGCAGATAGCGGTGAGGAAAAGCTTGGGCAATGAGTTCAGCATTTCTTTATTTAGGCTCTTCCATGTATATCAGCTGAGCCCAGCAGGCGGCAAAGCAAGAGCTGGATGTTATTTCAGGAAAAGCCTGGTCTTTCTTGCTTTAGACAGAGTGTGTCCCTGGAGGGGAATTCTCTGCTCCTGTCGAGCATGGGTGATTTGGGCAGAAAAAGGACAAGGAATTCCAGCAATGCTGCTTTTCTTCTCTGTCTTCCAGGCTTTGCATAGCAGGTGTCCCCAGGGCTGCCCACTGCCACTGGGACAGGTCGGATAGGGTTCACACCAGCAGCTTTGCCTGGCCTGGTATTTCCCACCACTCCAGTGCCAGACACAGCTGCCCAGGGCTGGAGACAGAACAGGCACGTCCATGGCATGACACGGGAGATGGATGGTGCGTGGCAGTGCTGGGGACTCTGCCACTCAGGGCATGTGGGCAAGGCAGCC
>BJBW01003104.1:55361-156701 GCA_004320125.1 Scolopax mira
GCATCACATAGCACAAGCTTCTTTCAATTTTATTCAAACAGCACATATATTTTGGCTATGTCTCTTTGCTGAATTCAGCACAGATTCAGGTTTGGTCAGCCTGGAACTGCATTTTTCAGTCCATAAAATATGCATTGCACTTTTTTACCTGGCTCTGGCCATGACATTGTGTGAACCACTTCTTTGCTATACCTTAGCAGTTAAGGCACAGCAGTTTGGGATCCAAGCAGCTCTGAGATAGGTCACCTCTAGTTCCAAACCCAATGTTCATTTGCATGTGGTGAATGTATTTCTTCCTCAGTCACACAGGATTTTTGCTTCTTTCAAAGCATGTATTTTGTAGCAGATTTTTATGCAGATTTTTATGCAAGAACATATTACTAGGTTGTTTTCTATTGATGCAGAGAAATCTTTCACGCAATTTGCATCCCATTAACAGCTTCATAAGAGATGATCCTGATTCTAATGGCTCTGCACAATAAGCCAATAAAGCCAAATATGGAAGGGATTATGGAATGCGTTGCTGTTATACCCACAAAATAGCTTGTACATTCAAAAGAAAGGCACTGACTCCTCTAACACCTAAGGTTAGTCCTAAGGGTTACTACTACTGGGATTTTTCAGCAGTGCTTTGATTGTCTTTTGTTTCCTGTTGGTTGCCCTCTGTGTTTTCTCATGCTGGCAGCAGAAACCAAAGAGGAGCTCCAGCCTGCAGGGACTGCTGCCTTGCAGGTGAGTGTCCTACACAGCCTGCTGGGTGGAAAATGCTGCCGGATTCCAGCACTGCAACACCAGCGGTGCTGTTACATCACTTCTGTAGTGCTGGAATAACAACAGAGGCTGCCTTGGGGCAGACATAGGCACTAGCCAGTGTCTCTGCCACCGATACCTTCCTGTAGGCATATTTACATCCTATGCTTTCCCTGTAGGAAAGGCCAGGTGTCTGCACTGAGCCTTTCAGATCTGCTGCCCGTCTTTGATGCTGCCAGCGCGGCACAGGCTGGTGGGCAGACTTACCAGCCGTGGAGGATGAATAACTCTCTCTCCTGTGTCAGAGTTTCAATCCTTAGCCTCAGGGGTTTCTTATTGAGTTTCATAAACAGGGTGTTGGAAGTGCAAGACAGACATCAGAAGCAGGCCTTCTGCTGCCAGAGACCCTACAGCTCTGCAGAAGGATGCAAGGGGGTGCCTGCATGGGGAAGCAGCACTGTGCAGAGGGGAGGTTGCTGCTGCTGTCCCTCAGGGAATATGTTTGTACACTGTTTCTTACCAGGGCTAGAAAACTACTGCTGTGATGGATAAGGTGGCAGAGAAACAAGGCTGGTGGGAAGCTGGCTCAGAGGAAAAAGGATGAATGGTGGAAGAGGGAAAAGAAGCAGTCCAGAGCATGGTGGGACTTCTCTACAACTGACTTTTCCCTCCCTCTGCCAGATCTTTCCTTGTCTGCTCCTGCTTCACCTGAGAACAGCAGTCACGGGTCAGCTCAGCCATCTGGCTCCCTTGTGCCCTCTCTTTTCCTGGAGGACACAGACTGAAGTTCTCATACAAATTGAAGTAATTGTCCAGGCTCCTGGGAAATACATGAAAGGGCACTCTCTTGAACTGTGGCAATGCCCAGACCACACTCCCTCCCAGTGCACATATAATGCTCTGCTTGCTGTTAACTAGCTTAAGGTTTTCACATGCTCAGTTGCCTAATAGAGAGTTTCTTCCATCTGCAACAAACAGTACTCAAAAAAGTTTTTTACCTTCTTTGGTCACATTTGTACATGCTCTTCTTCTGTTTCAATTGCTCAGCCATTATGGGGTTCAGTGCAGAACTGTTTGCTTGTTGTGGCCTGTATTTTTGGCTTCACAGTGATAAATGTTGTCTTTATATCTCCATTTGATTTAGAGGTGGCTTGTAAATAACACGTCAGTGGAGCCAACCACACAAGCAGCTGCTGAGCACACTCTGTGAGGTGTTCAGATACGCAGCCATGACGAGCTGGACATGATCCCAAATGAGCTCATTGTAACCTTCTCTAGTACAGGAGTCCCCTGTCCACTGCTCCTGGACAGCTGGTGATGCCACCTCTGGGTGCCAGCCACCCTGTGCTCCTCAGCGTGGCAGGTTGGGGTGCTGGGACACACGCGTGCAGTGAGCTCATCCTCTTGGGCTGTTGGGGATGGAGCAAATTGGGTGTTGGCAGGACATGGACAGCTCTGGTGCTGCGAGACTCACATGGCACACTCATTTGGGTGGAGCTGGAGATGACCTCGGGGGGGCTCATAGGGACCCACATGGTATAAGTGACCTGCCCGGTCTCCTGCACGTGTGTGCTGCACAGAAGGTTGGACACCTCACAGCCCTTTTGGTAGAGGTCAGCAAGCAGCATTTAAGACTTCCTCTGTGCATATCCATGTGTGCACACACACCTGTGAAAGGGTTTTTTCCAGTCAAAATTGAGCTAACACCTGACACCTTTTTTTGCAGTAGCATTTTTAGAGTGATGGCATATTCATGCAAGGTCCATTTTCCTTTAACTTCATTAAGTGGCTGTTGTTGCTGCTACCAGCCTTTGAGACAGCAGGACCATGAGCAGACAACCTGAGGATTTTCTCATTAGTTGCAAAGCACTGAACAGTCACCATTCCCTTTCTGGAGACCCACAGGGTGCACTGACTGGGTTGGCTGTGGCAGGGGCTGAATCTGCGTTAGGAGCCCAACTGTGATGTTTCATGGTCTGATTCATGGTCTGATCTTTTCTGGCCTCATACGTCCACATGGCATGGCTTCAAGCTGAATGCATGCCCTTCATGGGTGCACCACTGACTGCCTTGGGGAAGTCGTGGACTCACTTGGCTGTGGAGGTGGTCTCAGTCACCTCCCAGGGTGCAGGATGTCTGAGAACCATTTCTGTTCCCCTCAAAATGCAATTTTCATTGCCACAGGATTTTGCGCTAGCACAAGCTTTTGCTTCTTAAATTTCAATCATCTGTAGGGTGTAACTTTATCAAACCATAAAAGAGACAGTTCAGCCAGCTACAATATGTCCCTCCCTTGTTTTCTTTTCCCTTTCTCTCAGATTCCGAATTTTCCTTTCCTCTGGACAGTGTATCTGTTTTATCCTTTATGTTTTTCTTCTACAACTCTACTATGATGATGCCTAGCAAAGATCAGGGACCTTATTAGGCACAGCCAACAAAAACGGTCTTCAAAGAGCCTGACTATAAAGTGCCCGGTTTTTTGAAATGTCTGCTTTCAGTTATCTCTGTCACCACTTTTTCCTCCATTCTTTTTCTGGGTTTGTCTTTCCTTCTGTCTTTCCTTTCTTCCCCTGTCTTCTTTAATTCCTCTGTTTTTTCTCTTGTTCTCTGGAGCATTTTGGCTTTTTGTTTCTTGTACTTCCTCCCATCCCTCAGTCCTAGTTTACGTTCCCTTAATTTCCACTTTCTATATCCCCAGTAGCCTCTAAAACCATCTCTTATCCATTGGCTTCTGCCTTGGACATTTGCATCCCCTTACTGGCTACTCTGGCATCTCAATGCCCCAGCAGCATGCAGAAGGGAGGGCAAAACTTAGTGGTCTCTTCTCTTTCAGTCTCATGGCAGGGGTAAGGCACATTTTCCTTTCCTTCCCAATGTCAGAGGTACAAAGCCCACTGGGTTCTGCTGTCTCTGCACACTGGAGCAGATTCCTGCAGGAATTGCTCCCAACTTCCTTTACAGACTGGTGAGCAATGTGTTGAGATTTCCTCCACCCCAGGAGTGTGGGACTAAGGAGCTGGGAGAAGCAGCTTAAACTTTTCTCCCCTCTCTACCTCTCTGTTAGCAGACAAAGAGGAGTACAAACCTTGCCCCAAAAAGGTTTCCATGGAGCAGCCACTGAGTTGAAGGGCTGGCTGGTTTGGCTCTGATGGGAGATGGAGATGCCTGAGCCAGCAAGAAACTCATACATGTCTCACAGCCCAAGATCTCCCTGATGCTGCTCCTCTACTGAATCTGACCCAGCTGTGCCTCCTGCAAGGCCAGGATGGAGGGCATGCACACACAGGGCTGCATGGTGGCCCTGGTTTCCCCCAGCAGGGATAGCCACCTTGAATGCCAAGTTAGTGGGTACAGAGCCAGCATTCATCTTCAGAAGCTTTTCCAGTGCTGGGCCAGCATCCATGGATTTTGCCTTAATCAACTCGTGTCTTTGCGGATTGCCCTTGATAAAGAATACTTTAGAAAAAAATATTGTTTTCATTACAGTTAGCATACAGTTTTGCAAACACTTGGTAGTGTTTGGGTTTATGGTTCAAACCACAGCACTGATAAGTCAAATGTGCTCCTTGGTATATTGTCCTTTAGTTCTGATTTTATTTCTTTTGGGGGCTTCTGCTTGTCCTCTCTAACATTTTCCACCATGGCATTGCAATGCCTACACTAGCACTGAAGGCTTTTTTATCTCAAATGCACAGTCCTGATGACTGCAATTAGGGCTGACATGCACACATAGACAGGGTTGGAAGTTTTGGGGTGGCTTTCTTGGGGTTTTGCAGGCAGGTTATGCAGGTTGTATCATTCAGGACACTGGTTGTGTGTGGACGCCTTCAGGCTCTAAGGAGCAGAGAGCTGTGGGACTGCTCCTGGTTAGAAGACAAGCTGTTGGGCCCAAGCATATAGCTGTGGCCCTGACAGGTTACTTTTCTGTTTGCAGTGTCACTTCCTACCACGCTTGCAAAGGCGGTAGCTGTTTGCACTGTCATAGCGTTTCTTCTGCTGGAGCTTCCTGGCCGGGGAGGCTGGGGCAGCCCCTGCAGGGCCCGTCACCCCGCTTCCCCGCATTTGCCAGAGGCCCACCCACTCCCCCTCCGCTCGCCAGGCCTCAGCAGCACCTACGCCATGCCCTCTGCAGGGGCTGCCAGCTCTCCCTGCTCTTGGAGCTGGCTCCTCATTGCCTGCCCTAGCTTTCCTGCCCTTGGTGCCCAAGGGGACTGCCAGCTCCAGAGGTAGCCATCACCTCAGACACTCCTGAAGTTGCCTGGGACAGGCCAAGGAATGGGTCCTTCTAGCACAGGTCCAAACCCATCTCTTTCTGCAATGTCCTGAAAATGTATGAAAGCTTAATAGGAGTGATAGCTTTCAATAAAATCACCCCACGCTTTGGTAAAGACGATCTCATCAATACGTTTTTTGAGTTTTAGATTATTCATCCTTTTCCACTTGGCACCTTTCTGGACCATTGCCATTGCTCTCCTTTCTGCAATCCCTGGACTGCAGTGGCCAAGACTGCACAGATGACACTTCAAATGAAGCCTTGACAGCATAGACAACAGGGGAAGAATAGTTTCCTGTTTGCCACAGACTGCACTTCTGTTTGTGCATCTCATTAGAACACTTTCATTTTTTACTGCAGCACGACCATGCTCACTCATGTTGAGCTATCATCTCTAGATCTTCTGCTGCAGAACTGCTGCTGTGCTGGTTGTTCCCCAGTTGATCTTGCAGTCCCTTCATGGTGCTTACACAAATGCAGAGCTCCACTTTGTTCCTACTGAATGGTGCTCTTCTTCCTGTCCCCCTCTCCCATTTGTCAAGATTGTTTTGCATTCTCCTCCTGTTCTCCAAAGTACTTGTTCTTCATGGTGTCCTGTGCTAATTTAATAAGTGTTCCTTACTCTTTTTTTTTTTTTCCCCCCAAAGATATTAATGAAAATACTGTGTGCTGCCAGACATAAAACAGATGGCTTCAGACTTCATTTGATACGTACTGCCAGTTTGACAGTGAAGCATTTATAACTGCTCTTAGTCTGGTTTTCCAACCAGCTGTACACTCCTCTAATAGCAGTTTCTTTAAGCCGTGTTTCTTTACTTGGCTTATGAAAGTGTCAGGTGAGATGATGGCAAAAGCCTTATTAAAATCAAGATCTAAGGCCTACTGTAGAAGGAAATTATATTGATTTGATGTGATTTGTTCTTGTCAAATCAGTGTTTGCTGTTCCTCATCTGCTTGTTGTCTTCTAGGCACTGGAAAACAGTTTATCCAATTACCACTTCCAGTATTTTTCCAAGACTTGAAATTAATCTGCCTGGTCTCTGATTTCTGGATTCTTCTTCCCCCCCTCTTTCACAGTCGGTGCTGGGTTTGCCTTTCCCAGTGTGCAGAAACACATCCCCCACCCCTAACTTCTGTGTGATGGCGCCGAGTGGGCTTCAGCTGCTTTCCTCAGTACGACAGAAGGCTTTTAGTTCTTGTCAGTTGGAATATATATGACTTATTTAGACATCATTTGACCTCCTCATTCTTTCTTGCAGCCGATATTTTTACCCTCAGGCTGTTTATGCTGGTTGTGTTAAATGGAGCACCTTTGAGCAAAGACCAAAGGAAGAAAGTGTCAAACACTTTTGCATGTTTGGTATCGTCACTCAGTATTTCCTTCTCCCCATGAAACCCTGCTCTCCCTTTGGCCCTCCTGTTGCTACTAGTGCATACACTTCACACCCACTGCTTGTTGCATCACTTAACGTCTTTTTCATGTTGTTCCTCCATGCTTAGGCTGTTCTTTTATACTTAGTAACATGACCTAGTTCCACTTTCTGTGTGCTTCCTCTGCACTTCTGAAACTAATGAAGAGCTCATGATTCAGCCAGTTGATACCTTACTTGCCTCCTTTAGTATTTGCGCTGAGCTGCCCCAGAATTGAGCAGCTCACAAGAAGTTCTGTACCACGTCTTTTGTGACTCTGCCTTTCATACAACTTCCTTAGAGCACTGCCAACTCTCCAAACATCCTTTCTGCCTGGGATTGTGTGTACTAACACTGTGAGTTAGCTAAAGTCCCTCTCCTAGGAGTCCACTCTTTTGTCTTTGTTTTTTTCCCCTGTCTCCTTTCCTAGAAATCATGACTGCTACCTCTTCAAGGTCACTCTCACCCTAATTGCTTTTCACCTTCACTGCAAAACCAGTTCCCATATATTACTTAGAATAAATTTTTGCAGAGTAGCTAACCAAGAAAAAGCAAAAGAGATGGCAGCTGCAGACAGTTCAGGGAAGGGCACAGACACAGTACCTGAATAGAGCTAAATAGGGAAGCCCCTGAATATTTAGCACTTAATTGTGTCAGGAAAAATTAGTATTACCTTTCACAATTACCTGCCCCTGCCTATGAACTTGTCATTAGTTTCCAGGACATGTGGCTAACAGTGCTGAAAATATTGGTATTATTTGTATAAAACATGAACAGTACAACCATGTTATTAAAATACTTCTCAGTTCTGTCTTAGGACTTTTTTATAGTCTTCTTACAATGAGAGGGCTTAGACCTTACAAACATTTAGAAACTCTGTGTGTAATAAGCATATAGCCATTTTCTTCTTTATTCCATTAAGCATTGACATTAAAGTACGTTTTTAAATATGGAGGCTCAGGCCAAGCAGAGCTTTTTTGTCATCATTGTCGCAGCATCAAGGAGTCCTTCTCAAAGGACAACCAAGCTGTTTCCAGTGCACAGTGTGCACAGTGTGCATCTCACTCTAGCTGCACTACTACCAGAAGAGTTTTCTTGTGCAAAACTCCCAGAAAAAAAACCCACCTTGCTTTTGGGAGCTGCTTGTCCTCGCTTCTTTGCTGCCATCCCACTTGAGCTGACCCTCTTCCAGCTCAGGGCTGCCTCTGTGCTGTTCTGGAAAAGCTCACCTGAGCAGGGTGAAGGCAAATTGGCTTTTGGTCATCATCCACGGCTCTGGCGTGTTCCTGCAGACATCCCTTTAGGTACTGAGCTATTTGCCTTTGAGTTTTGTTAGCAGGGTGACCGGTAACTTTGCTGCAAATTATTTTAATAACATTATTGATTTCATCACTTCACTTTAGTTTTGCTTCACTACATCAAGTCTTAGCGTTAGGGTGAAGTGGCAGCTAATTAATTCAGTATAAATGATGTTTCTTTAAGGGGGAATCAGAACCAAAGAGAGCTGATGAAGCTCCCATGGATGTCTGCCTAGAGGCTGGGGTGGTTTCTAAAGGAGCTGTTGACTCCATTTTAACACCCCAAACAACCACATGAGTACAACTTTATGATGTCTGACTCCGCTTTTGGTATAATTGTATAAAAAGAAAACACTCTTCCGCTGTTATATAAGAGCTATGATGATACATTGGTAGCGGGTATCCTTGCAGGCAGTCTGATTTCTGCTTTTTGTCTTGCAGTTGTTGATCTGATGTGTCCTCTGATGGTTGCTTTTTGAGTCATAGGAAACTCCTTGGGAAAGTGCAGAGACCATCAGACCTCAAGGAGAATAAACTAATCACAAGTGGTTGAAAGAGTGAGCCATGGTGCTAAGTGCTGCATAGTCTCCTACTCAGATGGGTCTCAGAAAGCCAATTTCTCATTAAACAGAAAAAATGAGTTTACATAGTGATATCACAGTGAATCCTTCTTTTATGGGCTAATTCAGAATTGATTGTCATCAGTTGGAGAACATTCCTGGTCATGCTCTTGGACTTCGGATTACACACAATGCTTTTAAAAAGCTATGAAAAAAAAAAGGTGGGAAGATTGGAAAGGCTTCCCCATAAAGGCATGGATAGGTAATGTATTTATGTTCTAAACGCATACCTAGAGGCTTAGACAACTGGCATATTTACATTAACCAAATGGTATTCTGGTTAAAACAAATCACACCGCTGGTAAGCAGAGAACCCCCTGAATGTATAGCTCATTTTCCCTGAAGTAAAATCAAAAGTATCAGTGCCAGCTCATCATTTCAAGCTTCCTAAAACAAAACATCTATTAAAAGTAACTCACCTCAGGCAAAAGCATGTTGGAACAGATAGGCTTTCCAGTGTTCCTCTGAGAATACTCAGTTGCCCAAAATCCTACACCTAGCCCCTGCACGAAAATCTCCCACTGACTTTGCCCAGAGCCACACATGGGTCCCAGGACTCGACATGATATTAGCATTTTTGGAGAAGGACCTGAAAGGACAATTTAGCCTAACTTTTCCATACTGAGATTTTTATTCCAAGAATTAATTTCTCATTCACACTGAAGAATTAGTTCACCGAAGAGCTGACCTTGTAGGAGAACGTAGCATGTTGGAGAGAAAATAGTTCCCAGTTAATAAATATATAAACAAACAAACAAACAAACAGTTCCTGCTCCTCAGTAATGTGTGGCATGAGTTCCAAATTTACATTTAAAAACTTTCAAAACTAAACCATGAAGGGGAGGCCTGACTTTGCTGACACTGTTTAGAGTGAAAAGCTGTCATGGAAAAATCTAAGTGAAAATACATTTGAAAATGCCTTCTTAAAAAGAAGCATCATAAAAAGCAAACTAGAATATAAAGCAAATTTTGCCATAGTACTTTGCAAATTGTCTTGATTTTGGAAAGCTGCAGAGCACATGCTAAGATCAGCTGCATGTATAGACTATTTCATAATAAATGGCATTGTGTTTTTTCATCCCCATCAAAATCTCCAGCCATACAGTACTTTTATTTATTACCAGAGCATTCAGGAGCAATGAGAGCTGACGTGAGGAAGGAAATGGCTTCAAGAGCATGGCAAGAATCCCATAAGGTTACAGGAGTGGAATGGGGAAAGGTACTTTAAAAGTACAGGTGTAAATTATTGAACATTTGAAATGTTTTCCCTTGGTAATTTTAATCACATTGTGAAATCAGTCACTCAAGCTTTTGTGAAACACTTGATTTACATAAGTTTTATGCTATTAGTTGCCACGCAGGAGCCAGCCCTGCACTCAGCGCTGTGGGCAGGACATGCCGGGCGCAGCAGTGTGCTGAGGCTGGCTCAGAGCCACCACTGCCAAACACCCACCACCCTAAAATTAGCAGTGATTGTCCAAAACGGGACCTTGATGCCCAGAAGCATTGAAGTTGACCCATGAATCCTATGCTGACACCAGAGACCTTACTCAAAGCCACCTCTGCCTCCAAGGGGGATGCACTTACCTGCAGAGTTGTGTTGAGCTGAAAGCTGTGGGTTGGTGGTTGTATCTCCTATGGTTCGCACAGGAAATGAGCTGAGGATGCCTCAGTACAAAGCATCTTTGACTCTTTTCAGTGATGCCTGCTGGGGGCTAACCACCTCCTAGGTGTGCTGCTCCAGACCCAGGGCCATGGAGGTGCTTCCTCAGTCTCTGAGGGTATGTGGACCATGGGGAGATGGTCCAGGAATGAAGCTGGGCATCTTGGAATGGTTTGTGCAAGATGAGTACTATCAGACACATAATGGTACTTCACAGATTTGGTCACATTTCTCTCCACACTGATTCCACTGCTTATTTTCCCACTGTATTTGGGATTTCTCTTGCCTTTGTTATCTAAGAATAACTCATTTATTTTGGTCAATGCCTTTTCTTAACAAAAGAAGAGTTGTGGGCTCAACTCTTGTATGTTTAGTACATGCTATCGAATCTCACCCATAGTGTATCACAGTGAACGCGACGGTGATTTAGACAAACAAGGATTAGGATAAGCAGGTGATATTTCAGTGTGTTTAATACATGAACATATCTAATGCCTATCAAATGACTGGACCTCATTTCTGATAAGCAAGCTTTTAATAAATGAGTTTTGCCTGCAGAGATATTGTTTAATGGTCTTTGTAAGGACTTTGGACAGACTGACACTGTCTCTGTGGCTGTAGGGCACTTGGCACAATGAGGTGTTGGACGTGACAGCAAAGGATGACAAGGTTTCCTGTCTGCCTAAAAGCAAGAGATCTCTGTTCTACTTGGGCAACCTCCCTGCTGCCAGCTGCCGTAGCTGATGGCAAAATTTTCCTCATTCATTTATTTTCTTTTTTTTTTTCTTTTAATTGACTTAGTTGGACTTCCAGATACTAAGGGCCAGATCTTCTGCTAAGAGTTTTGTCTTTGGCAGTAATGAAGCAGGATCTGGTCTTTAATGTTCAGTATTTGATCCACTCAGGCTGCCTGAACCCTAGTTGAGCTGTGAACACAGGTTTGTAGTATGTAGTAGTGGGCTAGTTGGGGCAGCTTTTTGTCTTTTCCCTGGGACAAATTTGGCAGATCCTTAGACTGAAGGATTTCCCATTTCCCTTGTCATCATCCTCTGTGCAGGGAAATCCTTCCCTTCCTTTGGACTGCCCAGAAAGGTCTGCACTCTCCTTTCAAGTCCCCGAGGGACAGGGATGACAGTAAGATGATGAAAAAGGCAGCATGACTGGGCACACCTCTCGCCCGGTCTACCTCCTCCCCACACACCCAACTCCCCTTGTTAGCAGTTAGTGCAATTTACTATAACACAAGGACTGTCCCTTATGCCATTAAAAATGCAAATAGGGAGCCTCAGGAGCGGGAATAAGCAGTTCCTTTGCAGCCCACTTCCTCCTGGCCCCAGCACATGTTGCGCAGATGATGCTCTGCTGTGCCACATTTCTGAGTTCCCAAAGTTGCATCTATTTTCTATTTTTTAATCTTAGCAATGTAGCTGCAGACTTAAAACAACAGACATTTAGAAACTGCATGACTTTCCCTAACTGTCTGTAACAGTTTCAAGATAAGTCATTTTAAAAAGAATTACTTTAAACGGAGTCTGCTTTAAACCAGACCTTTGTACTTCTTGTTTTTGCTTTTATCTTGGCGCAGATGCTTACCCTCTCTCTAGCTCCTTTGTAGAGTTCATTATGCAAAGGCAAAGAAGCTACACTAACGTTGTAATTTTGTTTGGCAAGGTGAGCCGCAAAACATATGCTGTGTCATGCCTTTTTATTACTGTGTAAGAATTGCCAAAGCAGCCTAAAGGAGGAATCAAGGACATGATCGTTGGGAGGAAAAGAGGAAACGGTCCAGTTTTACAACACTCGGGCTTGTAACCACTTGCGGTAGTTAGTTTCAGAACTGGTTTAATTTTAAATTATTTTCTCACCAACCGACAACGGCTTCAAAGTGACTTGTGTTTCGTCCCACCACTTTCTGATCCATACGGAGCCATTTTTCAGTGACCTGGTGGCCAAAACCCTACCTGTGCAGCGGGCAAGGTATGGCCCATCCTCTCCCTGCCCAGGGAGAGGGCAGAGGTACAGCCAGCCCGAACCGACGGAGAAAGCCACCTTGAACAGGCACTGGTCCCTTTTCCACTACGTGGAGAGTGGTGTGTCACACCTTATTCTGCTCATGCTCCAAGAGCAAAACCTGTACTTCTCAGTCTAGACAACCTGTAATCAGGAGAGGGAAGAGCAGGCCAAGGGAACAATTAATGAGTGTGATCTCAGCCTGCCCTAAAAACCTCTGAGGACTGGCTTTCCGCATGGGCATCCGTGGGAGCAGAGATGTGCTCCATCCCCCTAGACCCACACCACACCTATGCCGTGTGTGCCCCACTTAAAAATAACTCAAAAGATAAACTATTTTAAACTTAGTCTCAGGTGTAAGCCCCCATTCAGCCCCACAGCAGGAGTGGGTATGAGAGAGAGGTACAAGATGGGCAGAAAAAAGGCAGTTTTCGCTATATAACAAAATGCCCTGTTGCAACATCTCCTGGGTGTTTGGGTTGCAATGCCTCTGAGCCTGCCTGAAGCTTCGGAAAGGGCTTGAGAGAAGCTGCTGCGTGCTGTCCCCAGGGGAAGCAAACCCTGGCACGGCTGGTGGCTGCCCACCCCACAGCTGCTGCCCACCCCACAGCTGCTGTCCACACCTTGCCGAGGGCAGGCAGAGGTGGTGGGAAGGACAAGGGGGCTGCATGGCAGCGGTGCTGGCGAAAGGCACAGTTCCCTTTGCTGCCTGTTCCCAGGTCTGGGGAAGCTTTGGAGGGAGGAGGGAGGAGAAGAGGAAGGGACATTCATCTTACAGTGTGAAAAAGAGGTAACGAAAGCTCAGCAGTGACAGTCACTCGCTGCACGCCGCGGAAACACAGGGGCAGCATCACCCTTTTCGTTAAAGCCAGGGTTTTTGTTGTGTTTTGCAGAGTGGGGACCACCACAGCAGCCAGTCTTGTCTCCCCCCAGTCCTCAGCAACAGCTCATGGCAGAGGCTGGGGGGATCTCTGGAGGAAGATGTGATGGGGGATATCCCTGGGGGTTGTTACCGATCTATCCCCACAGACTGTCTCAGGCACAAAGAGGCATTTCTACAAGCTGAGAAAAAAACCCAGAATGGAGAACTGGAAATGTTTCCCTCTCCAGTCAGCTTGATCGCCATTAGCATTTTCATACATTCCCTGTTCTAAGTAAATGCACTTTCTGTGTGTTAGACTTCAAAGCAGTGATTACCTGCTTGGAGAAAATGCCTGCAGGAAAGGGACAAGGCAAGAACGCCTTGAGAAATACCCAGGACCCAGGCTCACCCTCCACTCCAACACGGCCTGGGAAGGCAGAGGCTGGTTAAAGGTAATGATGTCTGCAAGGAGCAGAGATGCAGGGAG
Source organism: Scolopax mira (assembly GCA_004320125.1). NCBI lineage: Eukaryota > Metazoa > Chordata > Aves > Charadriiformes > Scolopacidae > Scolopax > Scolopax mira. The sequence goes on from BJBW01003104.1 coordinate 68,735, forward strand.
CGATGGAGAGGTTTGCAAGTCACAGCTCTGAAAGGAAGAGCACGGCAACATCAGTGCGATGGGAATGAGAGGCAGGTTCCCTCAAAGACACAAACTAAACCCTGCTGTCACACTCAGTGCTGCTTTCAACCCCGCAGATGACAGATATCCAAAGCAAGGTAGTGACACTGAATGCATCCTTTCAAACGATGAAATACAGGAGAAACTTTCCAACTATCACCTTTTCATAATGCAGACAAAGTGCCAGTGATGCCTCTGCAGTTGGCCTGCCCTCCTCCTCCCAGGGAAGGATGCAGAGGGGACACTGGCCCCATGGGGCAGCGCCGCAGGCAGGAGATGGCACCATGAAGCACCCACTCCCAGAGTGTTCCTTCTGGCAGCCACTGTGATCTCCGTGGATTTTGGAAAAAGTGACCATTGCAAAAATCTGTCACTTAAATTTAATATCTTGTTGTCTGTGATGATGTAGTCCTTTTGGGAAACTCATTCCCAGTGGTCAAAAATAAAGCTGCAGTGTGGAAACAGTGAGACAAAAGCTCTGCCCCCATCCATCTGAGCTGGCACACCTGAAGTCCAGTCACACTCAGCCCAGACCCACTCAGCTCCTCATGGGAAAGCTGTGCTGAAACCACTTGTAAGTGCGTTCCAGCAGAACAGTATCATCCACAGCATTTACCTGTGGTTGACGTGGAGTTACGGTGACTTAAGACTTTCCTATGGCCGCAGCAAGCCACTTTAAATTTGAGACAGGCGTAAGACATGAGACAGTATGTGTTGTTCATGTAGGGAAACTCCTTCATTAATATTCGAGCCTTGGGGCTGGCCTGAGGTAGGGAGTTTGTTGGAGCAGTGTGCTGCACGCAATGCATTTTAAAATGTAGACTTGCCTTTAACGCCTGAAATGTTGATGTGCCTAAAATCATCGGTGCACCTAAAATCAGGCCTTCACAGGAACCCCATTTCCTCTGAGTGCCTTGTAACCTTGAGATTTACCATGTATGGGTGGAAATATTCTTGATCTCCAGTGATCAAAGGCTGATCTCTCTCAGAGAGAAAGAAAAAGTAAAACCTCAAGAAGCTGCTGGATGTGTGGGGCTTAATTTTTACTATATAAATACTTGAAGCAACCCTGTTGATGGCTGGCTTCCATCCTCCTTTTGCCCTGGAAACACAGTTCAGACCATTCAGAGGCTACGTGGTTTTCCAGGTCACACTGTGGATGATTCACAGGGGGCTGGACACTGAAGGGACACATGCCCCCCATCACCTGTGCTGCTGCTGGAGCCCTGAGCCAAGGCTGGGACTGCAGCAGGTTGCCCTCCTGGGAGTGCCTCTGGCCACTGCTGTGCCTCGCAGGGCCAGTGCCGAAGCAGTGTGGCGCAGAGCAGCGTGCTGGCTGTGCAGCTTGTGCCCAGGTGCTGTGGGGCAGGGCAGGTGGCTGGGGCAGGAGCTGTGTCCCCTTCACGCCAAGTTGTCTCCTCTGGTGAGTCACAGCCCTGACTCACGAGCTGGTGTGGATCAAGCTGCAATTGGAAGATGCTGCCGCCTACATCTGTCAGCCCTGCTCCTCTCCTGGAGGTGGCAGAAGCGAACACATACCTCCTCACCTGAAAAATTCGGCCAGACAAGCCAGTTCAAACCCCAGGTGAGGGTAGGTCCAGGTGAGTGTGCAGGCAAGCACATACCTTGCACCTGGGGGAGGAGGTTTCCACACCGACTCGGCGGCTGGACAATGCTGGATGCTCCTGTCTGACCTGCCCTTGCCCAAAGCCCTCACCCGGTCCCAACACCCCAGGGAAGGTCTCTGCTCACCCCATGGGCCCTCCAGCACCTAAAGACTAGGGCAGGGGGGTGTTGGGAGACAGACCGTGCCTTAGGTCCAGCATAAAGGCAGCCATTACAGCATTAACTCATCAACAATTTCTGAATAAATGGAAGCATGCATTTGTACAGGACCAGGACTTTGCACCAGGAAGGTACCTTCTTTGTGATATTACAGTGGAAGTCGTAAAGCCCGTTTGTTGTTGGGTTTTTTTTCCTTCCCTTCTATCAGCAGCCCACGTGTGCAATGGTTTAACCTCGGCCCTTTGATTCCAGCAGCACAACCCCTTCCATGGGCCGGTTCTTTGCTCTGGGTTAGTCATTGCTAATGGTTTACACTTAGGAATTTTATTTGATGAGGGAGCAGATAAGCGATGCATCTGCTCAGTCATATTTCCCCAGCGTCTCTCCCTTTGTTCTTTTTGCCTTTTATCCACTGGGCTCTCTCTGCAGAGATCCCTGCCCTCACCCGGACGCTTTCCCCATCTTTTCCAAGCCTGCCTCCGGCCACCGCTGCTTCTGCAGGGGAGGCAGACCGGGCCCTAACATTTAGCAATGCCCTTACTGTTCACTGGTCTTAATTCCCTCACTTAGGATTAATTTCCCCTTTGTTCGCCTGGTCTGTGAAATTTGCAACGGTTTCACCCGAAATGAGAAAAGGGAAGAAAAGAAACCCTGCAGCCAGGCGTGTGGCAGCCCCGGCCATCCCCTCCCGGCTCTCCCGCAGCCAAGGTAGGGGGGTGCGTGCTGAGTCACCGCCTGGGGTTAACGCGCTCCAGCCCCGCAACAGCAAACACCCATGAGAGGAACAAAAGCCATGCCGCCAGTTAGCAGCACCTAGCTAACTCTAAAGGCCAGCCTGGGTCTTTGGGGAAGGAAGAGATATGGAGAGGGAGGAGCGGGGAGCAGCCCAGGGCAACCTCCCGGCTCTTCTGGCTGACTCAGCCGGAACCGTCCCTGCAGGTGCCCGGGGGGCAGCCCCTGCCCTGCCCCACATGGGCTGGGGGCCAGCCCCTCCTGGGGGTGCACGGCAGCTCCCCAGGCCCCGCGGCACCTCTACAGCACCCAGGGCTGGCGCCTCCAGAAGCAGCCCCAGGCAGGGTCCGAGCTGGGCAGGACCAGGCGGGCAGGGGAAAGGATGCTCCTGCCCACGCTGCTGGGATAGTCCTTCTCCCAGTTGGGACAGGCACTTGCTCACTGGGGTAGAGAGCTTGCAAAAAGAAGCTGCTACAGGCATGAATATTTACATTTCCTTCCAGTGGACATCAAGCCAAATTCCATGCCCCGGTTCCAAGGGTGAATCAGGACGGTCAGACACACTGGTTCCAGAGAACAGAAACGCAGAGGAAAGGACAAACACTAATGCCTTCCTCCAGAGGTGATGGGACAGCATGCCTGGCTGCTGTGCAGCTGGGATGCCTTTCTAGCATTTAATTCAGAAGAAAAGGGAGGAAGGAATCATAGCTCTGCAGACTACTGGGTTGTTTTTTTTCAAATCTTTGCTTGGAGGGCTCACCTGGCAAAGCTGTTCCCTGAGGTCAGCAAGTCTAGGGAACAGTGCCTGGTGAAGAGACACCCTGTGACTCTTTTGCAAAGCTCTTCTGCTGGGGGGACATGACTTGTCTCTGTGAAATACTGCTATCGCCCTGGGAATACGTGCTCTGAGCATGGGGCAGGAAGGAAAGAGGCAGCCAGAACTTCCTACCTTCTGGTATCTGCTTAAAAAAGGGCAGGGAGGTGTCTTTAAATTCCCTTTTATTTTTCTCTTGGTTGGCTAGACTTGCCCTGGGCCCTATCTGGATGGCACCAGCTAGATGCACAGGTAGTGTGACCCAGGATAAGAGACACTATATCCCAGTGTGGTCATCCAGCATTGCACAACTGTCCATCCAAAGTATTGGTTTGCTGCAGCTGGTCTGTTAAGGTACATTACCACCAGTGCTGGCTTTCCAGAACAACCTGCCCCACATTGTGGTTTTTTTTCTCGTTTTGCCCAAGCTGGGCAGCAGAGAAAGTCCCTAACACCAGATCCAATGCCTGGAGAAAAGTGTCCTAACCCTGCCAGGTTTGCTCCTTACTGGGACCTCTGTGAGCTAATCCTTCCTGGTACCCAACCCTCCCTTTTCCTTCCCTGGGAAAGCCATCAGACTTCTTACTCAGCAGTATCATCCCCGGGTGGCCAAGCTGGTGCCCATGGGGAGACTGGGATGGCCACCACCTCCCCAAGCTGGGCTTTTGGGCAGGCCAGCATCGGGGGCTGCTCTGCCTCACACCTTGGCAGCTTCCTCTGCAAACCCAACAGGCGCTCGCAGCAAAGAAACAGAAACCAAACTAGAAAAATGAGGTGGCTGCAGGAAAGCAGATGGAGGGCCTGCTGCTGGGTAATGTGGGCTCCCATTCGTGTTGGGATCTACCTTTACTGATGTTTGTGGCCTCCTCAGGCTGCCTCTCCAGCAAGAAAAAAAGCAGTGATTGCTGGGGATGTTGCTTTGTGATGGGAAAAGTAGCTAAAATAGCGGCTGGGCGTGATCCTGAAGAAGTTGTCTTCCTACTGCATCCTTAACACAAATACTCTTACGGAAAATGAATCAGCCCTCTTTGGGCTTTTTTCCAGAGGCCCTTCTGACTAATTCTGCCCAAAACACCCAGGCTGACCCTGCACAGTGGTGGCGTGACGGTGGCAGACAGGACTTGTTCACGTTTGGGTGGAGGCAGGGAAAAAACTGTTTTGCAGGCCTGCTCCCTGCCACCCCCCCCCCCCCCCCCAAAAAAAAAAAAAATCCTCAGGCTGACACTGCCAAAAACCACACCAAACATATGGTAAATGAAATGGCTGGCAAGGAGCTGGCTTGGATGGCGGGAATGTTTCAGCACTGTGGACTGCTCGTTAACCGGCCCAAATTGTATTTACATCACTTTAAGCATCTCCATATTTAAGGAAGAGACAGCGAAGAAGAAGGCAATGGCTTTTTTTTGGGGCGGGGTGGGGGGAGAGTGGGTTTTTTGGTGCATCTCTGTGCACATTGTTTTTATGATGATGTTAGCATAGCCCCAACCCTTGTCCCATCCCGTGGTTCAGAGCAGCAACAACATCACAGAAGTTTTTACCTCCTCCTATGGAAACAGACTTCTCTGGAAAGGCAGACAGAAAGGTTTTTTCTCTCAGAACAGGAGCTCTGCCCATTTCACTGTATGAATGTCCTGTACACTTCGTGGAGCTGATGAAATCATGTACAGATGGGATCCATCTTAACAAAGGCTTTTATTCACAGGGCAAGTTTCTCTGCCGTGTATCTTGGGCCACATTCCAGCTTGCATAGCCATATCAACCAAAAGCATCCACAGAGCCAGACAAATTTCCAAGCAGATACTAGACATGGAGATGCCCTGCCTCTGCTGTTGTGAGCAGCGTGACTTCCTTGTGCAGCACTGTGGCCCCCCTGGAAACCTGAGACTTGGAGTCATGGCAATAAACATGCCTTTCCTCACACGACATTCTTCACAAGGACTCAAGTACCCGATAGCATTCCCAGGGTGCTGCCAGGTGTTGTGGAGAAAGGAAGGGAGAGCAGCAAGATCCTAAGAAAGACCATCCAGAGGTGCCTGGTGTCTTCGGTGATTTGGGAGGCAGCCATAGGAATAGCTGTGGTAGCTACAGCTACAGAAGGAGGATGAGAATAGAGCAACCAAACAGTGGTGTCTTTTCCTGAGTCTGGGGTGTTGTTTGTCTTCCTGGAGCTGCCATGGTGAAGTGCCAGGGAGAGAGTTCACTTCCATGGACAGCTTTGTGCCACCCGTTGAGTGCTGCAGCTTGGAGCTCTTCTCCACCCCTACCCCATTTCCTAGCTTCTCCCATTCATCTGTAAGCCATGGCATCCTGACCCCTACGTTGCACTGGCAAGGGGCTTTTGCAAGAGAAGGCAGGGAGGCAGATACCTCAGAGCTACTGCCCTGCTCCTGCCACAGCCTCTGACTCCATGCACACACCTTCCTGGGGCTGAGCCATCACCTAAGCCGGCAGGACGACCAAACCCCAGATAATCTGTTTGTTCCACAACCTGATCTGGGCAAGACAAACGGAAGGCCGAGCAAAGTTGCAGAGCAAACTTTTGGGCAGAATCCAGCAATATGCATTAATAAATTCTGCCCCCTGCTTTTCTCTTTTGCCGTAAGTTCAGTGCTCAGTCAGTACTGCCTTAGAAACACCTCGCTCGCTGCCCACGCTCCAAAGGAGAGCAGCAGCAACAACAAAAGGAAATATATAGAGAGGGATGACTTAAGTGAGTTTGGAAATCGCTTCTCAGATGAAACACTCCTTTAGTCACAGGCACAAAAAAGCATCAAAATTCCCTGCCTCTGATGTAAACAGCAGAAAGAAAAAGTCATCTGGAAGGACAGGATGATTCATGCTGAGGACCTGACTTGTAATATTCATCAGTGTTGAAACTGCCTCTGCAAGATGACTACATGTGAAAGCAGCACCAGCGAAATCCCAGCTTCTGCCACGAGAAGTATCATTAACGGCAAAGTGGTGTGGTGAGACTCCGGTGCCACAACCCTTGCTCGGGTGAGTAATGGTAAGTCATCCGACCAGTCCCAGCTAAAACAGCAGCGTCATTCAGGTAAGACAGCTTTACGTAAGGGCAGCAGCAGCAGCAGTAGCAGCAGGAGCACGCTCAGGCTTTGCAGCTCTTTTCAATAGAAAAATAGGAGCTTTTTCCTCGGTCTTGCAAAAACCCCTTCTGAGGGTTTCCTTACAAAGATTCTGCCTGATTTGAGTGCTTGAAGAAGCCTGGTAAATTCAGCCAGTCTTTCCCTTTATGTTAATTGCCCTGACCTAAACGGTAACAGGGCAGAGAAGGCCATGCTGACTTTATGCATTGCTAGGAGATACTTTCCCCTGCATATCTGAATCTGTTTACTTAATCTTCCAGGCCTTTACCCATGAATATTAAATTCCTTGATCACTATGCATTAGGAGTCATCTTTGCACCATCTGTTTGTATTTGTCATCTAACCCTTGTAAATAATAAAATGTACTTTGTTCTCAAGTTCATGGATCCTAGCAGGAGAGCAATTACCGTGGAGGAGAAGTGCTGTGTGAAACTATTGGCAGCAGCAGGACTCTGCTTTAACTCCCCATCTTGCCATGATACAGTAATTAAACGAAAGCCAGAATCTGTCCCACAGAGCAATGCTTAGCCACCGTGGCTTCCTTGAAGTCCCAGAAGAGATGGCGGAGGGGTCCACATCCCTGAAAGCGATGCGGGTAACCTTGCCTATGCTTCTAAAAGAAGGCAATGGTGGAAGAGAAGGCAGGCTCCACTTCAGGGGAGCAGCCTTTCTGAACACCAGACATGCCAACAGGAGCTAGCTGCCCTGCCCTGGCAAAAATATAACCAGGCAGGGCTGCAAAGGCTGCAAAGGCCACTTAATGGGGTGGTCTGGGCAGCTGGCCTGGGCAAACTCTCTAAGAGGTACTGACAGGGATGAAACAACTGTGAAAAAAATGGGTAAATGAGCTTTGTGAGATACACAAAGTTTCTCTCACACCTAGGAGTGCCATTAAAGAAGTGAAATAGTCACCCATCAGCTAAGCAGTAAAGTTCAGGGAAAGCTAGGCAAATAGCAAGGGAAACATTGATAAAGTGCAGTTGTCACAACAAAAGATTAATCCTTAGAGGGAGCCCTGCCTGAAAATTTTATTAGATCATGCAATGAGGACAGCCCTGACACATATTACTGAAGTTCAATTTCAACACAGATAAATGTGTGCTTTTCCTAGGAGACCATGAAGGAGAAGAAACAAGCTCCATGGCTGAAGACTTCTGTGGACAACAGGAGCCGACTGGCGAGCACACCTCACACACCCAGTACCTTGCCAGAGCCGGTCAGAGACATGCCTTGCAGCAGACTCATGATGATTTATATCGCCTGAGGATCTGCCTCTCTGTGCTCTTATAAATTAGCCTATGTGCCAGGCAACTATCAATAAGTGCTCAAATTGTTGCCGTCTAGTTAAAACCTAATGTTACAGAAGGGATTGTTTAGGAGATTAAATGGAATCATATTATTTCTATCCAACGTGTTGGTAGCAACAAATTTAGGCAAGAAAATGGTTGCCAAATATTTGTTTAACTGGAGGAGTTATCTGGGCTTGGACAAGATACCACTTGCCACTCTGCTCGGCCTTGCGAACATCCCACACTAGGAGGTTACCTATTAAGTGATAGACAATATATCTTGTTAATTGTTAGAGCATGATGACCTTAGACTTTGCCCAGGTATTTAATAACACCATCTGCTGTCTAGGTCTGCAATACTATTATTTTTACATGAGGATTACTCTTCTTGCTTCACAAACAAAGCTGTAATAACAGTGCTAAAGGAGAGCAGAGCAGCATGGTATTTAAACCCGACTGTCCAAGTAAAACATGCAGGAGGTGCAGCTCACCCAAAAAATCCCAGACTCATTCTCTTGAATCTGCAAATCACCATGTGCTGAACACTGAGAGGCTGTGATCCAGCCCTGCTGACTGCACTCGGGAAGACCTCTTGTGTCTCGCCTGAGAAAGGGCCAGTGGTGAAATCCATCCTCGTGCAGGCTGCTGGACACTTTACTCTTTCTGTCACCATTGCTGCTTCCTTCCCCACAACAGCAATGGTCCAAAGGCTACCATTTAGGAATCACTGTGCCTTCAGATCTTTTTCTCATTGATGACATGCCTTTAAAGGACATGCATTTAGTGCCAAATAATCACATTTATCTGTTTTCATATCTCTATCTATAAAGGGTCTGATCCTGTTCTTGCTGACAGTGATGTGATTTTTGGCTTTGGCTTCTTAAGAAAATTTAGGGGAGGGAAGAAAACAGTGAGTTTCTCTGTGCAGCAGGTGTCTTCTGATCAGTGTTTCCTTTGCCTTGTGCAGCCTGGGGTTTCACATAAAGCCATTCCTGGTGCACTAGGAACCTAAGCCTACTGGATTCAGTGACAAAAGTCCTATCAACACAGATGAGTCATTTTCTCACTCTGAAATTATGCAATTCTTGTGCACATAGTCTTTTCATCCTAATAAAGAAAAGCTGAAACCTGCTAGCTGGTAAGGTGCCAGATTTTGGAGGAAGCATTAGAGGTGTGAACACCAAAGTGCTCAAAAAAACAAGGCAAAGAGAAAAAGACCAGACCATATTTTAAAATAAAACCTGCACATTTGTTTTGGGGATTTTTTGCATGTTTCTATTTTGTGGTTTATTGCTTATTGGTCCCTGTCACTCTAAGTGTATGTATGAGGGATACAAAGATCAAGAATCCCCCACACTCTCCGGTTTAAGTCCTGCATCAGACCGAAGAGGAGGAGTGCTTTACTTGGCAATCTGTTGCAACAGAGAGGTCAAATATGAAACCAAACATATGAATGTAATTAGGAGGGTATGCAAAATATGGGGGCTGGATGTCTTAACAGTGTCCGAAGCAGGCATGTCTTGACATGCCGTTGGTTAAAAAGGATTTTAAGTATTCCAGTCTGTCGGATGGTGTATCTGGTTACATCTGAACAGAGTTTCTTAGTCTCTTGCTCATATGATTTTTCTCAGATTTCAGGTGTAGAAGTTTGATCCTGGAACCCCAGCATGAAGAAACATTCCCCTCTCTTTGAAGTACACGAAACAGAATCTTTTTGTTACTGACACTAGTTTTGGAAGATGTGAAAAAGTCCAGATTCTTCCCATACTTGCCCTGTACCCATTCTGAGGCAAAGACAATTTTATGGATATTTATATGTGCTATCTGGAGGTGCGTATAGCAAGCTGCGATGTTTGGGGTTTTCTTTTTACCATTTGTAAACAGAGAAACTGGTGTTTTCATCTTGTATATAGTTGAGTGGGGGTTCTTTCTGTTGTTCCACAAATGACAAGGGAATGGCTAAAACCCGTGCCAAACCTATTTACCAAAACCTATTTCTGCCCTTTGCCTACAATTTGCATTTTCTTTTAAAGCTTTCCAAGTGAAGCAGTAGGCAAACCCACAGCAACTAGAAGCATGTGCAAGGATGCAGAAAGCTTTAGAATACATTTCCACACCCTCCTGACCTATTCATCAAAAAGTCTGCCAAAACACATAACTCTTGGTATAAAACAAAATCCAGAAGAAAGAACCTCGCTTGCATTAACCTACTTCTTTCCAGGTTGCGTGTCACCGTGGGTTCTCCCAGCGGAAGAGGAGCTGAGCCCGTTACGTGTCTTTTCCGTCATCCCTAGGAGGTTTCCCAGGTCCTCGGCGGAGGGGAGCCCTGATGAGAACGACTCTCCCTCAGCACCAGGGGCAGGTTGGACTTTGACTCCAAGCAGAGCAGACACGACAGTCCTCTGGCTGAGGCGGTGGTGACTAGTCAGCTGCACAGCCTCCTGACCTCACGTTAACCAGTGCTGCACATGAGTGCCTTGGGCCAAATGCTGCTCTGGTGCAAATTCAGTGACTTAGCCGAGCCGTCCACGGGGGGAAATGGTGCCCAACGTGTCCATCGGTTTCCTGAGGTTGGGAGTGGTAAGCAGTATTAGGTTTAGATGTGCCCAACTCCTTCTTTTCCCAGCTCTGTCTCCATTTGAAACACCATCCTGCTTCAGGAGCATTGTGCAAACTCAAGCCAAGGTTCCCACAGCCCCAGAGAGCATTTATGGAGCCACATTTGACAGCAATGGTGTCAAATGAAACATAGGTCCACAAACTTCACCTCATACCTGCATCTGATGTGCCAATTTTTCAGATTTTAATACAAACTCTGGAATTTTATATTCTGTGGGCACACACATAAAGGCACACACACACTCAAAAAGCATGTTCTGAACCAGTTAAAAACCAGGTCCAGTAAGAACAACCAAGAAAAAAACACGCTGGTAGTTAAACACTTTTATAATATACAGAGCCTTAAGGACATCCCTCTGCAGTGAATAGGAGACCTGTGCAGAGGTTTCCCCATGTTATTTGTAATGGTAATGGAGGCAGTGTTGCCATCTCACTCTATAGGAGATGGAGCCCAGCTCTCAAGATCCTCAGGCCCCGTCAGGAAATCAAAACCCTCTCCAGAGTGACCTGGTGTCCCTAGCAAGCCCTGCTGGCCCGTGTCCCTCTCTCCTCACCAGCATTCCCTCTGGTAGCTCAAGGAGGAGTGTCACAGCTGGCAGCAGGTGATGGGATGGGTGCAGGTGCAGCATGAGTCTCCTGTGATAGCTGCGAATCAGTGCTGCTGCTGAGGTCCCACCATGGGCCACCCATCCCAAACTTCTCCCTTTTGCCCCAGCAGCTCCCCCGGAGCAGCAGGATGGGGGCACTGGGGCAGGTTTAGCTGTGCCATGGCTGTCAGGTCCAGAGGGCATCGCCAGGCAGAACCCAGCAGCCATGGTGGGGGAGAGCAGGACTACTTCTTCTGGTGGCAGCGCTCACTCAATGTCCCTGCCAAGGCAGAGCCACAGGCGTACTGCACGCTCTCCTCTGGTAGCTCACCCACATCCAAGGCCATCTGGATCGACAACAGGATGAGATGGTGCCCTAGACACCAGTGCCGAGCTCCTCTCTTCGTGGTGCTCCGGGGCGGTGATTTGGCCTGCTGTTATGTCAGATTTAACAAAAGCCGTATAACAAAACTATTTTAAGTAAGAATGTTAATTGAAGGCTGAGTCAGGCTGCAGCTAGCGCAGAGATGTTTTTGAGAGGCTCATACATACCCTTTTTCATTCGGTCTGTATTTTTTCCACTTAATTATAATGTGTGTGGAACGGCAGTTAACAATAATAGTAACTGGCAGAGGGAAAATGGATGATGAAGGTGATCATCCTCTTGCCTCTGGATCAGCCATTGAAACTCATCTCAGATTTGTGATATCCAGAACTTACTCAACTCTGAGGCTCTGCAGGGAATATGGGAAGTGAAGCAGAGGACCTTCATCTGACTTTTGAGCCATGTCTTCACCGTGTCCAGGGAGACAAACTGGAGGGGCCCTGGTCAGCACTAGGTCACCAGTCCTTGCTGAAGTTCACACTGGGGTGGTTTTTCCCTGTGTTTGCTCTCCCCAGGGCAAGGGGGTTTAAAGATTTTAAAGGGTTTAAAGGAGGTGTGGACATGTCTGCCCACATCTCAGCAAGCTCTCATGGGGTGCCATAGGGTCTGACACAAAACGGCAGCAGTGTCCTTCAGGCCAGCCGCTGCTGGCACAGCCCCTAAAGGACTCTCCAAGCAGACCGTGGAGCAAAGAGGCAGCTGCGTGGTGCTCCTGATCATCATGGGCTACGTGTTGAAACTGTGGTGAGAAGTGTTAGGGAGAGGGTTGTTGAGGGACACCTATCTGGCACCTTCCAAGCGCACGTGCGAGACCCCTGAATGAGCAGCCAGTGGTGGGTGTGCCAGCAGCCTCTGATGCGCCCCAGTGAACTCACCAGTGTGGCCATTCCTTGGGCATGATGCAGGGACCTCAGCAGGTTCCCATTATGAAGAGAACTGATCCTTCATCTAGTCCCATTTGGGGGGTGATACGCAAGTCCCAGCCTTGGGCAAGTTCCTTCAATGGCTGAAATTCAGAGGAGGAGACTGAGTTTAATTGCCAGTAGACGGGCACAGGTCTACCTCTTATTAATGGTGTTAGTGTTCTTTTTATCAAATATGAACTCAACTGTACTTCCTAGCAGGCACCTCTTTCTGGAGCTCAGCATGAACAGGAAAGATGTAAGTGCCTGGAAAAGGGAACACGAGTGATTTTTTTTTGCCTGAAAGTACAAGTGAACAGGATGAGGCAATGCAATACATCTCTGCTGTTTAAGTTTACAAATGCATCATTAATGCCTAAACTCGTTAAGTATTGCTCCTTAGCATTGCTACACAGTAGTATACTATGCACATGACAGAATGTACAAGCAGATAAAAATAACCCTCTTTTCCTTGTTTTTACTTAGCATATTAGACAGCACTGAGCAAAAAGGTAAGGCTAGAGGCTGAAGCACAGCAAAGAGCATTTCCCCAGCTCTGACTGGCCAGAGTGCTCCCTGAGGGGCTCCCACAGAGAAGGGACACTGCCTGGTGGTCATCAGGAAGAGAGCAAGGGAGAGGAATGAGAGGCAGTGCCAGGGGGAACAGAAACACATTTCATTTGTGTTTGTGTTTTCTCAGATTTGGACACACTTCTGTTAACTCTTGTTATGTTGCAAAACTGAAATAATATAGCTGCAATGACTAATAGAAATGTGGGCACTGCCACCGTATCTCAACACACCTGGAACAAACCGAGGCTGCATCCTAACGCACTGGCTCGCAGCCTTTGCGTGCCAATGCCCGAAATTCCTCATGAGGGAAGAGTGGGCTGCTCAAGAGATGCCCCTGTAGCAGCTGCGTGTCTCTCCATATGTTGTACTGTCTCCCTTAAAGATTGGTTTCCCTGAGGTGGAAGGGCACGGGAGCATGGGCACAAAGGGCACCAGCGCAGTGTCTTGCTACCCAGCTTGTAGCTTGGAGCAAGCTACCAAAACTTCTGCAGTTTGGTAACTATAAACACCTAGGAACTGCTAGGTAATCAGAGATGGAATCCATCTCCCCTTTTTCATCCCCCTTAAAGTCTCTATGAACTATTGTGGAGACCAAGCCCTCAGAGCCCTCTGCCCTTCCAAGCACCCATGCCTTGTGGGGAGGACAAGGGGACCCCCAGGCAAGCATAAAAATGGGATTACAAAATTGCCGGCACCGGCAGAAAACCTTGAGGTCAGCAGAAGCAAAGACTATCTTCAGCTGGGCTGCCTCCCCCACCAACGGTGGTCCTGTCCTGCCCCAAACTGTGGGGCTGGCGGCTGCTGAGGCAGGGAGGTCTTTAGGGACAGCCAGCTCTTTTGGCAGGCCCAGGAGATGACTTGCCAGCTGGAGCTGTCAGCAAGCACCAGTTTGCTGCTTCGGGGGGACATTTTGGTAATGCAGGAACACCCACGCTGGAAACTTTAATGGCTCTGGCCCAGGCTTCGAGAAGGTCTGCGCCTTGGTTTTGACTTTTATTTCATGTGAGGACCTCGCCGCCAACTCCCCCAAGCAGGAAAAAAGTGTTTCCCAGACTGAGCTCCCCAGCCCAGCTGAGAAGCCCCTTGGTGCAGCCTCCCTGGGGCTCCTCTTCTTGCTCTGCTCAGGCACTCCAGCCCTTCACCCCAGGCAGAAAGGGAAGCTCTGCCCCTTCTTTGCCCACTGTATTGCCATGGCCTCTGAGGGATGAAGCACCAGTGAGGAATACGACTATCCGACTTAAACAGAAGGCATTTTAAAGCCCTCTGTAATTTTTTCAACAGATGATCTGTTTCTGCTCTTATTCTGTAACATTTCCTGTGAAGCCCTCGCCCCTGTCCCGTTTTCAGAGGGTACTTGGAAGCTTGTCGGCCCCCGCACAGGAGGCAGGGAACAGAGCCGGCGCGGTGTCGCGCAGGGGTCATGGCTTCCTGAGCTTCCTGTTTATTTTGGGAAGGGGTCACCCGGCCGGCCGGCCGCTCTGCCTGCGCCCCAGGAAGCCCCCGGCCACCGCATTCCTGCCCCCCTGGCCGTGGCCGCAGACAATTGCCGACTGTGGCTTGCAATGCAGAGCACCAAGGCGGGGTGTAAATGGGATAACCCGACATGCCTATTTACCCAGCCTGGGGACAAAGGGCAGAAGCTTTTCCACATCAATTGCCCTTTCTTCTGGCATCTGGAAGTATCTCTCTGAAGTTTTTATTTCTCTTCGGAGGGTAGTAACCTCTGAATTTCCCAAGTATTTCCATGATCTTTTCCTCGCTGCTTTTTTTTTCTACTGTTACTTGAAAAGAGGGCGTAAAGTCAACTGCTCAGTTAGAATTGTTTCCTTTTTTAAAGAAAGCGTGCAATCTTTGCTCCAAACAGCCTAGGGTAGAGCCCACCAATGGAGCAGAAGCTGTGGCACCCAGGCTCTTGCCAGCACTGTGACTCCCCAGTAACTAGCCCCATCCGAACTTTCTAGAGTGAAAAGTCATAGCAGAATAGCAGCATAAATAGCATTCCCATATTTCAGGAAATATCTGTGAACTAGAATCATAGAATCATAGAACTGTCTAGGTTAGAAGGGATCACTCTGGCCTCGGTGGAGTATTTTTCTGCCAGTGCCTCTGTCAGCCCCAGCCCGCAGAGCAGGGCAGCCGTCAGCACGCCACCGCTGACGAGCGGCTCTCGGGGAAGCACCGCCTGGTCCTGCCAGCACGTAAGTGCACACGGCTTTACATTCATAGTGATGCTCCTGTGAATAAAGTTGTAAGTGGCTGTAAACATCTGCAGGATCAGTGGCTTACCATGAGCCCTTCCAAAGCCTATTTATGTCAACAGGCTGTGCTTGATGATACTCTTGTTTGCATCAGTATCTTTCTTTTTGTTTTTTTTTTGTTGTTGGTTTTTTTTCCCTATGGGACTAAAGAAAACATTATTGGATGGGGATTTTTCTTTTTCTCTAAGGTTTTTCTCTTTTCAGGATGCCATGAGGCTGGCTTTGGGACTAGCATCAACGTGAAAGCAAGACATCGCGTGAACTGCTGTTTGAATTGTACATCTTAAAATCCATACCTAAAATGTGAGGGGTGTGGATTCACTGGATTCACTTTTAAAATGATGGATCGTTTTCAATGAAAATCAAAAGTTTCAATGTTTCTAAAATGGCTACCAGTAGCTCACTCTTGTATGCAAACATGAACAGCTGTTTACAAGCAAGATCCAGCAGTTGCTTTAAGGGCTTCTGAACTGTTTGGCAAAAATCACATAATCCTCACCTAGGCAAGAAGCCCACTGAAACCTGGGTTCATTCAGCTCTCTGAAAAATCCTCTGGAATGAAAATGACGAAGATGTCATTTTCAATCAGGAGGTAATGGGGAGTTGAGGCAAAGCCCCTCTCTTCCTACCTGAACTCTTCTCTCAGCAGACACTCTAAAAACATTATAACAAATATTTAGTGACTGAACTCCTGGCTGGGCACTAGTAGAAGCTGTAATCTGCTGTCAGGTTTCCACAGGCCTTGCTTTCAGCCGGGATGGCCCCTTGCCCCAAAATCAGCTGCATCTGACCAAATCCAAACCTTCAGGGACAATTCCCAACCTCTCCACTCCCAGTTCTGGGATAGTACCCTCCATAATCCATTACGGATCAAAGAAGGAGAAGTGGTGGCATCCTCCACCATACTCTCCCTTCCCATCCTTGCTGTGTCCGCTTTAGTGCCCACAGGACCTCTGCCCAACAGAAGGATGCAAGTAAGACCCATGGAGGAAACAACATGTATCTGCAGGATTAGTTTGTGGGGCAGCCCTCGATCAGGAGGGAGGGAATGGGGAATGCTGAGGGAACAGGGGAGGAGGTGAGAAGCACTGGTTGGGACATAGAAAGAAGGGTGGGCCCTGCAGAGTGTGGGCAGGTGGGTGAAGCCCAGGCTGGGGGCACAGTTCGGAGGGGCAGGGGGACAAGGGGCTGCATGGCATCACTGCCACCAGTGCAGGGGAAAGGTGGGAAGGGAAATGGGAGCCCAGAGGGAGGAAACAGAAGAGAAAGACAGCAAGAACTCAGTGTGGTGCCGTGAAAAATGCCAAAAAACACTGGGTGGGAAGGGGCTCTCCACGGCATTGATGTGCGGGTGGCAGAGTTCATCTTAAAGACCTGTCCTGCTCCAGCCTCTCTTCTCCTCTCCTGCCCTCAACCATGATATCGGGGGCAAGGCAAAGGCTTCCCACACCATGCTGGGCCCCCATCCATGGTGATCCTCAGCCAGGCACAGCCCCAGTCCCATCAGGTGTCCTCCAGCACTCACTGCTCTTATCTATAGTGTTGGCATGTCGTAGCAAGGGGAGTTTCACAAAGATAGGGCACAGAAGGATGGCTTCTGTTTCCAAAAAAAAAAAAAAGAAAAAAAAAAGGAACAAAACCCAAACATATTATCTGTTTGATTCCTGTGCAGTTACTGCTGTAACAGTCAGCAGCTTTGAGGACTTTTTTTTTGTGATTTGATACATAAACCACATTTCCTATGTAGCACTGCCACTATTTTTTATCAGCTTTTTGACATTGAGCTCAGTAACATTTTATTTTTTTTGGTCTTTTCCACCCAAATGAATTCAAAGGCAGCAAATGCGGCAAAACCTGAATACCGCTCATCTCGACTTTTCCAAACAGCTAGTTTTCATTAGAAATAAAGGAAAATAAATACAGATCCCATTTTCTATCCTGCAGTTAAAAGCCTGCCACAGCTGAAAGCTCTGCTTTCTTCTTCCCCTGCAGCCTCACTCAGCTCGCACTCCAGCTCTGCTCATGATCTGAAATGTGCAAACACACTGTTTCTTGGCTTTCCACCAGTATATATAAATATATGTAATTTTTTCCTTCGCAGAACCTGGAGGCTAAAGCAAGAGGGCAAAGGAGTACGTGACTAAAACATCCAAACTTCCTCTTTCATAAGCCATCACATGATGAAGTGCAATTACAATTCCTGCCTTGTCCCTGCCAATTGCAGGCGCATTGCCTCACCCGAGAAACCCGGCTTCTTCCCCCGTGTGTGAGTGTGTGTGTGTGTGTGTGTGTGTGAGTGTGCGGAGGCAGCAATCGCTGCAGCCGGCTTGGCGAGGCTCCAGCTTCGGGCTGGAGAAAGAGGGCAGTGGGTGGAAGACGAAAACAAAGATCTGTTTACTTAGCATGCATGGATAAAGCGTCTTTCCAGCCGGGGAGGGGAGGAGGGAAGAGAAACAGCTTTAAAGGACTTTGATGCAATGTGAAAGGAAGGCTGCTCGGGAAAAGCGAGCCCGTGTTAACCCTTAGCTCTCCGGGAGCCACGTCGGGGCCGCGGCCGGGCTCGTCCCCTTCCCTTTTCTTCTGCCCCCCGGTGCAGAGCGGGGAGCAGCCCCGAGGGCTCCGGGGCAGCGGCCGTGGCGGCCGCCCCGAGGTGCGGGGCTGGGTCGGGTTTTTTTTTGTTTTGCTTGCGCACAGCCCGGCGCCTGCAGGACGCCCGGCCAGGCGTGCAGTTGCAAAGTCACCCAACCTGGCACCGGGACCGGAGCTAGGAGCCAGCCCGAGGACGAGGAGAGAGCGGGTCAGGGCGAGGCAAGCCACCCCCCCACTTCTCCCCCCGGGGGCGCAGGGGTGACCGCGCCACCGAGCCCCCAGCCCCGACGGACGGGGTCCGGCGGGAGAGCGGGGGTCGGCTGCTGCTCCGGTTCTCCACCTCACCCCCAGCGCCGAGCCGAGAAAGAGCCGGGGGGAGGCGGCGCTTCGTGCGGGGCAGGCCCGGCGGCAGCGCCCCCGACCCCGCAGCGCCCCGGCCCCGCCGTCGGGCGGCTGCCAGCCGCGGGGAGGCACCTCCCGCTGGCGGCGGCGGACGTCAGAGCTTCCCCGGCCCCGGCCGGCCCCCGCCTCCCGCCCTCCCTCCCCCGTAACCTACATAACGCCGTGGGAAGGGCGGCCCCGGCACGGGTGTCGGGGGGAGCAGCCGCCGCCGTGTTTTCCCTGCCCGAGCAGAGGCGTGCAGCCGCCCCTGCGGGCCGGGGTGCGCCCGGTGAGGGGTCGCCTCCCCTCCCGCGGCAAATGGGGAGAGCGAACACCCCCTTTTCCTCCTTCCCTTGCCTCCCCCCCCCCGCCCCGTGTTTCGGTGGGCAGGCGGGCGGCGGATGAGCGACTCGCAGCGTGGAAGGGGGACGGGGAAAGATGTCCGCAGGCTTTTATTTTGAGGCGTTTGCTTAGTCTGTGTGAAATTTGCTAATCTGCATTAGAGAACCGCTGCTTTGTGGTTAAAAATGACAGGAAATCTAGAACGTCCTATTTCCTGTGTACAATGACAACAGTTTAAAAAAAAAAAAAAAAAAGGTAATCGTTGTATTTATTTATTTATAATAGTGCCTCCTGCCCCGGCGGGGAGAACAAAGCCGGGCAGCGGCGCGGGAGGGCGCCAGCCCCTGCCCGGAGGTGGCGGTGACCGTCGCGGGGAAACGGGGGACCCCGCAGCTGCGGGGAGCGCCCGGGGCGCCGCATTGTGCCCAAGGTCACCGTCCCAGGGGGTCGGGGAGACACCGAGCCGCCCCCTTCGCCATCGTGCATCTCTGCGTCCGCGGGTGCCAGGTTTCGGCAAAACCCCTCGGCGGCGCAGGAAACGGCAAGAAAAACAATAATAAAAATAATAACAGAACAGAAGCAGGGAGTTGCATCGCACCCCCGCCCCTCGCCTAGTCCCACAGCCCTCCCCGAGGGCCAGACGGGGCGGGGGCGCGGCCCCCCCGGCGGCAGGAGGAACCCCCGGTGCCGGTGGCACGGGCAGGGCCCGGGGCCGGGATCGCGGCGGCGACGGCGGGGCGGGGGCGCCCATCGCGCAGGCGCGGCCGGCAACTGTCGAAGAATCGAGGCGGCGGCGACGCGCAGAGGCGGCGGTGGCGGCTGAAGCCCGGCACGGCACGGCGCCGCCGCCAGCCCCGGCCCCGGCCCCCGCGGCAGTCCCCGCCCCGCCGCGCCGGCCCCCGCCGCCCCGCGCCGCCCCGTAGTAGCCAGCGAGCGGGGGAGCCGTGCGGGCGGCAGCGGCAGCAGCCCTGCGCCAGCCGCGCCGCGGAGATGCGCGTCCCCGCCGTCCTGTGAGCGCCGCCGGCGGAGACGGCGAGGGGAGCGGCGTCCCCCGCAGCGGCTCTGCCTGTCGGGGCGCCCGCCGCGCCCCGCTCCAGCGCCAGGAAGAGGAAGGCGAGGGGGAGGGGACCCGGCCGACGGTCCTGCTGCGGCCGCGGCGCCCGAGCCTCCCCGTCGGGACTCCGGTGGCGAGGGGCGGCGGAGGAGGAGGAGGAGGAGGCGGCGGCCGGAGCCGGAGCGGGGGGCGCTCGCCGCTGCCCCGGGGCCGGGACATGTCGTCGGCGGCGGTGGCGGCTGCTTCCCGCAGGCAGTCGTGCTACCTGTGCGACCTGCCCCGCATGCCCTGGGCCATGATCTGGGACTTCACCGAGCCCGTGTGCCGGGGCTGCGTCAACTACGAGGGCGCCGACCGGGTGGAGTTCGTCATCGACACGGCGCGGCAGCTGAAGCGGGCGCACGGCTGTTTCCCCGAGGGCCGGGCCCCGCCGCCGCCCCACGCCAAGCAGCCGCCGCTCTCCGCCAAGGAGCTCCTGGCGCAGCAGCAGCAGCTCGGCCACGCCGCGGCGGCGGAGGCGGCGGGGCGGCCCCCGCCGCAGCCCCTGGAGCGCTACTCGCTGGCGGCCGAGCGGCCGCCGCCCCGCCTGGGCGCCGAGTACGGCGGCGGACGGCAGGTCAACGGCATCCTGGTGCCCAACGGCTTCCCCAAGCCCGAGGAGCCGCCCGAGCTCAACCGGCAGAGCCCCAACCCGCGGCGGACACACGCCGTGCCCCCCACCCTGGTGCCGCTGGTGAACGGCGCCGGGCTCCCCGCCGCCATCGGCGGCCTAGGCAGCCGCGCCGCCGCCGCCGCCGCCGCTTCGCTGGCCGCCATCTCCGCCGCGCCCGCCCCCATGGCCGTCCCCGTCCCCCAGCAGCCGGCGGCGGCGGCGCAGGCGGCGGGGCAAGCGGCGGGGCAGCCCGGCGAGCTGGGGCACAAGCGCCCCGGCTCCGTCTCCTCTTCCTCCTCCTCCTCGGCCGGCGGCGGCGCGGCGGGGGAGCACGACGGAGGCGCCAAGGAGAAGCGGGGCTCGTCCGAGAGCCTGCCGGCGGCGGCAGCGGCGGAACTGGCCGCCGAAGGCAAGGGCCGGCCGGGCAGCGAGCAGGAATGGCTGACCAAGCCCAAGACGGTGCGGGACACGCTGCTGGCCCTGCACCAGCACGGCGGCCACGCCGTGCCGCCCTTCGACAGCAAGTTCAAGAAGGAGCCGGGCATGGCGGGTGGCAGGCTGCTGGGCTACGAGACCAACGGCGCCGTGGCCAAGCCAGGTGAGGCGGAGGGGGCCGGGGGGCAGCAGGCAGGGGAGGGCAGGGTGGGGGGTGCCTCTCCCGGCATGCGGGGCGGGGGATCCCGGGAGGCGTCGAGGCGGTGGCCCGTCGGCCTGGGTGGCCGAGTGCCCGGGGGGGGGGTGGCGGCGGCGGCGGCGACCACCCGTTTCTGCGATTGCACGGCGGTGACCCCCTTGCTCGGCGGGTGGTTGCGACAGGTGGGCTGCCTTCTCACCACCTTCCTCCTCCTCTTTTCCCCCCCCCCCCCCCCCCCCCCCCCCCCCCCCCTCCCCCCCCCCCCCCCCCCCCTTTTGCCTCCGCAGGGGCCCGGGCCGCCCGGAAGAGGAAGCCTTCCCCCGAGCCGGAGGGCGAGGCGGGACCCCCGAAGATCAACGGGGAGGCGCAGCCCTGGCTGCCCACCTCGTCGGAAGGGATGAAGCTGCCGCTGACGGCCACCCCTTTCATGTCCCCCCCGCCGCCCACCGCCTCGCCCCACTCCAACCGGACCACGCCGCCCGAGGCGGCCCAGAACGGCCAGTCCCCCATGGCCGCCCTCATTTTGGTGGCGGACAATGCCGGGGGCAACCACGCCTCCAAAGACGCCAACCAGGTCCACTCCACCACGCGGAGGAACAGCAGCAGCCCCCCCTCGCCCTCCGCCATGAACCAAAGAAGGCTGGGCCCCGGCGGCAGGGAGGTGCCGGGCCAGGGGGCCAACGCGGCGGGTGGGCTGGAGCCCGTCCACCCCGCCAGCCTGCCGGACTCGTCCCTCGCCGCCAGCGTCCCCTTGTGTTGTACCCTCTGCCACGAGCGCCTGGAGGACACCCACTTCGTGCAGTGCCCCTCCGTCCCCTCCCACAAGTTCTGCTTCCCCTGCTCCCGGCAGAGCATCAAGCAGCAGGGAGCCAGCGGCGAGGTGTATTGTCCCAGCGGGGAGAAGTGTCCCCTGGTGGGCTCCAACGTCCCCTGGGCCTTCATGCAGGGGGAGATCGCCACCATCCTGGCCGGAGATGTGAAAGTGAAAAAGGAGAGGGACTCGTGACTTGCCCGCTCTCGCTGCCCGACGTCACCTTGAACTCAAACTGCTCGAATTCTGTATATATCTATAAATATATATATATAAATATATATATATCTCCAAGACAAGGGAAATGTAGACTTCATAAACATGGCTGTATAATTTTGATTTTTTTGAATACATTGTGTTTCTATATTTTTTGAAGACGAAAGGTATGTACTTATTATAAAGGCATTTCTTCTAATTCTTCTCCTTTTTTGTTTTGTTTTGGTTTTTTTTGGTTTTGTTTTTTTTCCCCCCCCCTTTTTTCCCTTTTGTTATAGCAACTATTTGTTGTGCTTCCCTGGTGACAGTTACTGTTCAATGTAGGCTGTGACTTGCGCTGCTTTTTTTAGAGAGCACTTGGCAAACCAGAAATGCTTCTAGCTGTATTTGTATGCACTTGTTTAATTTTTTTTTCTTTTTCTTTCTTTCTTTTCTTTTTTTTTTTTAAATGCCAAATACACTTTCTGACATTGTAAAGATTGCCTTACTGTCTGTGATTCCTTATTCCTGGCCCCTGTCCTGTAGAGCTTGTCGCATGCAGGCTTGGTCTGAGGCGTTTGGGGAGAAGAGTGGCTAGCCAAGGTGGGGATGCCCGTTGCCATCCCTAGGCAAGCTTAGGGAGCAGGAGGGCTTTCTCCCGGGAATGCGCGGCTGGGGTTGCCATGGCAGATCTGCCAGATCCCGTCCCAAATTCCTCTGTGTTTCTCAAGGGAAGTTGCCTTCAGAGTAGGATGTGGAGAGGTGTCCGAGAGGCGCTGTTGAGTTAGGGATTTCTGGGTTTGTTTGGTTTTAGTTTGAGTTTGGTTTTTTTTTTTTTTTTTTTTTAAGGCGAAGTTGACCGCAGTTCACGTGATCAGTTGTAAGATTACAAGACTGCATTTATTCACCAATTGCATACCATAACGTGGAATTTTGATAATGAACTTAATTATACGATTGGCGAAGGCGCCAACGTAGCACTGCCATTTCTGAAGGTCTTCACTGTCACTTCTGGGGCTTTTTAGACAAAGCTGGGGAGGTGGGGGAGAGACTGAGTTAATTTTTTGTTGTTGTTGTTTTTGTTATAAATTTTACTTTAATTTTCAGATAGCACAGGTGGACTTTGCTTATCAGTCACCTCTAGTGCTGTTGCTGTTGTTACTATCCCTGACCCGGTGTTTCCAAGTAGTGGCAGGTACGGTGTGGTACAGTGACAGCGGTGACTGAGGCTCTGCCAGATTGCCCGCGGGCATATCAGTGACAGCCCAAATGTGGGTGGAGGAAACCTGTAATTTCCTTATTACGTGTGCTTGAAACAAACCTACTGCTATTCTTTGAAAATGAAAATATAAACTGGTTGAAATGAAAGCAATTAGGGCTGCACATAATGGCCCTGGCCCTGCCTTTTAAGCTACTTTGGAGAACTCTTTTGTAAAGCCACTTCTTTTGATCACGCTTCTGCATCACCAAGCAGACTTCTAAATCAATAAATCATTGGTTACTAGAAATAGTTCGAGTCTTACAGTGATGTTTTTGTGCTGTTTATAGTTCGTTGGCAACACTGCAGCTGTATGAGCCCTTCTGTCGAGGTGTTTATAACTCGGGTTATAAAGCAGTTGTTTCTGAGCAAAAGGGTGGTGAGGTCGTCCATTCCTGGGGATGGGCTAATAAACACTTTGAGTATCAGAAGAGGAGGAAA
Source organism: Scolopax mira (assembly GCA_004320125.1). Classification (NCBI taxonomy): domain Eukaryota; kingdom Metazoa; phylum Chordata; class Aves; order Charadriiformes; family Scolopacidae; genus Scolopax; species Scolopax mira. Next base: position 92,200 of record BJBW01003104.1, read on the forward strand.
AATCTGTTCAGCCGACTATAATTTGAAGAATTTTGGGTGCTTTTTCGTCAACTGTTCTTATTGTGATAATGTTCAGACTGCAATTTAATGCAGAGTAGATCTTTTTTGGAAGACTACTTTTTTCTTTTTTTTTTTTTTTAAAAAAAAGGTCATTATTAGTATTTGAAAATCAGAACTGCACATGCACAGTAATTTTTTATGAAGTGTTTAATGAGCACACCCACTACATTGTGTTCCATATTACAGGTCAATGTAATATTAGATAAGACTTGCATGATAAACAAATTCATTGAGTCAATATTACGCTTTAAAACTTATACCTATATCAAGATTGGTGTCTTATGTAAACACATTTAGCCAATTTGAAGAAAACGCACATTATATATATATATATACTTATATATATACCTATATATTAAAAAAAAAAAACAACTGTAAAGGATTCTTTGGAACCACTATGATCTGTGTAAATGTGTATTTAGGCACTTTATTAAAAAAAAATGGATTTTGAGCTGATAGATGGTAACAAGTTCTTCAAAGTTGCTTGGCATACCTCGCATGGGATGAAGCTCATGTTTTTGATTTAGGTGGTATCCCTACTCTTAAAAAAGGAAGCAAAACCAAAACCCCAAAGCCTCCCTAAAAAGGCCCCCCCCTTTTGTGTTATCAGGTGGCCCAGCTCTGAGCCTGCCGAGGGCGAGACCTGCTCCTGACAAAGCCCATCCTTGTTTTGGGGTCGAGGGACCTTGGTGTGACTGGGCAGAGAGGCACCTTCCTCCTCCTCCTCCCGGCCGGCTGCCTGGCTCCCGCAGCTCCGTGACTCCTGGAGAGGATGGAAACTCCCCGGCGGGTGATGCCAGGCGGTGGCCCGGGAACAACGGAGCTGGAAAAGAAATGGCTCACAGTAGCTACGCTGGCGCGGCTGACGTTCAACCCTCCAGACCCCGGCCAAGTCTAATCTGCACCGTAAAACTGTAGAACTACAAAAGGAAACCGAAAAAAGGGAAAAAGTTAAAATCTGAGGGTGTTCACGTATAGCTCATTTTTCTCACGTTCAATGTTGCTTTTTTTCCTTTTTGTTGTTTTACTGAGTTACAATAATGCTCTGGTGAATTCTTCCTTTATTTACTGCTTCCTGGGCTACAAGCTTTTTTCTTTCTTTTTTTTTTTTCTTTTTTTTTGTTACTTTGAAGTGCTTTAGCTGCAACAGTGCTACTGTTAATATTCCTTTTTAAACTTTTTAAAAGGCGATACTGTAATTTGTGTAGTATTAAAAGTGTTTTAATGAAGAATGTGTGATTATTTCCCCCCCCCCCCCAAACTTCAATCACTTTTTTTTTTCAAAGATACTTTTTCCTGGCAGATCACCTGCACAGTGCTGCTTTTGTTGATAGCTGCTGAACTAACCTGTTGCCATTTTTACTTTTTTTATTTTTTTAATATGTTTTTTTACTTCTGGCACTAAGTATAAGGAAACTAGGAGCTTTAAATACTTCTTACACTTTTTTATATATAAGATAAAACTCCCAAAAGATAGAGTTGCCCAAGTGCAATATTGTTTTTTAATTATTCTTTTTTTAAAACTGTTTCTGGCACTTATTTGTAAACGGGCAGCAGCGCGGGGCAAGAGAGGGTGCATGGAGCTGTTGGGTGCTGCCCTGTGCCTGGGTCCCGGGGGGGTGGGAAAGGAGCTGCACAAGGGAGGCTTTGACCGCCTTTGTGGTGGCCTCAGAAAACCTGGTATGTTCAGGAGCTCTCTTTTTAGATGTGCTGTAAACCAGGCCATGGCAACCGCGTGTTTTTATGAACCAGCACTTAGGCAAAGGGTATAAATACATTTGAGAGTGCTCTCTAGTGGCTTGTTATGTCAACAGAGACCCTGGATCCTTTCCTCCTGCGCCCGGGCCAAGCCCTGCTCCTCCGTCCTGCTGGTGGGGCCGCTGCTTTCGGTGGGATGGGATGGGACGCCCTGCTCACCCTCTGGGGGTGATGGCTTGCCTGCAAGGTGGCACCTATCTTGCCAGTTGCATCCACTCTCCATGTCTAATTTGCCCCCAAAGTGGTGTGTGACACCCCGTGCAGTGTGTGGGGTGGTACGGTGTAGTCCCACACCAACACAGCCATTCCTCAGGTGCGAGGAGAAAACATCAGACTGTGAGGAGATTAATGGCACCAGAAGTAGCTGAGCTTGTCATAAATGGAGATGTTTGTAGCCCTGTCTCCTCCTGCTTCAGCACGTGCTTTGCCACAACAGGGCTATGGGTGGGAGGCAGCCAGTAATTAGGCTCAGCCCTCAGCATTTCATGTTTCCCCTCCCCACGTGTTCACATTTGGGTAGCTCCAGCTGGAACTTCTGAAAAGTGATGAAAAAAAACCCAAGGTTTTCCCAACATGGACTCTTTATTTATTCAGACGCCGCAGTCCAGCCCAGGATAAACTACACCTTCAAGTCTGCGCTCCCAGAGATAACGAGGCAAGTAAATAACCAAAACCCCCCCAAAACCCAAGAATATTGTTTTCCCCTCTTAAAACAAAAGGTGTGCCAGGGCAACGTATGGATGCACTTTCTGCAGTGGGTGCATTGCTGAGGGTGGCCCTCACCACTTGCCAAACAGTGCCATGGGAGGGCCCCCACGTAGGCCAGCAGGACTCCTGAGTCACCCTCCTTTCCTTGCCCTTTGTTCCCAGGAAAGGAGCCGGGACGCCTTTCCTCTGCGACCTGCCCAAGGTCAGGCAGCGCTGGGCAGCAGATGAATGGAGTGCTTGCTTATCCACTTCATCACCCGGGGCTCCTGCTCTGCTCTGCTCCAGAGATAACTCTTTCACTGCCTTCGGGCAGTCTCTGGAACAAGCCATGAGCTTTGAGCAGGGTTCAAATTTGAATCTCTGAGCTCTCTGAAAAGCTGAGCCCTCCTGAAGCCTTCCTTCTGGGAAAGAAGAAACACTGACGTCTCCTGCAGAAATCCCGTAAGTGCACGTTAGTGTCTTGCCTGGTTGGCAGAGGTGCAATGAAGATGGGGCGGTAAGTCTGCCGTTATTTTTATATACAAGTCACCTAACTTTGCTTTTCTTTCTGCCACTCAAAAGCCAATTTTGTAGAGATTGGTGTAGCAGAGCACATTCTAAAACGCAAAATGTTGCATCAAGTGGAAGCCCTCTATAAAATAAAGTCATGGAGAAGCCAGGAAAAGCTGATGAAAGCTTCCAGCTGCAGTAGGTATTTCTCCCTCCCATTGCTTTTGACTCAGCAAACACAGCAGGAAGCATCTCTGCTCATTAGCTCCCACCTCAGCACAGTGCCAGGGCAGGGGTGAGAACTTATCCTGCCCTGCACAGTGCCCGGCCGTGCCCCCACTTCAGATTCCCCTTCTCTATCCCCCTGAGCTGCCACTGCTTGCCCTGGTGGTCTCCAGCCACAGGGTGCCCCCATGCCATGCCATGCCATGCCATGCCATGCCAGGACACCCTGCCTGGAGGCTTCCTGCAAGAAGGCAGGGCAGCAGGGTGCCACCTCCTCAGTGGAGAATTGTGGCTTCCCCTGGAAACCCCGGGAAGCCTCCAGTTTTCAGGGAGACCTCAGCTGCTGCCTCTGGGAAGGAGGGCATTCACTGTAAAAATGCCAAGTATGCATTTCTTTTACCCTTTTCCACTACAAAACCCCCTTTCTCCACCCTGAGATGCCTCAGGCTTTTTTTTTTTTGGCAACCATTTAAAAACAAATAGAAGATGAGTAAACAGAGATGAAAGGGGTTATTGGTTCACCAGGTCGCTTCCTTGCAGCGGGAAACAACTCCTCCCATTCCCGCACTGGTGGTGGTGGGCTGGAGGTGATGGGCTGGTGGCTGGGAAGTGACCGGGTGGTGGGCTGAGGATGGGGGACTCATCCTGCCAGGGTCACATGGAAGCAAGCTGGACTTTCCCCTTCTCCCTCCTGGGATTTTGGGTGTTTTTTCTTCTTTTTGCATCTTTATGATCGGAAGGGGGCCATGTTTTGTTTGTTTGGTTGGTTTTTTTCCACCAGAAATCCAGGTGTTCTCCAACCCTTTTTTTATACGAGTGCCAATATTCTCTAACTGTCCAGTAGTAAGAGGACTTACAGATATTAGGCAACAACTCCATAACAGAATGCGGCATTTCATTTTGTCCAGACTATTTACAACTCTTTTTATTTTTTTGTCTTAATTCAGCTGCTGCTAAACATTAGGAACTTTTTTTTTTTTTAGATACACCATTTCTCAGCTGATAGAAAATTCAGAAGTAAGGGAACTGTATAAAAGATTTCTATCGGAGCAGGGGAAGGTGATGCTGAATGTTACCTTTCACTTCACAAAAATAAGGAAATAATTCAGCTCCTGCACACCGACTCATGCCTTTGCAGACCCTACTTCATGCTCTGCAATGAACCAAAGCAGCATAAGCACCACTTTTTCCATCATACTTTCAGACCTATTCAGACTGTAATAATTAAAAAAACCCTCTACGCTAACTTCCCTGTGATTTTGCAGTGGTGATTGAACAGGGCTCAATCCATCTTCCCTATGAGAGTACAGTTAGGGCAACATTCACCTGTCAGAAATTACAGAAGAAAGGTGTTTTTTCCCTTGCAGAAAGCACCCTGCTGTCTTTGTTAACTCTGGGCAGCTAGGCATGCAGTAGCAGCACTGGGTACCAGCTTCCCCACCCCTGGGAAGAAGGGGGCTGTGTGGGTGCTGCTGGGGCTTTAACTTGACTTTCCAGTGACTCTAATTAGTTCAAAATTTCTGCTTAGACATCTCAGCTGCGCCTTCTGGCTTTTCTGGAGGAAACAAACGATGATAAACAGCATGAAGCAAGGATTTTTAGCTGTGCTTTTTGATGGCTATTTTGATGATTACTTTCATATTGTGAGTCCTTCTATTCGTGTTAGCTCTCTGCTTTTCTCTGGAGAGACAAATAACCTGTGCCCATAACTGCACTGGCTACTTTTTACCCCTTATTAATATTTTTTCAGTCCAGACAGTTATTTCACCTCACTGGTTCTGCTTCTTTGGGTTACTGTGGCCCTTTGCCTGGACCTCTTTGACTGAAGTTATTTTAGTCAAGTGACTTTGACAAGTTAACTTGAAAGTTAGCTTGTGAAGGTGGAGGCCTGACTTCTGGTCTTCTCCTTCCCAATTCGGTATTTCCTGAAACCCATCTCTGAATGGGGAGGCTTCCCAGGTAGTGAGGCTTTCTGGGAATGGAGGTGTGTGCTGGGTGGTCAGTCGTTTGGCCTCCAGCCACCCCTCGGGGAGGACTCACAGCAAGGGCTCTGCAGGTTTTGTGTGGTCCTGGTGCTGGAGGAAGGTGCGGACCGGCAGCCTGGCCCGGCCACGCTCCCTCCCGCTTATCTTCCGAGCAGGAACATTTTGAACTGCAGCGGCAGCATGTGTTTCTTCATCCTGTGTCACAAAAGTTTCCTGACATTTAGTGTTTTGGGGTGGATCCCTTCCTTTTCTGAAAAGAGTGCCAATTTCAGTGCTGCTTTTGATGGATAACAGTCCACGGAGCATTGGAGTGACACCAATAGATCTGGTTTGCGTAGGCAAGCTTCCGGATCCATTTTTAGCTGCTCCCTGTCTGCAAAGGGATGGGGTTACCTGCCTTGCTGGCCTCCCCTTGTCCTTTCCCTGGTACCCATGCTGCTGGTAGCCCGTTCCTTGGAGGAATACCTTCAGAAGGACCTGCAGGGGAAGGGGCTGTCTGAGAGGGACAAGTACTCCCCTTGCACTGGATGCGGCCTCAGGGCTCATTTGAGGTCTTCCTGATTAGCTCCACAGAGGTGCTGTGCCACCACCTGTTTCATCCTAAGGATGACTGAAGTGGGTCAGCTACTGGCTCATGGGCTATGTTTGGCCCCTCAAGCCCTATGCATGTGCCTACTTTTGTTGGCAGAGGGCTTTCTCATCCTGAGCCCAGTTTTATGACAGGTTTTCGGTTCCTGCATGAGAATGTCACACAAGCCCCTCTGAAAGATGAAGCAGTGCTTAATCCATAGGAAGGGATACCAGTGCCTCTTTTGGATGAGAAAAGCAAAAGGCAAAGAGAGATACTGGCTACATGTGAGGTTGTCACTGATGGAGCCAGGCTGAGCCTCTGAGTGAAATCTATGTTTTCCAGCTTGCTTTGAGTTCCTCTCCTAAGCAAAAAACCCCTAAGCAAAACTCCTAAGGTTAGTGAAAGTAGGACCGCAAGATCTGTTCCTCTTTCATTTTGTCCCTTTTCAAGAAGGTGAGGGTAATGAAGCATCCTTTCTGTTTATTGCTTCCAGCCAAAACCCAGCATTGCTTCCATACCTGACCACAGTTAAAACCCAATCTGACTTCAAAGCAGAGATAAAGGACTGCAGTGAGTCTGCCTACTTAAAAAAAAAAAAAAAAAAAAAAAGGTTAAATTAGGTGCCATCCATCCCTGTTTCTGGCTGTTGACTGTAGGAGCTGGAAGCTAGCTGGTCTAACTCGCTCATCACTCAAGGCCGGCACCAGGGACAGACTGGTAATGGCAGTCTGAATCTAATCCCTTTTGCTCAGGTGAGCACACTCCTTCAGGTACCCCTCTTCCATCACTTCTCAGTAACCAAACTTTGGATTTTGCTGTGGTGCCCACCATTGCCACAATTAGGGTCCACACTGCCAGAAGCTGCTGCTGTACAGTCAGGCCAGAGCAGTTTAGGCTACCTAGGTGCAGTGCAAATGGTAGGCAATGTATGGGAAATATATATGATATTGCTGTTAAAATGGGCTTAAGGAAGGCAAAATAAGGTGAGTAAGGACTCTCCAGGTGAAAAGTAAAACTCTTTTGGAGACTAAATTGCTGACCGTTAGTCAGCTTAAAAACCAAAACAGAAAAAGCAACCTTTTTCTTTTGCAATCCATCCTCCTTCTAATCCTGAGCTGGATCCCATCCTGCCATCAGCTCTGTCATTGACTTCACCAACACCATGGGGGCATCCAGTTACACCAGAAATGCAGGAAGAATCAGGTCCTAAATGTAAATAACTACTTACAACACACAGTTTTGCCCTAATTATTTATAAGAATCATTTCATTATAAGTAGTTTTTTCAGTTAAATGTATTGCTAGCATTGCATTATTACTTATTCATAATTAATTAAATCATTGCAGATTTCTATGTTATTACCATTTCCACATACTATAAATAATTCAGAAATGTTCAGTGTATGTCGTATGTGCAGATAAGGCGAAGGAGTGATCTGGGCCTGAGCAGAGCAAAGTTGCTCCTTCTGAACTTTCTCACTAGCATATCTTTAGAAAAACTGGGAACGAAAGGGGCAGAGGGATGAGTGAAATAAAATGTTCATTCCTGTCATCAGCGTTGCAGGGCTCCTGTCTCTATGCAAGTCATCTCCTGGCTGCTTTTCAGAATAACTAGAAAGAAATAAAGGGCTATAGGGGTGAAGGAGTGGAAGCTGTTACTGATCCACCAGTCTGCCTTTTCTCCACAATATTTGCTTGTAGGGCAATATGAAGTAAAGGGAAGAGTCTTTTTTGTTAGTTACCACTGCAAGCTTGATTAGCCTTTTGAAAAATAAACAAGAAATGTCATTGGAAAATTCACATTTAAACTAACTCTAAAAACATATGTATAAGGGATCGTAATTATTTGTTTCAGGTGAATTTACTTGGGAAACACAATCCTTATTCATGAATAACAAGAAGAAAGCACCATGTTTCCAAGCAGAATGTCACATATATTTTAAGACTACTGACTGGTACTGGCATCTCACTGGTTTATAATAAATAGGAAGGGCTGGAAGAGTTTCTTGAAGCCCCTTATTGAAGTTGCTGTCATCTCCACAGTGTCATAACAGGAGAGAGCTTTGTGAATCCTGGGATGCAACTATGCTGGGATGGCAGGGGGCATACCTGGTCTCTGGTGGTGGGGTGTGCTCCATTACCCGTGAGCCCACTGGGGAGATGGTAGAGGCAGGAACTGGCTTAGGCTCATGAAAGGTGCGATGAAGTCAGGAACTGCTTCAAAGTTAAGGAAATGAGAAGAACTACTTCATTCAAATCACTTGATATTGTGAAAATCACAAAGTGATTTTCTGGCTATCAGCATGTCTGTGCTGCACGTGTGCATTTGTACCTCAGGAAATGTTAGCATATCACAATCATGGGGAAATCCCTCAGGAATAAGGCTGGCCACCAAGACAGAGCTGGATGGAGTTGGGCTGTGAGGAATGAAGGACCCTGATGGCTCATCTTCTTCATCTCATTTTCCCCCTGGAGAGGTGGAGAAGCACCCAATGGTAGAGTGTTTCGGCGGGTGCCAGGTGGGGTAGAATTGCAAAGGAGGTGGCAACACTTCCATCAGGACATCAGCAGAAGACACCTCGTTGTCCCTGGAAAAGGCCTGATCAGAGAGAGAAGGGCTGAGCAGCATTCCTGCACTCCAAGAAGCACTGCCTGCTTACTCAGTCTGAGTTAACAGAGGAAAAGAAGATGGAGATGATGTTAACAGAGGAAAAGAAGATGGAGATGATGCTAACAGGGAAAAGAGAGCATGGATTGGAGCCCCTTGTGCAACCCACTTTGTAGGAAATGGTTACGGTGCCGCTGCATTGGTTTGGCCACAGAACACGCACAGTTGCATACCACGTATGTGGCACCCAGGTGTCTGACTTTCCTTTGGCTATAGTCACCTGACAGGTTTCTTATAGTTACGTATATAATAGAGCTATCCTTGGTTATTGCCAACAGAGGGAGGTTTGTTGGGTGCAATCCTCTGCAGAAGGCTGTTGGATGCTGGAGACAGCTCCTCGCCTCCTGTCCCCCTCCTGATGCTCAGCCAGGGCTGTGTTCAGTCCCTTCCCTGGAGTGCAATTGCCATTCCCCCTTTCCCACAGGACATTTGGTTCCTCAGCAGCTCCTGAGTGATGAGCAGCAGCTCCCTAGGCCCAACCACGCTCCTCGTACCCTTGTGTAAACCCTGTCCTTGCAGGAGCCACTGCAGATATATGGCAGTGAGGCAGTGATGGGAATTGGCTTCTGCAAGTTTGGAAGAGCTCAGCTCGGCAGCACAAGAGGAAGCAGGGGGACTCCTGATCAAAGAGTGTGGTTGGGTATTTCAGTCAGGCAGACGGCACCGACACTGTGTTGTTCTTGTTCTGGAGAGTTCCCCAACTATGCTGGAGTGTGGCACAGGGGAAGGAGCTGCAACATGGTGCCTCTCTAACTGTGCAGCTGGGGAGAGAAAAGCACATAGTAGCAACTGAGGCCATTAACTCTCTAATCTTCCCCTTTTCATAACATCTGAGCTTTGTGTTACACCAGTGACCTGTGGCAGTTTCCTGAAGGGGTGAGAGTCCAGTGAGATTTTAAAAAAAATTGAAATTATTTGTTTGCAAATTATGGTTTTGTCCACGTGGATTTTTGCATGGAGGTAAGTCCTTGCCTGCTGTGACGGGCACAGGACATTTGTGGTGGAACCCAGTGCTCCCACAGGCATGGGATGCTGGAGCTGCCTGCTCTCCTGCTGCATTTGTATGGCTCCAGCTTACTCTGGGGAAAGGAAATGCTGCCTCTGACTTCCCGGTAGAGCCAGTCTGACACATGACCCAGGCTGGTGGAGAACCATGTGTGTGTACATGTGTGCAGGAGTGGTAACACAAGAGAAGTGGTGGACAAGTGAGACTGAGGGAGGGAAAGACTGCCTGTCTATGCAGCAGTGGGATGTAGGGCAACACCATCCCATCATGGCAGAAAACCCAGTGCAGAGGTGTGGACTCAGTGTGCCCCTCATCCCCTGGAGCTCAGAGGGGGTCACCAGCAAAGCTGGCTTGCCTTTTCTTTCCCTCCACCATCCTTCTGCCTGAACTTCCATCTCATATTTTTCTGCCTTTTTAAGCAGATGGGAAAAACCGGGCCTGAAGGTCGATAACCCAGTTGTGTCCACACGGAGGCTAGTCAGCTAGAGGGGTGGCAGCAGTCTCTCCCCCCAGCCCCAGGGAGCCCTGGTTCCCTTCTGGGCATGGCGTCGCAGGCAGAAGTAAGCAAATGAGAAGAAATTGCCCTGACTTAGCAAGAGGTCATGCAGAAAGATCCATGTTGGCAGATGAGACAGTGTGCTAAAGATAACTGTTTGACAAACTATATTTGCTCTCCCTTTCTGGGAGGACTTACAGGGGATTTGGAGCGTTGTGCTAATATAAGCCATCCAGTGCCTGCGGTGGAGGAAGCGCCTACTCTGGGCTTCTCTGCACTTGTGTCTTTACAAGCCATAAGAGGGGACACTGCTGAAAATAGCCTTGTCTCCTAATTGTATTCTTGGGAATGCTAATCAGCAGGCTTGCTCTTCCCATCAGCAGCAACCGGACAGCAATGCTGTGTGATCAAATGCAGCTGCTTCCCTCACCATCGCCACCATTTCTCTTGCCAGCAGTACTAGTTGTCCCTGCCTGCGTTCCTCCCTAATCTGCAAGGGAGGTCACCATTCTGGGTGCTCTCAGGGCCAGAGGAAAGCCTATTGTCCATGTTTTCTTGGTGTTCAGGGAAACCTCTGCATTGGAGCTGGCTTTCTGCCTCCCAGACCCTCCCCTCCCCACCTAAACAAAGGCAATGGGGGTAGCACTGGACAAAGGAGTGAAAGAGAGAATTCTCCTAAACAGTTGAGATTTTTCAGCTGATACTCAGTAACCTTTCAGCCATACGGGAAAAGAGGCACTTGAGATTTTGAGTATCCAGTAACCATGACAAATACAGAAGTACAAAAACAGCTCTAGGCAGCTAGAAAGAACAATACTGAACAAACAAATTAGCCATCTGTACCATCTCTAGCTCCTAAAAGTAAACATAAACACAGACCCACATTGAAAAGGACTGTACTTGTAATAAATCCATTAGCTCTGCCAGCCCTTGGAGGTGTCAGGGGGTGAGGGGCAGGGACCAGAGGAACAGACCTCTCCCTGCCTCCCTTTAGATTGGCTCCGTGAGTTCCCAAAAAGCACTCCTGTGGGCTGGGGAGTGAGGATCGGCTCACCAGAGCTCTTCCCCTGTGAGTGACAAGGGGAGTGACACCATGGAAAATCTCAACCCCGTGGGGGGATGTCCAGCATTCACATTTCAGAGACTTCCTTTCCCAAGCCCCAGCCAGTGAGGGTCTTGTGATCCTTCCTCTCTCCTCTCCTTTGGGCGCAGCAGGGTGTTGGAAAGGTTATAAATACAAGCAACTGTTTGCTCTAATCCATCTCTGTCCATGGGGATCAGTAGTGCATCAGGCTTCTCTTTCCTCACTCCCAATTTATCTCTGATTGACTTGCCCATCCCATGGCCACCATTCATAACCCTCTGCTTGCTGCGTTTCTTACAGACATCTCCTTATATGCCAAACACCCACAGAGAGCTGCCTTAAATAATCATCCTCTTGAGATGGAGAGCCACCAGAAAGTTGGTGGTTGGTAGCAGGGCAGCCCTTTTGGGAGCTTCATTCCCCTCTATTCTATGTGGTAGGTGGTGTACTACAGAGAAAAGCAAGGGCGAATGACCATATTTGGTAACAAATTACCTCTGTATTGTGGGATCTTGAACCCCTCCACAGAGTGTGAAGACCAGGATGTTTGCCCTGTGAAGGACCTCTGCTGTGTACCTAAGGAGGGGAGCCAGACCCTTAGTGCTGCAAACCAGTGCTGTGCTCCCCACAGCCACCTCAGAGGTTAATGTGAGGTGCTGTGTCCCACCAGCTGGGAAAGGACGGTGATGGGACAGGTCTCTACGGACACATCTCAGGTAGTTGCTGACTGACTTCCACTTTTGAGTCCCCTGGACTGTCCCCAGCCTCCTCTGACAAGTGCAAAGGCTGTGTGTGAACTGCTCTGCTCACCTCAGCAGATACCAAGACCAGAGGCTATGTGGGGCACGCTTGTAAAGCCTCACTGCCATCTCATTGCTGGTCACATCTGCAGGCAGAAAGGAGCTTGCTGTTACTGTAAAGATCTGCACTAGCTGTCCCTGACTGCATCCCTCTGGGGAGGGCACAGGCAGGTGAAACTTGAGTTGGGGGCAAGGATTAGGAGAGCAATGCAGACTGGAGGAGAAAACAAACACACTCGTGAAAGGGTGGCATACTAAGCCTAAAATCTGTCACTGTCAGAGAAAGAGCAACAGCAGCATCTGTCAAAGAGCACATACCGATGGGGTAGGAACTCTTTGTTGGTGCGTGACCTTCAAGTCATTGCCAGGAATAGATTTTGGCTCCAATTTCAACCCTAAGTAAAGCACCTTCTCCTGTCATGATTTGGAAGCTGAGGTATTTCAGTTTCCAGAAACAAACAGAGCTTGCAGGAGGCAGCCTGATGGCCCTGGCTGCTGCAGAGCCCCGCATGGCAGCAGCTCCGGAAACAGCCGGGCTCTGCATTTTGGGAATTACATGGGGTGAGGGGACTCAATGGGCTTCTTCCTCCGCTCTGACCCTTGCCATCTATCTAGCAATAGAGAGGGCCCTCCACCCTCGGCTTCAACAGCTCTTAGGCCTTCAACCCCCCTTCAACAGGGGTGTCAACAGCTCTTAGAAATGGGGTCCTGGCTCCCCTGCCTCTGCAAGTGGAGGTCTGGCTGCAATGAAAAAAGGTCATCTCCACACACAGCCTGTGCTGCTTCTGTGGTCTTCAGGGGCAGGGGCAGCATGCATGTGTGCATGTGTTTGAGAGAGAGAAGGGGCGCAAACAGCACATGAGAGCCTGTGCACACTTGGCCTGTCCTCTCACAGACCAAAAGTTCCCGAACCACCCTTGGGAAGGAAATATTTTGCCAAATATCACCTGAAACAAGAGGTTTCAGTTCAGTGAAAAGCCATGTCTGATACGCCTCCGGAGCCTGGGGAACTGAAATGAGAATCAGGACAAGCTCTTGAGAGCAAGTGCTGGCGGTGCAGGAGGAGGCAGCTGCTTTTACCTCCGGCACTTAAATCTCCGTACCTTCAGGAACACTGGAACACTTTCCACTTGCTTGAAATGTCACTTCAGCAGCCATGGAGAATACAAGCCTTTTGCTCCTGGCTGTGTCTGCTTGCTCTGCCTGGCAAACCCCGAATGGCAGCAGGTAGGATGTCTGTCTGGTAGCATTTCAGAAAGAGAGGAGCAGGCCTGGAGTGGAGAATATTTACAAGGTCTGTTTAACTTGCTAAGGTCTGGCACGATTAGTTGGCTTCACACAGGTGAGGAGCATACTGCCGCTTTATGGGCCCACCATTGTAGCTGTTCACCTCGGCTGGTCAGGCGTAGCAAGGCCAGGCAGATAGGAAGCCATCAAGACGGACAGGGGAGGTTTCCTATTCACTTTGTACTGCTTTAAATTAGCACAAGGCGTGTGGCAGGAGGCCATCGTGTCTCATAAAAGCCCAGCGAAGCTGAAAGTGGGCATGCTTCTTCCAAGTCCCTAAAGGGAAGCTGGTCAAGGAAAGCCGAGCCCTGACCCATCGCCCTGAGGGAGCTGGGACCCCTCATTTTCCAGCAGTGGAAGTGGTGGTGGGGATGGGCGCCCTCATCTGCAGCCCCATGTCTCCTGCTGCCATTAGGATGTTTAGCAAATCCTGGGACCTGATTTCCTTCCTGCAGGCAATGCGAGAGCCTGCCAGTGAAATCCAGCATGACTGGAGCTGGGAAGAAGGTGCTCCTGTAGCCAGTAGGAGATACAGTGACATTTAAAGTCTGCAAGGATGTTGTCTAAGCTGACAGAGCACCAAGCTGGTGTAGCAAAAGGAAAGTAAGGCCTTTGCAGGTACCTGGTTTAGGACTAACACCCTACACATGCACAGTGATGACTGTGGCAATTTTGATCCATTCAGAAACATTGCATGGGATTGTTTGACTCATAGTGGGGTTGGCAGATAGTGGGGGCAGTGCTTGGGAGAGGTTCGTTTGGTCCTTTTAGGTTTTTTTTTTAATTTTTTAATAGAAGCTACAGCCCTTCTCTGCAGTACTGAAAAAAAAACCCCACCCCAAACCTCAACCTGAGGCATCTGAAATTGCCTGAGTACCTGAGTATTAGGTTTACTGCTCCTTGTGCCACAGGGGAGCCTCCTCCTCTCCAGCCTCTTTGGACCTTGAAACCCACAGCATTGGGGTGCTGGCTACAGCCACCCTCTGAAGCCACAAGGAACTTTTCTGTACAGGGTAATTATCAAACATACAGGATTTGATTTATTACCACATCCAACAGGCATGAAAGATGCCTTGCAGACCTGTGAGACAATTCTAAGTAGTTACCGGTCTTCCCAATTCCTGCACACCCATGGTCTAGATCTGTACATTTGAGTGGACAGGAGCTGTATTGTCAGGATTTTCAAAGTTTCCTGTCTTCATGGCTTTTAAGAGAGCCTCTCTTCCAAGAATTCAGTGGGGTAGGTTTGTCCCTCCCTCAGGTCTGCCTTCTTCAGTTTAAAAGAGGTGGGAGCAGGAGGACGGAGAGGGCTCATGTGGCATGGCAGGGAAGACTCCCTGGTTTACGGATCGTTACAAAGCTCTTGCAAATTAAACTATTTTTCATATATAATGATCTGTGCATGTCCTGCACGGCAATAAAAATATCAAAAGTAGTACTAAGAACTAATGTGGGCCATAAATACCGACTCGTATTCATAATATTTTCGTAGGGCCATTATAACTAAAATATAAATGGAGTTTTTGTTTTAAACATTTAATATTAATCAAATTGTTATGAAAGTACACAACAAACGACTGTGACATAGTCATGGCCTAAATAATAAAAATGAAATGGGTGATGAATTCTTGTGAAAATTTAATTTGCAAAAGAAAGAACATTGCATTAATAAGGCATAATTACATCATCAAATATTTACCATTATTTGCTGGAATCCATTTTATTTTTATTTTATGTAATAAAACAGTGGGTACATAAAGCAGCAGGCTGGGCCTCATCTGAACTCTTTTTGTGCCTCCAGGTCACACAGGCATTACACTTGTAACTCAAGTTCTGCTGGTTTGCTTCATTGTTTTCCTCTAAATGCTCCAATGTTCCATTTAAAATATTACTCTTCTACTCTGACAGTCCCCTCTTTTTTATGACTTAGTACCCACCACAACCATCATTTCAATCCACATCTCTGGGGAGAGTAAAGTGACCCAGAGTCATTGGCAGACCCAGGTCAGACGATGTAGAAACATTTCACACAGACTGTCTGCTGGATGCTGTCATGCAGCAGCCACCTTTGGTTCTCCAAGGAGCACTGGTGTTTCCCACCACAGAAGCAGTGAGAAGACAAAACCATGGCCAAGCTGTCAAGCTGATGTCCCCCTCCATCCACAGCCAGACCAAGGCTGTGGTTGTGGTGCATTTAGCAGAGAGTGGCACCCTCCATATTTTATTCCTTGAAATGTGCTGCGGTTTATTTTCTTCTTACACATCTGCCAGATGAAGGGATTGGCACCTTTCCTGAGGTGCTGCTGCACGAGGTGTGTGATCCTGATGGGCTTCCCATGCAAACAACTACTTGGAGACACATCCCAAGCATCTGGGCAGGGTCAGTGGGGAAAGGCTGGCCCAGGAGGGCCATTGTCACCTGGAATCAAAGCCCTTCCTTCCAGAGTGGTTGTTTTTCTACTGTCTTTCACAAGGTACAGTCACTGCCACCCAGTTTTGTGTTGCACTTGCTTTAGATAGCCCTTGCTCAGCTCAGCCAATGCTGAGAGGTGCTCGGGGTTCTTGGGGTTTTTTTAGGTTAATTTGGAAAACTTCCCTGATTATACATCTGCTAGCATAATTTACACCTCTGAGGATTGGGTTGATTAGGGAATCAGTGAGAATGATTAATTTTATTCATTGAAGGCAGGACTATGAGTGTGCTGCAACCTGCGACTGAACTGATATTTCTTTTAATTGTTCAGCTGGGTCCCTGGCAAGCCTGAGCTGAAGCTGCACAAACTCGCTCAGTAAACATTTCTGGTAGCCTGAGCTTTAGTGGTCCTGCTGAGCCAAACCAAAGCCTAATACCAAAAGCTCCTCTTTTGGTTTGAGGTTCAACACCCCCACATACACACACAGGAGCAGCTTTTAAACTTGGGATGGAGGTGTGCCTATGTCAGACGTGAGGCTTTAATGCCCACTAGCAGTGGCAGTGAGCTGCTGAGTGTGGGATGATGTGCTTTACCCCCTATCTTCAGGGGGCTGCCGTCACTGGTGGCAAACCCATATCCCTTCTGCATCTCATGTGTGTGAAAACTCACTGCTCTGGTACCAGGAGAGGTCGGAAGAAAGAGAGAGCAGCAAGTAAGCAGACAGCGCTGGGTCATGCTGCTGCTCTTTATATCATTAATGAGGAGAGTAATGGAAAAGAAAGCACATTTTAAAATCTGTGGGTACCTCCAGGTGGGGAAGCACACTTTGCAAGCACTTTGGAGGGCTAGAAATCAAAGCTGTCTTGACAAATGGGAGAAATGGTCTGAGATCAATAAAACAAGATTCAATATGGGGAAGTGCACAGCACACACTTAGAAGGAGGACTCAAGCAGATAACGACGATGTGGGGAAGGGCTGGGCTGGCAGCAGTAGAGAAGGAAAGGTCTGGACAAGTAGCAAGACAGAAGCTGGTGGTCCGGGATGGGGAAGGGGACAACTGGGAGGTGCTGGTGGTCACGTCAGATGGGGCTGGGGAAATCACCATTCCTCCCTCCTGAGGACTGAGCTGGGTAGAGGACATAATTCTGCTTCTCAGGGGATGATGCTGGTGAGTGTAGGGGAGACCAGGGCATGGTGGTAGCCTGGAAGATGTGGCTTACAGGGAAAGGTTGAAAGAACTGGTTTGTCCAGGCTAGAAGAGTGGAGTATGAGGGCAGACGTGGCAATGTGTCAAATATGTAAGGATTGCCATTAGACCAACTAGTCTTCAGGTAGGCAGAGAAGGTGAGCTGTGTCTCAGTGACAGTGATCTAGGTTAGAGCTAAAGAAAAAAACCATGCTGTAAACAGGAGAGGTGAGTCCTGGCAGACAGCGTCCCTGTCACCAAAGATATTTTAAAAAGGTTAAACAAATATCAGTCTGGGATATCAGACAGGAAGAGAGGGGAGGGGAAGAGGGGCTGGATGATCTCTGGAGGTCCCTCGAGCCGTACATGTCCACAACTGCTGTGATTCAGGTTGGGGTAGTGCCCAAAATGTGTCTGGTGAATTCCACACGTGCCCAGAGTGACTTCTTGTCCCGGGTTGTATGTTGTCCTAAAATGGTCCTTGATTTTTGCAGAGAGGTCATGCCTCTTACAAAGTGAGATATTTAGGGCACCAACAGCACCTGTAGCGCCAAAAGTATGGGCCAGATTTTTAATATCTGAAATTATTTTTTGCAGCCCTACTTCAAGCCTGGCTGAGTTTTACCCTCATGCAGATCAAAGTTTCTCTACTGGCGTTACTGCAATGCCTGCATTGCCAAAGTTAACATATAATACAAATTAAATGATAAGTTGTATGAAATATTGTTTCATCTATATCCAACACTAATATTGTAAGATGTAGAACCCTAACCTCCTTCCTCAAAAATAAAATAAAATGAGACATGCCAAAAAAGAGCTGCCAGGAAGAAAGCAAAAGTTATTCAGTATTGTGCTGGACATTAGCTTAACTAGGAAAGGGGGGTGAGGTTAAGATGAATGAAGGCGACATGCAGAATAGGTCAATTTAGCCCATGATATCATAACAAAGGCTGCTGTTTGAGGCATGATCTAGCTAAGTCAGGAGACTTAAGTACAACATACTCAGGGATGTTGGAGCTAGAAGATTGCATTTAGACAAGGAAAGAATATGTCTTCAGGTAGTGTTATTTGAGACTCAGCTAAATTCACTCACCTTTTTTAGTCCTTCATACACATGCCTTGTGGGACCCCTGGCAGCATGAGCTGTGCTGTGTTGGGTAATGTTCACCTTGCCTTCCTGAAGATGGGTCAGGAGTAGCACACCAGATCAGTACAGATCAGCAAGTTTCACTATTTATTAGATACTTAATGAGTCAGATCTTCTGTGAAGGAGAGTTTAAGTAGAGAGAAGAATGGCACATTGTGATTGCACGGTGGAAAAAAGAAAATAGTCAAAACAATCAGGCTTTGCTACCTGTTGTTTGTGCTTTGAGCAAGCTCTGCTTACAGCCAGGTGGTAACTCTTAGGCTGGCTCGTGTTTCTGCCCACCCACCATCGTCTCTGTGCTATTTCTTGCTCTGTTTCCCCAGTTGGCTGGGCCACGCACCAGTGCCTTCTATGGCAGGGCAGGGGAGGCAGAGGACATGGCCACACGCCCCCAGCCCACCCGTGCCCACTCACGCCCTTGGGACGAGCGGAGCAGGAAAGGGGGGCGGGCAAAGGAGGGTATATTTAGCTCATTCGAGGAGAAGAGCTGCAAAATGACATCAGCCCAGCTCCGTCCTCACAGCGGGGCTGTGCCCCACTGCCTGCCCCATGCCCGCTCCCCTGGCACCGGGTCCCGGTGCCGCTCTGGTTACCCGCCTCCTGTTCTCTCCCGCTGACGCAGGGGTTAGTCCTTAAGTGCGAAAACAAATGGCTGAGCACCCACGTGCTTTGCCTCGCACAGGGCAAAAGCTAGGGCAAGCCCTGTCACTCACCCGGTGGCATTTTGGCAGCGTCAGTGGGTATCAGCACGGGTTGGGAATTTCAGTCTCTGCCCATCTCCAGTGACAGGCTCCGGTGGCCCTGGACACGCTCTGGCTGAGCGCGGCATTTACTGATGGTTATTCCAGGGCAGAGAGCAGGCTCAGAGTTTTGCAGTCACGAGAAACACATTCCTCTGGGTTTACCCTTCCGACTTCACCGCCGGCGGCGTGATGGGAATAGCAATTCCCAGCCTCTCCAGTGAGGCTGGCTCTGGGCACCCGTGTCCCAGAGAAAGGCAGATGAGCCCTGGCTTGTTTCACCTCTCCGGGCTGGAGCCTTTCCCTTCTGTCAGCTGGGAGCAGAGCAGTGTCTGAGCGCCAGAATTCCCTCCCACCCCCCAAAATCAGGACTATACTCAGGAGATGCCGTGGGTGTCTGCTGGGTCCTTAACTCTAAATGGGGTCTTGCCCTACCTGAGGAGCTGAACACAGGCAGTGAAACACACACTTTGTATTTTCGAGATTAATGAGGCTTCTTTCACAAGTGACATGGCTAGCTGGATTTTTGGCAGTGCTGAGCATCTACGGCTACAACCACATTCACTCAGAACATGCTGGCACGCAGCGCTCTGGAAAATTAGGCCATGTTTCTCCAGTGCAAAAGGCTTGTTGATGTGTGGGATATCAAATGTGTAAAATGATTTGCACTCTGCTTCTTAATAACAATAAAAGGATGACTCATAATTACTTTCTGGGAATATTAAAATCCTAGACACAATGCTTCTAGCACCATACAGTGAATCTGTACAGCATAGTGTATTAAATGCTCTCCTTTATTACAGAATAGTGATGTCTAATAACTCTCAAGCTCAAGCCTCACCGCAGCATTTATAATTCACATCCATAATAACATTTTCCAATTTAACAGCCTGGGGCAGACGCCACAATGCGTTATACAGCACGGATGCAAATAATGAGATAGGATGATGTCATTGTGTAGTGTTCCTCCTAAGCGATCTAAAAATACTCTCTCCCGCTTTCCCACCTTTCATCATTGCCTTCTCCCTCCTGTCTGATGCTTTTGCACCCGTTCCCATGGTAACAGCTTCTATTGTAGCCCAGACCCTCATGCAGATGTTGTCATTGATCCAACACCTTGCGGCAGCTTTGATGGTGCATTGTCTTCTTGTTTCCTGCCCTCCTGTCTCCTTTCTCCCCCAGTAAGGATGGGTTGGGGCGCTTCCTCCTGCTCTGTGCCTTTGATCTGAAAGAAGAGAAGGGGGAAAGTATCGATTGGGTTTTATTACCAATCCTAATCCTTCTTGGGCTGCTTTCTGAGAGCTAAAATAATATGCTGTGGAGCCAGCTACAGGTTTACTTGTGTGGTTGTTTAAATTGGGTGCCTTAAATAAAACCATCGGAGGAGTCAAGAGCTATTAGCATTGGGAGACCCTAATTAAAACCTCTCTCTGACAGGGAGTGGAAAACTTCTGTTTCATAGTGGGATGCTGCTGCTTTGCTGCTTTACTGCTTGCATAGTCTGATCAGAGCTTTTCTCTTTTTTTTTTTGCCTTTTTCTTCCTTCTGTTTTTTTTTTTTTTTTTCCCCTGCTAAGCGCCTAGGGAAGTTTCCACATTTTGGCCGTGTTCATTGTTCAGGCTCTCCCCACCCAGGCTTGTTGCTCCAGCTTGGCTCAAAGGGAAAGGGAGGGAGGTGGGAGAGCTGACTGGGAAAGCTACACTGTGGATTACTGCCGAAATGAAATGTAGCTGTAAGAAAAAAGCAGAGGACAAGGAAATTCTGCTTAATCACCTATTGTCTGCAGTTGTTTTGCATTCTTCACCTGTCACTTCTTGCTGGAGTCGGACGTTGTTCTCCTGATGATGAGAACCTGACAGACGGATGGTAATGAATGTGTAACTGAAGACCTGGGCTTTTGCACCTGCATTATTTATTCACCTAAAGCAGGAGCTGCTCTATATTTAGTGTATGATGTCAGCGGCTTGTTTGCATCCTTAGGAATTGGCAGGGAGCCACATCTCACATGATATATGAAATCACTGATAAATGCTTCTTTTCACTGAAAGAAAAACAGCTTAATAAATGCGGCTCTTTTCTGCTTTCATCTCTTCCCTCCCCACCACGCTCCCTTCCCCTTCTGGGATTTGTCTCTCGGTGGCAGAGCTCAGCAGCATCTGTGAAGTGGAAATGAGCAGGCAGTACCGCAGATCAAAATGAGGCCGTGGGTATGCTCGGGAAGTCGCTGCCCTCCCAAGCCCCCCCTCCGCTCCCCCTTCCCGAGTCCTGGGGCTCTGCCAAAGCCCTAGCCAAGCGGGGCGGAAGGGAAGAAAGGGAGCCAGGGAGAGCCTCCTCCGCCCAGCGCAGGCTTTGCGGGGACGCTGGTATTCCCGGTATGTAATGAGTTTCAGTTGGGTTTCAGCAGGCGGGGAGCAGGGGGGCAGAGAGGGCTCCCAGATGCTTCGCTCAGCACAGAAATGGCACTGTGACAGATCCTCGCAGTTATCTGTCTCGAGCATGTCTTCGGCGCGAGCATCCAGCGACAAAATCTTACAGTCCCGCTTTCGTCAGGGAAACGCAGCTTTTCTGGCGCTGCTGCGAAGCCAAAGGTCATGCAAAAATAGCAAGTTTTACGTACAAATAATAGATTCTGGTGCCAGGTCTTCAATTGCCATTACTTGGCAAGGCTCCATCAAATTTCCATGCACCAATTCACACCAGCTGAGGGTCTGATCCATAACTCAAACATGGGGCGAGTCAGGGGGACTGAGGAAGCTGGGTGCAGCTCCTAGCTCACAGGCACATGCCCATCCTGATAGCTTAGGGCTAGTTTTCCAAACTCAGCAGGTGCCATGGTTTCATGGCATATCTCTGTTCTCCATGGCAGCAATGATAAGACCTGTAGGGAGCTTCAAATATATCATTGACTGATCCCAAGGCTACAGCTTGGGGCCTGAATGAGTTGTTGCTTTGGCCGTCACTTGCTCAGATAAAGAACACAGCCTGTCGTGCAGCCGGAGTCCTCACTGTGCCAAGAGAGATGTGAGAAATAAATTTAAAATAGGCGATTGACCCACGGAAACAGTCAAACAGGCAAGGATTTCTTGCAGCGGGCAAAACCAGTTAGCATGAAGCCAAAGATTTACCCTTCCCAGCATTTCGCTACTGGGGTTTAACATTAACTGCTGCCAGTGCAGACCCAGCAAGAAGCAGGAGGGGGAAGAAGTAGCCTCGCTGCAGAGCTGCTATGCTGCAGATGAATGACTCTGCCTGTTTATTAAACAAGCCCATTCAAGCTTCCGCTCCACAGCCATTTGCTTGATGGGTTTGAACAATAATGAACCAGGATTAAAAAAAACCTGCCCCTGAGAAATTCAGGTTGCTCCAGCAAATGGGATCAAATAAAGTTGGTAGTATCATGTGGCCTGCTAATGTTCAGAAATGACATCCATGTATCTTGAGCTTATTCAAACCAGCATTTTGCTTTGTTTTTGGTGAATAGGGCGACCTGCAGGTTAAGCATCAGAGAGACATTTGGGAGGAATTAAACAGAGAAAGGTGGGGACGGAACACGAAAGGAAATTCTTTCAAGAGCCCTAGCATAAAACATCCTTCTATAAAGGAATATGTGAGGCAAGGTTTTAGATGAGACAGTTGTCCTCCCAGGAAAAACATCATGAAGTTGTTACACAGAAACTCGTTAAAGAAAAAAGTCAGCCGATGCCACAAGATGATATCTCAGTCCCAGATGTTTGCTGTTCTGGGAAAAAGGAGGAAAGATTACTCTCAGAAATTCACCCTGTGTCAGTGGGGTACTCAAGGAAACTTGGAGTCAGTTTGTAAAATAAAGAAAGACTCTGCTCCTTGGATTAATCTAGGTAGCAGCCATAAATAGCTATCTGCTATTTCAAAATGCTGAATGGATCCTGATGACCTGTCCAGGGCAGAAACCATTATGATGGCTGCTGTGGGCCTGGGAATTACAAAACCTTGGCTGTTTCCTGATCATGTAATGTATTTTCAGTGTGATGCTGGGAGATCCCAATAGCTGTCTGTCTCTATTCCTCTCAGTAATACTGGAAAATGACTTCTTCCTTTCCCCTAAGGTCGTGATCCTTTATATGTCAAACATGGAGGACTGGGGCGGTCTCTTGCCATGCTGCCACCACCTTGCTTGGTGGCAGATGCTCTGCTCTCCATTTGGGCTTTAGCTATAGCCATGTGACTACTAGGGATGAGCATTTACGCCTGGGCCAAATCTTGCAGAATTGCCCCTCACTGTTAGTATTCTGGCAAGCTGCAAGGAGCTTGTCTTGCTGGTGCCTGGTCACCATTTTTTGCAGCAGTGTTATAGGTGAGAGACCACGACACAGAAGGGAGGGGGAGCCCCACTGATGGGACAGAAGAATGAGCCTCATGAGCTCTCCCAGCAGGACACTGAAGGGACATGGCCAGACAAGGTTCATTGTCGCTCCTGGCACTAGTACACCATCCCAGGGAGCTGCAGCCAGCACAGTCCAGCTGCAGGCAGGGTGGGTGGCACATGGAGCAGAGACAGCTACAGCAACCCCTGGGTGAGCTGTGCAGCAGCTTTTTAATATGTCACTCCTAAAATCCTTGCCATGATGAGCCATCAGCTGCTCTGAATGTGAGGCTGGTGTGTGTGGCTGAGCTGCAGGGACAGGGGGCGAGAGCAATGGCTCTGGGATCTCCCAACTTGCTCCTGGTCATCTTAAAGCTTGTGCATGCAAGGGAAGAGACAACATCGTGCCTGGTGTGCAGGCAGGGGCACAGTGCTTCAACCTGTACCTGGAGTGGTGGGAGTTCTCACAAGGGGGTCTAGACCTGATCTAGCCTAGCTTGCACTGGCAAATTTCCTACTGCTGGCTGTAGGCCAGCATCACAGCTATGTGACACGCAGACACAGCGATCAAAGACCTAAGCCAGTTTTATTTCACACGTTTCATTATTTCAGGAGATGTTTCCATGGAGGTTCTCGTTTCAGCGTAGCAGTCCCCTGTTTCACTGCAGCCAAAGACCTGACTGTGACTTCAGCATCATTTAACAGATGAGGAAATGAAGTGAGAGAAGGCTGAATTGACAGAGAACTGGGCTAGTGGGGACACCGGCAGGTGGCTTTAAGCAGTGGAAAGTCCACTGAAGGGGGACTGAATTTAAAAAGTGCTATTCCTTTTTTTTTTTTTTCCTCTCCAGAGAGAGGAGATAACCTACAAAACTTTGCTTGCAAACAGAGGTGATAGAGGTGTCCAGCAGATGCATCTTCTCAGCAGTTCCCTGGAGCATGAAACTGCTCTCTCTGGGATGAAGCCAGCCAGAGGGGCATCTTATACTTG
This sequence comes from Scolopax mira, assembly GCA_004320125.1. NCBI lineage: Eukaryota > Metazoa > Chordata > Aves > Charadriiformes > Scolopacidae > Scolopax > Scolopax mira. The sequence goes on from BJBW01003104.1 coordinate 116,157, forward strand.
TCATTTTTGACCAGAGGATTTAAGGGCTATCCAGCAGAGTATCTAACTCTAAAAACACAATCAATTAATTAGTTTTGGTGTTCTCAAATTGCTGTACTAAATCAGGAGAGAGAGACAGAATGATAGGATGTCAATAACAGAGCTGGGAGATTAAGCCAAATATGCCGAGTCTCTCTCCAGGACACAACCATAGCACGTACCTTCCTCTTTGGCCCACAGCAGTTGTATCTTAAACCCTGTTAATCTGGATCAGTAACAGACCTATTCTCTTCTAGAGGGTCAAAAGCACTTCTTACATATTTTCTTAACACAGCAATAACCTAGGTCTTTAATACTCAAACAAAAGGCAAGTCGCTCTTCTTATTTATTTTCATCTAGTACTTTGCTTCATGTGAAGCTGTAAATGAGAAAAATATCTACATATCCTCAAAGCCCCTAAACCCAAAGCATTTAATAAGAAATAAGCCATGAGTGACCCACCATTCCCTCACACCCAGAACAATTTCCAGCTGAAACCCTGACAACAATGGAGTCATTCAAAGCTCGCAGATGTTTCATGAAGATTTTCTCAGAACATCTAGTCAGATGGATTTCACAAGCGGGCTCTGTTTGCCATCAGACAAATATGATATATACTAGATTTACCTTTACCCATAAACCACTCGAATGAGGCTTCATCAAAGAAAGTATGCTTTTCATCATGCTTTTTACTGGCAGCAGAGCTGTGCCCAGAAGCACTTTGTGCTAAGCCATTTTCTTGTAAATACTTACAGGCTTATTGCTCATCCTCCCTCATTCAGGACATTGTGGGGACTTAGGAAGGGGAATGACACTTCCACATTGTTGTTGGTGTGGCCAGTGGGGAGCCTCTCTTATGCCAGGTTGGGGAAGAGAAACAGCTTACTTCCCCCATACCGTCGGAGCTCAGATTTAATTGCAAATGTGAAGTCCTTCAGTGTAATCAGTTATTCTCTTGTTCAGAGCTCTCCTAAGTGCCTGGTTGACCTTCACTGTCCCTCTAGCTTTTTGTCCCTCCTGGCAACAGATAAGATAAAACCTGTCAATGTGTTGGAGAGCTGTAGCAGATCTTTCCTGTGTGCATTAGGCTGCAGTTGTTCCCTGACATTGTGTTGCCCGCTTGTCCAACTTTGGCTCTGATTGATGGAAGCTAGGAGAAGTTGTTTGAACAGATACAGCAGCCCCGTGACATGGGAAAAAAACAGGGTCAGCTTAGGCTCACCAGTGTAAGAAATTGAGTGATGAAGTAGTCACCCCCTGCATCTTTACTGCACATGTAAGGAACCATTCTGTGCCCTTTCCTTTATCTCTTGGCTGCTGGGGAACAGAAGGTTAGTAGGACCTGTCAGGATTGTCTTACCTTTCCCCTTCTCTTCCTCTTCCTCTGCCTCATCTCATCTGCCTTCGCTGCTTTTTCCTGCCCTTGCCTTTCTCATGCCTCTCCCTCAGCTCTCTCCTAATAAAGACCTTAAACTCCATCTCTTTTCACATTGATCATGGCTCTGTGGCGGTATTTGCAAACTCATTTATTTCCCCTCTGCTTCCTTGTTCAATCCCTGTTATCGCCTTGTCTTTCTCAAGATAGCTGTTTAGGTCAAGGACTGCCCTGTGGTTCAGACCTGTACAATACCTTGCCAAGTGCAGAGCCAGTTCTGTCTGTCCCCTGAAAATGGCCACAACAGAACAGAAGCTCTTCTGCATGCACCCCAATCCATTCTCAACAAGAATCCATTCTTCAAAAGAAGCAAGCTCTATATTAAATTTGCTTTTCTGCCAAGTGGGCTGGGCTTGTCCCATAGGCCAGCCCTGTTGGGCTCATGGGACCTCATGTCTCTGGAGTGACATGACTGGACATGAAGCTAAACAAAGAAAAGGTCACTGTGGCACTCAACATGTCAACAATTTGGGTTAAAGAGACTTGCCTTTCGGAAAAGAAAGGTTCCAAATCCAAGAAATATGACCTTCACCAAAAAGCTTGAGCAGCAGGGATTGGTCTTTTAGGAGTGTGACCTATGGGAACCAGAGCCAAGGGGAAACATCGTTGCGTACTGAAGTCTCTGAATGGCAATGGACTTTGTTCCCTGGCGGGGAGGTAAAACAAGCTGTGGCGTGCCTTGTGACTGCTTGGCAGGAGCCTCTCCTTCTTGTTGCCAACTGGGGATGGGGTTAGATGTTCACTTTCAGGAACATCTGATGGGTTCCCCTTCACAACACAACAAACAAACCAAACTCCAAAGAGCAGTACAGTTGCTGGACTCCTGGAAGCAGCTGTAGGAAAACATCTTTTTATTGGTTCACCTACTGAAGTGAATGGCCTGTGCAGTACTACAAGGAAGGGGCAGACCTGGTGGGGTCTGTCTAGGTGCCTGGATCCTTGCAGTCAACAAGCCATGCCTCAGCATCCCCTCAGCCTCCTGAGAGGAGGCCAAGAGGGATGCAGCTGACTGGAAGTGTCTGGCAGGGTGGGGTGGGCAGGGGTCTGGGAGTCCTGGGCAGCAGTGAGGAGGAGTGCCTTTATGCCACTGATTATCTGTTCCTCTCTGCTGTTTCCTGACTCTTTTAGAAGATCCTTGAAGCCTGAAGTGGAAAGAGTGATGCAGCATTGGGCAGCCACTACCTAATTTTCTCCTGGCTCTCTTGCACACCGCCCACAGTTGATGGGGTGAGGCTTCCCCAGACCAGCAGTTCCAATGATACCAAATCTTCTGGCTGACAAGGAGTGGGCACACCAAGGGAGTGAGTTGCTGGCAACCTCGCTGCTGTCCCAGGTTTTTACTCTGGGGAAGCTGGTCACTCTGTGCTTGCACTGTGGGTAGAGGTGGCTTCTTGTCTCCTGCTCTGGCTGCCAGGTCACAGGCAGTAGTCTCAGCCCTCTAGCGGTGCTCAGCACATTATGGTGTGCAGGTGTAGGGCTACAAAGATGATTAGGGGCCTGGACCATCTCCCTTATGAGGAGAGGCTGAGGGACTTGGGTCTTTGGAGAAGAGAAGGCTGAGGGGAGATTTGATCAATGCCTATAAATACTTAAAGGATGGGTGCCAAGAGGATGGGTGTCTTTTTTCAGTAGCACCCAGGGACAGGACAAGAGGAAATGGATAAAAATTTTAATATAAAAAGTTCCATCTAAACTTGAGGAAGAACTTCTTTACTTTGAGGGTGCCAGAGCATGGGAATAGGCTGCCCAGGGAGGTGGTGGAGTCTCCTTCTCTGGAGACATTCAAAACCCGCCTGGACAAGTTCCTGTGCAACCTGCTTTAGGTGGACCTGCTTTGGCAGGGGCGTTGGATTAAATGATCTCCAGAGGTCCCTTCCAACCCCATGAGATTCTGTGATTCTGTGGTGGCAACTTGCATTGGCACACTGAAGGATGTTTGGACCCTCCTTGGAGCTTCTTGGCAGCACAGGCAAAGCTGAAGGCTGAGCAACCAGGGCCATTCCAGCCACGAGACAGGGTGAAGGATGGAGCTGGAAGGGGGAGATGCGGGGCAGAGCCCAAGCGACCTAGAGCTTCACCCCCCAACAGGCTAGCCAGCTCCTCCTTAGCCCAGCAGCAATTTCAGCTCTACAGGCAGTGTGGTGCTGGCAGAATAGGTGGTGAGGTGGTGAGGACACATCTGTTTTGGTACCCTGAGTCATCTGCTGCCCTAAGCCTGTGGCTGGGGGCCAGCCCGGCAATACTTGCATCAGGCAAAGCCTGGGGCCCAAGCAGGACCTGCTCCACTGCTCCCATTGTGCTGGCAGGGCATGTCTGTACCCCATGGCTGGCCTGGGGGGCACGCAGGCAGCAGTGCTCCTCGCTGGCACTTGTCACAGCCTTTAAGACCAGTGCTACTGAATTTGTGCAACACGTTTGTGCTGAATTTGTGCAGCAAAACCAGAGCCTGGGCTGGACCCTGCACAGCGGGTGCAATGAGTGGGGCACCATTGCGGAGTCAAGCTCATTGCGTTCCTCTCATCTGCTGTTTTTCCTCTCCTTGCAGCCAACCTTTGGGAAACGTAGGAGTTCGGTCACATTGGGAGCCATGTGAGTGCTGGGCTGTGGCTTGCTTTCCTGCTGCTGGGCTGTGGCAGGCTGACACCGGCAGTGACCTCCTCACCCTCTGCCCTTGGCACAGCTCCTGCCATCAGATATCCCAGCTTTGCATAGCTGTGACTCCCACTGGTGTGGGTCAGAGCTTTGCTTGAGGGACTAGAGCAATGGCACCACTCCGGCTGTTGTGTGATGAGGGTGACTCACCGCTCCCCGCCTTCCTGTACACATCAAGCAAGGCCTGGGCTTGTCCCTCCTCCCATCCCTTGGTTTCTACCAAGCTGGAGCAAGCAGACCTGCAAGGGATGGTCATCCTTGGGAGGACCCAGTCAGCCCGTGTTTGCCAACAGACATATAGTAGTGGATAGTCGTTTTCTAGTCATTTCACTCTATTCCTCTGTGTCAACCGCAGAAAGATCTGTGGGGAAAAAACAGCTTTTTCGCCTATGTCCCATTTTGAGGAAGGTTGCTCCCCTTGCAGTTGGGTGGCTTGGAGTTTCCCAGGGCTTTGGGCCAGGCTGAACCAAGCGTCCTCTGCCTGGGGCGCTGGGGGGCTGTGAGTGTCTCCCTCCTCCTCCTCCCAGCCTGCCGCAGCAGAACTCACTCACTCAGCATCAGTGTGACTTCACCGTTTCCCTCAAGGCTGTGGTCAGCATTAGATACTGCACATGTGCAACATCCGTTTAAATCCATAATAAATGGGCACACACATTTTGTGTGGAGACTGGCCCCCCCGACACACACAAATACTTGTTTTATATGGGCTTGGAGGATTTGGGCTGTCATTACATTCCAAGGAAGAAGGCCCGCTCCTACGTTCTCGTGCGCCGGGGACTTGGGGACATGCATGTCGTGGAGGATCACACTCACGCTGCAGCTGCTGCATCCCAACCCTCCCTCTCCCCCCCTTCCCTGGCCACCTCCCCGGGATGAAGAAACAGGACTCCAGCACTTTCTCAGCGGCGTTAGACTTCCTGCTGCAATCCTCCCCTCCCTCTCCAGGGCAGGGGAAATCTGCTTAGCCTTTACTTTCTCACACATGTTTCAGATGTGCAGGGGTGTGATTGTAAACAATGTCATCGGCCGTGCCAGAGCTGTCTGCTCCTGCCGCGCTCCCTTCCCAGCACCCCAGGGGTTCCCGTAACAGGGCGTAAAGCAAACAAAGCAAAACAGTAATCTGCTGTTCCAATGGCATTTTTTTTTTGTTTTTAGAAAATGTTAATGATAGGTTATGTGATTACCCTAGGTTTGGCTCCACTTACTCTTTATTAAGCACATCTGGTATTTAGTAACAGTGTAAGTAGCAGGAGTTTTTCTGGCGCGCAAATGAGATTATCCCATGTTGCCATGCAGTATGGAAACTCCTCAGGGAAGCCAGTGCGCTGCGTGGAGATACAAGACTTTCTTGTCGGCCGGGCATCCAGCCAGAATAGCTAAAAAATGTGGATTGGCACAGAGCTGTTGCCACGCAAACACTTCTGGAAATTTCTGTGTTCAGGCCTGCCAAATCCTTTATATGTAACATGAGTTTCTGTCTTCCTCAGCAGCCCGTCTGAAGCCCGAGCTCTCCTGTACACTTTAAAAAGGAAAAATAAAAAAAATATCCAAGGCAGTTCTGTTTCCAGCGCACCACTGCCAAGCTAACAATTTCACCGAATTAGGGGGAATTTCCTAAAACATTTGTTTGAGCTACATTGAGTGCAACATGTGGGAGACAACTGTGTTTCCTGGAGAAAAAAGGAGAGCTGTCTCCCTCGGTGGAGACTGCCTAACGTCTAGCGGGAGAAAAACAACCATCCATGACAAGAAAATGTTTTTTAACACTTGGCACGAGAAGCAGGTTTTATTTATTTTGAATGCCTTTTCCAGTCTGGTCAATGTAGTGTATGAAGAGAGGGATGGTGGAGGGAAGCTGATGTTTTTGTTAGGTCCCAGGGCTTGGAGTCAGCAGGTCTGGGCTCTATTTCTGGCTCTGCCATAGCCTTCCTGTCGGACTTGGGTGAACCTCTTGGAGGTGAGTTGTTCCAGTCTCTGAGCTTCTCTGTACATTTAATGGGGGTATTGTGTGCCGGTTTCATATGCATTTGTGTGAACTCAGGCTCTGCATCCAAAATTATTAATCCTCTACATTTCTTAAGGAAAGGACTGGGAAGGATATGAAGCAGAAAAGCAAATGTTCATCTGGTGCTTGACTGTGCTTGGCTCCTGCTGCTGCAAGGCGCTGGCCTTTGGAGCTTTCAACTTGGTTGTTCTGTGTCTAGGGATCTTTGTGGGTGTTCCTGACAAACCCCCGTCACTTTGGCTCTCCCACCCCTAACAATGGGACACATGCATTTATACCACAACTGTGTTGACTTAGTGATGATGCCCTTGGGAAGGAGTTTGTCCGGGTATTTTCTACACTTTTTCACTGCGAAGAGAGCATTTGGCATGGAGGCTGGCCATGAGCAGAGGGGACTCATCATCAACTTCAAAGCACATCATGCACAGCCAGTGACTAGCTCCAGCACTTGGACTGTGTGTGGCTGTCCTTTCTGTGGATCAGCTCACAGTGTGGCAGGGAGATACCTTGGTAAGGTTCATGGAAGGAGTGCAAAAGCACCCTGCCAGGTGCTGGCTGATTGCTGCCTGGTGGCTCAGCTGTCCTCTGTGGTGAACTTCTGATGCAACTTCCAGCCACAGGAAAGAGCATCTCATCCAAAGAGCTGACTCGGCTCCAAGCTGCATACCAACGTAAGTGGAAGAGGGGATCTGGCTCAGCTGCTGCATGCCTTTGACCACAGCAACCATCCCCACCTCCAACAGGGGTAAGGGAAGGAGCAACCACCAGCCCTTTGTGCAGCACTGACAATGTTCTTTGGGAAGGCAGGAGAGGATTAGCAACAGTGACAAAACAGGCATAGCTGTCCAAAGGAGAAAAAGATAAGCTTGGGATTTTCCTGTCTGCTGACCCACCCTTTGATAAGCCCAACTAATAGCCTCCCCATGAGTTAACTTGTGCACAAGAGGAGATTTTTTTCATGGACGGTCTTTGTAAACAGTGCTCCCATGACTATGGCTCCCGTGGCTGTAGCAACATCCATAGCTTGTGACATACATTTTGCTGGGTAGCTAATGGGTAAGGATACAAAAGGTTTACAGGGCAGAGAGGTGCCAGGGAAGGAGAATAACCCACAGTGTAAGGAAAGAAAGGACAGGGAAAGACTGCAAGGATGGGGAATAAGAAGGTGTAAGACTGGAGGTGAGAGAATTTAATTTCTGCAGGGAGGCAAAGATTAAAGAAGAGAAAACATTGGATGGGGAGAACTAGGGGGAAACAAGAGCAAGGGAGAGCCAGAGCAAAGCCAGAGCAAAGAAACTGAGGAGGATGGTGGCCAGGAATGAGTGGGGAAAAAAGAGGGAAGTAGGTAAAACCACCATAAAGAGAAAAGGAGCGACATAATGAGCAAGAGAAGAAAAATGGTTTTAGAAGAGGAAATGCAAACCAAGGCAGGAGAAAATGATGTGGAGAAGACAGAGAAGAACAAAGATGGAAGGAGGAAAAAGATATGGGAGAAAACAGGTGAAAGAAAGAGACTTGCATTGTTCTTAGTTGTTAGTCTTCTTCATTGTTAATGAAGTTTCTTTTTACTAGTTCAGTTTTGTGTTGCAATGTCCCAAGAGGCATTTTGTTTCTGTGTCTCTTTTGACCACTTATGGCTGATTATTCTGGGTTCCATGACTAAGTAATTAGAAGAAAAGGAAGAGAAAACAACCTAAAAATCACCCGGATATGTCACAAGGCTTTGTCTGAAGGACTGCTCCCTTCAGATGGAATTGTTTCTAGAAAATAGCTGAGATGCTGACATCCCCAGTGTACATGTGGCTGGCCTCTATGTTGCCTGGGCAAGCTGTTGGGTCTCAAAGATTTCTGAACCCTCCCCACCCACTTTGCTGCAAATTACTCTGTTCTGCTTGGGAGGGATGATGAAGAAGGGAGGATCCCAGCGGAATCCTCTTGCCAGCACGTCTCAAAATCCCAAAGCTGGCTCTGATCCTGCAGGATTTGACCAATATCTGTTGAAAGCGGAGCAACTCAGACTGCAGGGTGGCTTGGTTCTGCACCCCACTCAATGGGAAGTCAGAAAAGCTGGAGTGGATGGCAGATTTCTCTTCTGACCTGACAGTCCTTTTCTTTCCATGCTAACTTGGTACCTTTTATTTACTTATTGAAGCGAGATGCAAACTTCTGACATTTAGGAGGCAGATGGACTGGCAGTTACTGCATCACTAAGAAACCTGAAGCCCTGGAGTAAACATCAAAGGAGAGGCTTTTCTCTGGAATTATATAATCCCTGTTATGTATATGGGAATTAAACAACACCTTACAGTAGAGGGGCAGGGCAGTTTAACAGCAAGGCATGTAACTGCACTGTACATCTTAAACCACAGTTCCATCAAACAGAAAATCTGGCATAAAAGTGCCCTGCGTTGGACCAGGACATCACAGCCATGCGCTGTCAAGCACTGAACAAGCACAAACTTACTATGTTGGTTCAGATATGTTTGTCAAATTCTGGCAGACACCATACTGAATCAGGTAACGTCTGTCCTCCAGTCAGCATAAAACTGGCATCAATACCACATCGTGTGCTCTGACTAATTCAACAGAAATATAATTGTGTGCTTAGGACAGATCTGGATCCAGTATGCACAAGGAGGTGCTCCTGCAGTGCCAAAATCTCATATCAATGAAGTTGGAAGCAGAGCCATATGCATTAGCTGCCTGTTATGAATTCTTAGGAGTGGCAGCAGTCCATGGCAGGGGGCTTTTTCAGAACAATCATTAAAGGCCATATTTTTTTTTTTCTGGGGTCACAAAATTATTTCCTTTGTTTCCAATAATCTTAGCATTTTCAAGTATTGAATTGGTCCTTTTGTTTGCTGCACTTGTTTATTGCAGACTGTAGTCTCAGTGCAGCTTATGTTAGGATGACCAGTTCCCCTGCTCTTCGTCACTGTCATATTGTCAAACAGAGTTATGCTGGTCTGTTTAAAGATGCTGACTGAGCATAATGTTGACCACATTGCCATGAAAGTAGTTTGCCATACCGGAACTGTCACTTAAAATCGAATATTTAACTCATTTGAGATCGAAGGAAATAATTTGCTTAATCAAAACACTCCCCTTGGTTTTTCTTAATGTACATATCACAGTGACATACCAAAGTGGCCCTCAATATTTTCTTGTTAAAGTTTCATGACCAAATTGAAGAGAAGCTTGGAATGATTTCTCTACCTCTGGGAAAAATCACAGACTTTCAACATTATGCTTAAACATCCCTGCTAGAGAGGATTTATTCCTGGGGCTCATAAACATTCTTGAAAGAGTAAAAATTTTGCCTTGTGACTGCAGCATATTGCACCAAGTGTCAAGCACTTTCAAAACAATTTCCTGAGAGGATGTGAAAGGTAGATTGGGATCCAAGGGGACACATTTTTCTCCTTTTCTCTCATACTCCCAAGGCTCCTTCCCGCTTCTGTAGGAAATGCAGTGCAGAACACTAATCTTGGTCGACTAAAAGGAATACTTTTCCACATTTCAAAGAGGAACGCAAGTCTCAAAAATTGAAGCTAAACCTGGGTAACTGTAATAACGCTTGGCACTTACACACAGGTTTTCATCTTCTAGCCACTTTATATTAAGTAATGAATCCTCAGGACTCCCCTGTGGAGTAGGTGGCTGAGTATTATTAGCCCCCTTCTGCAAATGGGAAAACCGAGGCGGAGATGTTAAGTACCTTGCCCAAAGCCACTGAGGGATTCTGTTGTAGAACAGGATCAGAGGTTAGGAGTTTTTGTGCTTTCGATTCCCATATCTATTGTGTCACTTAAGTATGGAGCCATAATTGAATATCATAATGACCCAGGGGTGGAGTGATTCCAGCTACTCAGATCCGAGCACAGCTCCTCTGATGGTCAGAGACTCCATGGTGCAGTTGCATGCAGCCAGATGGAACACAAAGTCCTGATAGGTAGGATAAAGAAGTGTCTCTCTCTTTGGCTTCCTCAAACACACCGTTGGGCAATGTTTGCCAGGCCGGGTCTCAGCTCAGCTCTCCATCAAGCTGTTTTCATTTTAAGGTATAAGGCTAAATGCTTGCCTTGATGGGTGTTTTCACAGTAAGAAATACACCTTCAGAGGCAGATGATGCCATTAAGAACAAGGCTGGTGATCTGCCTTTGTGTGAAACTTATTGTAACAGAACAGGCTAGTCCTTCTCTACCTAATTTGTGCTTGTGCAGGAGTGTGAAAAGAAACCCAGATCCCAGTGCTCTGGGCTAAAGCAGATTCTTCACTAACTTTAGGAACAGGACTGTTTTGTTCTGTGGTCCTCACATTACACATTTGGAGGATCCTAGTTGTCCATCCAGAAGAACATGTGGGGATAGAGACTGCCCTACTCTGAAAGACATGAGCTGAAGGAGCGGGCAGCCTACACAGATGGTGACCACATCACCCAACTGGGAGCAGAGGTCCTGCTTTTCACAGGGCTGATGGGAGGATTCAGGGACCTCAGCCTTGCCCCCTGACCAGTGTGTGTCTGGGACAGGGAACCACATATTGAAAAAAATAATACAACGTGAAAGCCATGATGAAAACTATCATCAATGGCCACACAGATGCTATCACAAATAAAAGGAAATATATTCCCACAAATTCATGAAAGAATTATCTCCAGGCAAAGAAATGCTTGTTTTTCTTTGCTAAATGTCTACTTCCATCAACAGTACTTTCTGCATGTTATTGAACCATGTTGTTTTTACATCAAGATGCCATCAAGCATTAAAGCATAAGAGCTGGCTTGTATCTCTCACAAGCTGCCAATGTATATTTATGTGGTGTAGGATGATACATCGTAAAGGGAAGGTCTGTAAAATGCTCTTGATTGCTAATGTTTTCTTTCTGACCCTTCCATTAATATGGAACCAGCACAAATCCATCCATCTACCCACTGACTCTGGCTCTGCACGTAGCACACATATTATTCCAGTTGGTAAGTGGAGTCTATTTTGCACATGATGGAGCCTTTGCTTTGGAAAGGAATCAGAGGGTTTGGAAGAGACTGATCCACACCCCAGATTTATTTTGTTTATGCATAGGAAAAAGTGGAAATCCCCAGCTGCTGCATGAAGTGGCCTGGATAAGTATGATTCTTGCACCGAAAACATGGGGCCACATTTGCTCTGAGAATGAAAAGGTGATGTTTTCTCACTCCTGTGAATTTTGTCTAAGGATTTTGACCTCAAAACCACTTAGTTCTACTAATTGGTCACTAGAGATTATGAACATAAGCCTTGCATGAACATTTGAAAACAAAATACTATGATGATCTTTTTGGAGCTCTCTGACTAATTCTAGGAGTATGGCAATGAAGTAGGGTGATTAGAGTAAGAGAGATTGTGTGATAACGCCCGAGTCACATTAACTGGGTTGTCAGAGATTACTGGACCACACCATAGGTGTGAGAGGGGCTGGGAAGGCAACAAATCTTGCAGGGCACTGATGCTAACTGATACATATCTTGTGTTTTAAAATACAAGAATACAAACTCCATGTTGACTAGAGTATTAACTCATCTGGAGTCTTCTCACTCGAGTTTTGTGTCCTCTGGAGAGAAGACCCCTCCACTCAGCAATGCTGGGCCTTGAAGAATCCATCTGAGCTGCATGCAGATGCAGAATAGGTCTGTGTGAAGAGCCAGGCCCTGCATACATGACCCCTGGTCTTCATCTCCCATGATCAGAGCTCAGATCATTTGCTGCAAAGGAGGTTCTCCCCATTGCATTTGAAGTTGGTAGGGTTTTTGCTAAACATGAATGTTTCCAACTGCGCAAAGTGTTTATAAAGCACACAACACATGTCTGACTGAGTAGAATATGTTTTTAATATAATGTAGTATGAGCATGTGGAAAGAATAATGGAGACTGTTCTCCATTCAGAATTTAAGCACAAGAAACTGTAATTACATCAACTTCTTTAGAACATGTTTTTTCTTAAGCGTTTCATTAAATATTAAGGAAATATAAACACATATGTTAAAAATTGTGTAAACATCCCATGGATTGCATAGGAAGGACTTGGATTTTCCTTTCACGTTGGGATTACATCGTAATTCCATGAGGTCATCTTTGACTGCTGGCAAGGAGGACTGGGCCTACAGTTTCCTTCCTGTTATGTGTGTGTGTGCTGCAAAGGGAGGGCATGTCCGGAGCACTGACATGTATATGGTGTGCTAAGATGTATCTTCACTTACGCTATTTGCCTCTTTCTTACTTATTTTGAAAGAGAAACTCTCTCCTCCATTACCATTTAGTGAGCAAAACCAGTTGGAGAAAGGAGGCTCTTTGGCCATCAAACATTTTACCTCTTCACAAATCAGATGTGGGGGTAATATAGTTATATTCATGCTCCCAACTGGTCTGGTTTATGAGACTGTTGTAGTACGATCATCCATTTACTTGAAGTGTATTCTTTTTGAAAACTGAAGGCAGAGGAGCTGGTGTCGGGCCAGGCAGCAGTGCATGCCTCAGTGGCGTGGGTGGATGGAAGGGGCCATGACTTCTGGAGACCAACAGTGTAGAGATCAAGGAAGAAGTTATGAAGCTAAATGCTGTCTGTCCTCTCCCTGCTTTTGTCTCCTCTCACCTGCCCTGCCCTTTTGGGTATCTCCTGCATTGCTCCTCTTATCTTCCCTCTTTTGTTCCCTTTCTGCCTGCTGGAGGGACCTGGAAAACCTTCCCTGCACACCACGTCCCCCCATGGCTCCCCCAGGCAGCCCTGCCCGTAGCTACTGCTGCTCTGGCCAGGACCCAGCTGGCAGGGAATGCAGAGCAGAGGAGGGAAGGGCGGCCAGAAACGGCATCATGTTGTGGCAGCTCCTGGCAAAAGGGAAGGAGGAATGCAAGGAAACGCCTGATGGATGTGTGGGGTTGCAGCTGGGTTCTGGTGAGCACCTCAGGGGAGCTTTATGCCATATGGCTGCTTGAGTAGGTATGGGCTAACATCGACAGGTACCAATTTCCTCCATTTTTAGTGCCTGTGAAAGTTAGGGGCAGCTGTTCAGTCAAATTGACAATGGCTGCTGTGGAAAGGTTGCCCTGAGCATGGCCTGGGAAAGGATGGGTCTTGAGAGTGATAACTTTTTAATCTCCACAGACCATGTAACTGGATTTTCCCAAAATACCAACCCAGCTCTCAGGTTGTTCTGCGAAGCTGACCCCTTTTGGAAACCCTGAATAATGTGGTTAATGTTCTTCTCATATCTGCCAGGAATTAACCCAAGGACTATATTACTGGAACATTAGCTTTTATTTTAAAGTATTCTTTCTCTGAAACTCCCCTTAAATTTTATCTGATAAAAGAGGAATAGAAGGAAATAATGCATTGGCTTGCAAAGGTCCTCATCACAGCAGGTGTTGGACACAGGCTGGAATTCATCTACTTTGTTACCCACAGCGTTTATCTCAATGCTTTATCCGGTGTAAAAGCACATACAGAAATTTTCAGTTATGACACCAATATCCTGTAAAATAAACTGTGGGATTATCACTTACAGGAGGTAGGGTGATGATCCACTTAGTAGAAAAACAGTGCCCTAGACTGGTTTTAGGGTGCAGTTAGGCGCTGGAAGGGCTTTCCATGGTAGAAGGTGTAAAACTAGTACTATATTCACTGAAGCTAACTCAAGTTTTCCAAGTTCTTCTCTTATGAGCAAGCCAAATTACTGCTCCGATAATTACATAGTATTTCAGGATCCCTGCATTCCTCTCTTGCTCATGTCTTGTCTTAAGGTACTGGGATTTGTGTCCACTATGGAATTGACACACTGGCTGTGGGGCTGATAGGTTTTGACTGCTCCGGACTCACTGTGCGTCCTTCATTCTGCTGTCCATGCTGTCCACTCTGTAGAGCTGCTGTGAGGCAGTGCTAGTCCCCACAGAGCCTTCTGTTAGCCACAGAAGTACAAAATGCTGTCAATATTACATAAACCCCCATTTTATTCCATGCTATAACTGATAGCCCATTTTATTTTCCAGTCCCATTTCTCTTGTTTCCTTATGCTGGTACATCACTTAATAAAGGAATTGGAAGGCTCTTCTTGTACGTGATGAACAGCCAGCCCTGTCTCAATGTGTGGCCCTCGCCTGGACTTGCCATTATTTGAGGTGTAGATGGGTTTGCCTACAAGCCTGCGCACACACGTGCAAAAGCGCAGGCTGGGTGAGCTCCAGGCTAGCCATTTCCCCTGCTCTTACTCTACTGTACATATTCCTAGTAGATTAGAGCAGAATTTTTTTTATACGCTCTTCTATAAAAAGTGTGCTATATTGATTGCAGCAGAGTGAGCTGCTGTGGTTGATATCCGAGCGCTAACCCAGATAGGGATTAGCATTACATCAGCCATCAGGCGAGGGAACCTGGCGAGCTGCCAGCCTGTAAAAATGGAAGACATTTGCGTCACTGTTCCCTTGGTAATGCTTCTTGGAGCCCTGTCAGCTGTCCCCCGAGGTTGTTTCCTTAATATGTCAACAGACATTCCTGAATCTTTAATGCTGAATAGCTCTTTTCCCTCTTCCAAAAACACTTAGGTGACAGAGTAGCTAGTGTCTCCCGCTGCCCTATGCATTAAAAAATTATATACCTATGTAGATCAGGCTTAATACTTTTTGGGGGAGGGTCACGGCAGTTACAGTCAGATCTGAGTGAAGCAAAAAAGCCCGTCTGCTGCGTGGTTGCTGTTTGCATGCACCGAGGAAGCAGCAGCCCTGTTTGAAACCACTCCTCCTCTGCCTCCAAAGCATCCCACTGGAGGGAACGACAGCGTCTGGGTTAAATTAGTCGTTGGAATTTGCTAACATTTGGGATAAACTATCTGACCTTGCTTTAGGAATTCCAGTTACATACAATAACTTCAGGTTAATGCCTGAAAGCTGCAGGACTGTGTGCGCAGTGACCTCTAGCTTCCGGAAACCATTTGTTAGTGCCAGTTGTGAGAAATAGTTGGAGGTTTTATCCAATGACATTTTCACCTTTTCTTTTTCTTCATGCAGCCAGCTGCTATTTTGGACTTGAAGAATTAAAATGCAAGTAAGGTACACTTGACCAAATTTGAGCATGTGCCCTTTCAGCTGAAAGTAAACATCTCCTATCTAAAAGACCTTTTGTTCTTAGGTGACAATTTTAAGTTTGCTGTGCAGTTGCTGTAGTAATTAATCACAGACTTGTAATTTAATAGTTCGGGAAGAGCAAGCAAAGAAGTCATTCTAAGAAATCACTTTGTGAGTAACTTAATTTTGGTCAAGGAGCGTTACTAAGGCGTTGGTGATAATTTATCACTGTCGAACGCGTTTCACACAATCCACTGACCGCCAGAGCAGAAAAGCAGCTCTGATGGTTAAAACTCAGTTCTGCTGAGGGGACTGCAAGCCCTGTTATTCTGCAGTCTTTCTTTATCCAGTATTGAAGGACTTCCAGATTCCTTGCTTGAGGAATTTGACCCCGGCAGTGGAATTTGCCTCCTGCGTAGCACCCCATGCAGAGCCGTTTCCTTAAGCTGCAGAAGGTATCCGAATGCCTGAGACGGGCAGGCAGAGGGAGAGAGGTGCTCGCTGGGGACCCAGCGGAGGCAGGACCCCAAGCCCTTCAGGTTGAGCTTTTGCATACCCCCATGTATCTACATTTACAGGGGGGAACCCGTGTCCCCTGCCTAAGCCCTGGACCTGTTTGTCCTTATGGCTGCCACCTGGCTGGTCTCCAGCTGGCATCAATGGCTTTACCCTCGACAGACAAGCAACCGGTGACTCAGTTCAGTGGGAGAACATGGTGCACCACCACAGGGCTGAGGACAGAGGCAGGCAGCCCTAGGGAGGACTAACCTTGCCCTCTGCTGTCTCGGGGTGCCGGAAGAACTGGCTTTCCCCTGAGCCCCGTGACATCTGCATCCCGCACAGAGATCACCATTGCTCAGCTACTTGGTCCACACCCCAGCTTCCCCAGAGCCTGCTGCTCATCAGGGTCACAGCCAGACAGTGATGGATGTTTGTTCTACCCTTGTCCTCATGCCGATCTGCTGGGGAGGCTGGAAAAAACGTGACTGACAGGGGTAATCCAAAACTGGGACAGGGTCATGTGCTGGAGGCAGGTGGAGAGCACCGGCTTCCAAATCGAGGGGTGTTTGGCTGTAGGTTACCAGCCTGGCAAGAGAGAGGAACAAGGCCACAGCTGAGCAGCTGGGCTTGACACAGATGCCAGAGGCAGGACTGACTGTAGCTGCTTTTGCCTCCTGGCTGCTGCAGAGGCGAGTGCGGGGCTGTGGTTGCCTTCTTAAGGGAGATTGCCTGTGTGCTGTATGTCTCCCTGAGGGAAAAGAAGCCCTCACAACAGGGCCAGAGGTGTGGGGAGAGCAAGAAGAAGTGAAAAGGTTCCTCGTCTCTCGAGGGATCACCTCCTTCCTTCCATTCACTTGCTATACACCCCAGATTTCTCACCAAATGAGATGAGCCCCAAATTTTCCTTCAAAGCCACAGCTTTTCCCCCTTGCCAGCCCTGGCTGACATGGCTCCTCTCTGTCTATTGCTATCATGCACTTCTATATGTAACACAAGACTCCTATCTGCTGCAAAGTGCATTTTCTGAGGTAAAGTTAAATACATGGCAAAACCTTCAGAAAAAGAGCCTTGAAAACACAATTGCTCTATCCTGACTGCTTGTGTCATTATTCAAATAGGCAGTTGAATGGTCAGCTCTTGAATATGTTTGAATTTTTATATTGCTGTGAATGAACTGTCTCCTAGTCCCAGAAAGCTGCAAGTTGAGGTCTTTTGTACCGCTGAGAGTGAGGCTTTGAAAATGCCAGTGATATGTGAATCCCTGAAACTTCTATTGCAGCAGAGTACTGCTTACAGTCGCTGAGTGGCTGTAGCTGTAGGAGGTGGGTGCCAGCTTGCCCCTCAGCTCTGCACACCCTATCAGCTTTCCAAGGGTGCTTCCTCCCCCGACTCTGGGTGCAGTTCAACACTCCCTGCCCATGTGCCCAGAGAAGGCAGCGGGAAACTCACCATTGACCTCGGTGGATGTAGGAGTACCCTCACAACACTGACAGCAATCTACAAAGCTCCATATAAGTCGCACTTTTTATGCCCTCTTTCCATGCATGATGCCAAGATGAAAGGCTTCAGGGGCTACGCTGACCGACTTTTAAATCTGACTGAAGCAATCAATCCTCAGAGGCTGGCAGAGATTTGTCACATCGTGTTCTTTCACCTGATCTAAGCATGCCAACTTAACTGGAGTAGTTTTGATCCAGGATGTTCTGAAACAGCTCACTGAAACTGGTCACTGGAGGACTAGGCAATATCCCAGCCTCTATTTGTGCTGCAGCAGTACTCCATTAAGTTTGCCCTGGATGCAAGCCTGGCAAGCTAATGAACATCCATACCAATTTGCTAGGCTGTCTGCAGGTACTCCCCTGGGGACTGGATTCCATGGTGACTTACTGTTAGTCATCGTTTCCCCATGACTTTGTGCTTTTTAAGCCAAACGCTCAGTATTCTGGGCAGGTGTCATATGGTGCAAGTGCCTGCTGATGGAAGCAGAGAAAGTCAGCGGCAGCTTAAAGAAACACTGAGTTCGGAAGGTGTGGCTTTCTGATGGTGGGCACGGGTCCTCAGGCTGCAATCTGAAGGACAACATTGCCTCGGCTTCACCTGTCTCTCTCTCTTTTGGGAGAGAAAGTGATAGCACGGGCAGTAAACAATATATCTAGAGACCCAGGACCGAGCATATTGCCTTTTGTTTTCAGAGGATAGTTTGAAATGAGTCATCTGCAGCTGAGTCAACTCACAAGTTGCAGGGAGAGGGTGACAGGTGCTATGGCAGCACAGGAGAGCTACGCCAGGCCCGTGAGGAAGGGTGTCATGCATCCTTTTGTGACGTCGGATGATTTAGAAACTCAGGCCTATTTCAGGGGATGGCTGTCCAGCCAAATGTTCACACTAAATATTGCTCGTCGGCCAACTGTGTTTCTCCATGCAAAGCAGAAGTTCTGTGTCCAGCTGTTTCCCCTAATGCAGGAAAGAAGCCTGGTTCACCTCAGCCAGTCTGCTCTGCTCAGAGTGAAGTGCAGGGGAAATTCCATAAATATCAGGGAACTTGGGTTAAAACAGGGTGTACGGAGACTTGTTTGAGATTCCAGATGTTTTAAATTGTCCTTGTAAAAATAAAACAATCTTTTAATACTTCATTAATGTTATAAAAATCTTTTTTGTTTGTTTTTAACCCGAACTCATGTTTGTACTGGACATTTTATAGGTCTGTGCTAATGGACATCAACAGTGCTTGGGCTCCGTCTGTCAGTTGCAGAAACCCAGCTTGTCCTCCTGTGCCCCGACTTAGGAAATCTCTTGCCTGGAGACTTGGGCCAGGAAAAGGAGCAAATGAATGTTCCCTTGCGTAGATGCAGAATGTGGGTATAGTGAATGCTTGGAAGACCAAAGGGTAGATAGCCATGCCGAATGGAAACACTAGTTATTTCTGGCTAGTACGTGCCTCATGTGAGAAGTGTATGCTGTATTTTTGGACACCTCTGACAGCAAGTGAGTGCTCTTGAGGGCATGTATGGGAACAAGAGGAAGGGAGATTTCTGAACCTTAAGGACATCCTCAAAGGATGTCTATGAAAATGCCCTGACAGGTCAAGGAAACAGCATTGTAGGTCATGAATGTATCCCAAGCAAGGTAATGTTTCTAAGTGATTTTACTGAAAAACCACAGCATGTGCTGGGTGTCACATTCCCGAGATGAGCTGGTCCTCAACGAAACCTTTCAACTAGTTTGCCTGCAGTAAAAATAAGCAGCACATGGCTGATGATATGAAGAAAAGCGGGTAAATAAGCATACCACACAAATGTAGGGTGGATGCAAATGTAGGAACCAGGGCTATGCTTCAGCAGAATCCACAGGCTGCTGATGGCTCTGGACTGAAACGGGTATCTGCTGTGGGGAGACAGGCCATTGATCGCCATTGACATGGTCCTTGTGTAGGTGAAAGGCTGTAGTGGAGTGCTGTGCCAACAGGAGATCTGCCACTGCCACTTCCCTGCACTCTGTGCACATCAGGAATCAGCCTGACCAATGCCTGCCCTCACAGAGTCCTGTGGGATGGATGAAGTACCAAATGGTACTTCATTTTCCTTTTTTCTTGCATTTTGTGAAATATTTTTGTGTGTGTGTGTGTGTGGTTCCCTAGTGTGGAAATTAGGATGTCCCCAAGGCCCCCACCCTGAACTGAGTGTTTTTAACAGGATCCCGTCTTCTATTCCAATAACGGTAATTCCTTCCATGTATTTTAGTCCAATTCTACTCTTCCATTCTGGGATTTCCTTCAATATGTCAATACATTTCCCATTTTTCCCCCCATTAATTTCTATAAATTTTTCTGGCAAAGACTAGCATTCAGATCTCTGTTCTGGCATTGGATATGTAGTCGATTTTGGGGTGGGAGCATGAGTGAACAACTGTCCTGGTTTTAGGCTACGGCATGGCTGACTGACACAGAGGCAGGGCAGTGATTGCCTGTGCGGAGGATGTTACCTGAAGCTGTTTTCCAGAAGGTGCAGGGTAAGAGTCATCTGACCAAATGCAGATGCCTGTATCTGAGTATTCATCTTGATTCCCTTTATAGTCAATGGAGAAAAATAAGCACTTCTTGGGTGTGATTCATCTTAGTCTAAAGGAGACGTACAAAGCAAATCAGATGATTCACACCCCAGACATGCCTATTTCTCTTCATTGAATATGAAAGGTGACTGTCTCAGATGTAGATATCTAAAGCAGGGTGAGACAAATCCCACTCAAAGCATCAAGTTTGAAATGGCAACCCACAAAAATATGCAGAAATAATGTGCTCCCAGCTAGGCAGTACACAGAGAGCAAGTCATCTACCCTTTCTACAGCTTTTTTCTACACCTGCCATTATGAGAATCCATCCAAGTGTATTGTGGAAGATGTGCCAAAATTTTTTTATTTGTTGACTTCTCGAGCAGGGAGATTAGGAGATTGCTGTGGGTCTGTAATGTGGAGCGGAGCAGAGGAGGTCTGTGGCTCTAACCCACTCAGGATGCGTGGTGCAAAGGTGGCAAGCATGGTCAGTAGTTCAAGATTCATTACTGTGAGAAAGCAGCATGTTGAAGCTTGATGTTGCCATGGTGCATGTCTCTCCATGCATCTCATGGAGTAGGCCAGGGAATATTAAACAACAGTCAGGCTGAAACAGCCTCCAGTCTTTGCCCAGAATGATGGAAAGGTTGTTGCTGGGAAAGGGAGTTTACATTTGCCTGATGATGTATTGTATTTTGTAGAAGAGATTCTCCCTGCAGCCACTTTGGGCTGAATGCTGGTGACGCTCTCCTCCATGCCGACTTCTGTCCATCCATCCTTGTCGACTTCTTAAGCTCTGACCGTGCTGTCAGCCAGTGCTTGGCCACCCTGATAAATCCTCCTGTTGACATTGGTAAGCTATTGCAGTGAGCACAACAGGAATAACGAGGCCTGAAGTCAAATTAGTGCGGAGGCAGGCTTTAGAGACACAAACAGACTCTTCTTCTTGTTTTTGCCTAGTAACGTGTGATGGCTTTGCGCATTTTGGAGAGTCTTCTCCAAGTGGGAATTTCCATCTGGATGCAGGATTTTCAGAGGGCAATCAAGCCAGCGCCCTGCTGGTGTTGGATGGAGAAACATGATGGCTCATCAGTTTCCTTCGTTGGACAGATGCCACCATGGCTGCTCACCAGCCTCTGGATGGAGGGTGACATCCTCTCAAGGTGATCCCTCTGCAGGAAAGGGAATGCAGAAAGCAGACACGACCAGACCAGATGTGCAGTGACACAGTTTGTGATAGAAGTGGGATATCAATGTTGTAACTACATGAACTTTAAAGGGACTATGATCTTGGTAATAAAGTTGCTCTTGTTCCAAGGGCAGGAGGGTGTTTCCTGCAGTTAAAAACATCAAATAATTAAAGGAGAAAAAAAGTGGTGCGTAGAAGCAAGACACTCTGAGATGCATTTTTATAAGTCTTTGTAATATTATACTTCCAAGACTGCCAGGCATTGGTGACAGGTCCCTCATTTGCTTCCAAATATGCTGACTGTCAGAGCTTGATGCCAGGTTCTGTGTTGGCTCAGGCTGTAAAAGATGATTTTGGAGGTCTTCTACAGTTTAACTCTGCAATGAGATGAGTTAAATGTCTGCATGCCTGTGTGCCTGTGCTGGTGTATTTTATTGCTTATTGTATGAGGCCAGGGATGTTGTGATGGGACCTTTATAAACATTTTTTTAAAAAATGTTTGCATTTCACTTTGAGGTCTGATGCTTCACAGCTGAGGACCATACTGGAGAGCTGCAAAGTGAAAGGTTGTGGGGCTCCAGAGGTTAACAGCGTTTCGGGGCAGGAGGCCAGCAGCCTGGTTACACAAAGGATCAGAGCAGTGGCTCTTGCCTCAGCACCGAGTCCCCAAGAGGCTGAGAGCTGGAATACTGGAAAAACTGGACTGTTCCCCTTCTCTTTCCCAATCAATCCTGTGTAGCAATCAAAGTGAAAGATTGGCATGTGACTCAGCTGCTGGTCTAATGTCCCACACCAATGGCCTGGGAAGGGGCTTCCAGTGGTGTTGCAAGACCTCTATCTCTCACCTAGACAGCCAAGAACCCTGTTGATTCATACTGCCTATGGGGCATGGAAGAAAAAGCCAAAATTTTCATGCACATCTTCCATCTTGTGTGTGCCGGTTGTGATGCAAGATGTTGTGCTTCTTCTTTTCAGCTCAGACAATTCTTCAGGAAGATGGATCTGCGAGCTTTTAGAGCTTAGATGCTGCAGATCCCCACAAAAACCTTTTGCTGCTTCCCTTTTAATTAAGCAGGTTCCCTTTTCATTTTTCTCCCACCAGTGAGGTATGCCAGATTAGGCTGAGAATAATAATGTCACAGTTGGAGTTACGCAACTAGTAAAGTGAATGGGATTGACATCATGTGGTATGAGGGAACCCTACTAAGGTTTCCATTAGTCTGGATCAGGAAGTTCCTCCTCACCTCCTCTCTCAGAACAAAAATAAGAAAAAGACTCCCACATGCAACGTGGAGTAAACAGAGCAGATAAGTTTATAAAGTTCAATCTTTGCAAAAAGAACACCCCTCTAAAAAAACCAAAAAAGAACAGAAATAATATAGATTTATTCTGGTCAGTATGTTTTTAATACGGTTGTATTGTTTTTCACAAAAAGAACATAAAAAAAAAGAAAGAGAGTACAGTTGAGGTAATCTGGGGTGTAGATCAATGCCAAGGGATTTCAACACTTAGAACACATGGTTTTTAACCTTTCCCTCTGTCTCCAGAGTTTTCTTGGGCCTTTCTTTTAAAGCAGAACCATTGCACTGTCTGAATTGCCTGTGGTATGGGCATATGGATCCGAGAGCAATCCGCAGGCAGTGAAAGTAATGCAGGTACATGAAATCACTCCCAAAGCCTGAGAGAAGTGTGCGTGGGAGAGTATTTTGTTACACAAAATCCATGCTGGTGGAATGCAGCTTTTTTTTTTCCCCAGAAATGATTACTTCATGTGATCTAGGCTTGTGTAAATGGGGTTTGACCGTATATTTACTCAATTAAATGACACTGAGATTACATTTTGAAACATCTCTCTAACCCCTTGAGTAATTCCTATTCCCTACCCTTTGGCTATTATCTCCTGTTTAGTGTCTCTTGTTTAGTTTAACTGGCTAATGGGTCATCCTTTAGTGTTACCTGACTCAGTAACTTGGTTAAAAGCCTGCAGAATATGTCAATACAAGCAGGACAGAAATGAGTGGACAGCCAGACTGAGCAGGATGGACTGGTTTCGGAGACAGTCAAGTTCATCAGATAGCAAACTGCCCAGTTGCCTTCTAGCTCTCCTGTAAGGGGTGTTTTATTTCTTTATTTTGATTAATTTTTAAGCTGCACCCATAAAATTACATTGCTTTTGTTAGAAGGTGTTTGTTTAAAACTGCTGCTGGATCAGATACATGTTATTGATATGACTTTGGGTGCATGACTAAATGTCTTCAGAAATATGGACTGATTGGAGTTGCCTCCATTTTTGAATGTTGTTCTTGATCCACTTGAAAGACATTTCAGAAAATTTCCCCCAAAATGGTTCCTATAGTAGTCAGCAAGAGGAGCAGTCACTCTGTGATTGCATTGTAACCTGGCAAAACTGTCTTCCTGAATTCTTCCATCTATATTTGCTATATTTTCCCCCTTCTGATGGAAGTTAAGATGGTTTATTTGGTAATGCTTAGAGTACTAGGGAACCCAAACAAAAAAGTAGCACTAAACTGAAATGTGTTGGCTGTCTTTAAATACCACTGGGGTTTTTTTTTGCCAGTGAACAGCTTTAGAAAAGCCTCTCTGATTTTCAGCTGGAATTAAAATTCCATATGCACTATATTAAGTGGCTCATTATGTCATTCATTTTACAGACTTTCTCTGAATGACTTGATTGAAATGAATGGATTTTAATCTTGGGGGGGGGAGTGGGGAGAGGGGGAAGGAATAAATGCTTAAAGGTTTGTTCTGTTTCAACACTTCCATGTTGGAACATTAAGTCAGATGTTTAAAACAAATATGGAATATCTCTCCTGGAATTATAAACTGGACACTTTTGCAGTTTGATAATCCCTGCCAGGATGCAGTAATTGTATGTGTGATTGATGGGTAGTTTAAAAGGGCAATTCTGTGGTTCAAGGAAGCAAAGGAAGGCAGCAGGGCTATCGGAGGAGCGGAAAGTGTGAAGGAAAGTGTGCTAACTTACGATCTTATTAGTCTGGCCGTTAAAATGTGTTCAGTCATTCATTAAAGCTTATTCATAAAATTCATTATTCATTAAAGCACTTTGGGGAGGGGAGGGGGGAAGAGCTGAACAGCAACAGTCATTATTTACACAGGCAATTTCACCACGGAATTAGATCATGGAGCCAGATTCGCTTCTGCATTTCAGCAGTTCAGTTTCACTGACATCATGGAATAACTACTGATTTAGACTAATCTGTGGCATAATGCAACCCAACCCATACTGCTTCTTTAAGAGGATGCCTTGGGCAATTTCTTTACTGTTTTATTGCTGGCTAGGTTT
Organism: Scolopax mira; assembly: GCA_004320125.1. Lineage (NCBI taxonomy): Eukaryota > Metazoa > Chordata > Aves > Charadriiformes > Scolopacidae > Scolopax > Scolopax mira. The sequence continues at coordinate 140,418 of BJBW01003104.1, forward strand.
TGGGATGTTTTACAAATGGATAAAAAATTAAAGAAGTATGACAAATGGATCTTCTCACTGCGCGATGTTCAACTGAATCATTCCATTGAGATAGTTAGTAGGAGATGGATGTGAAAAGCATTCACATTAATAATTAGTGGCTCATTTTAAAGAGTGTTTCCCTCTGCTGTCCTGACAATCTTAAAACAAACAGTTTAGATTTTCAGTCCTCACATAAAAGGTTCAGGGTGACAGCAGGGGACAGGAAGGGATCACACCAAAGCTCTTATTTTTTTAATGTGATACACAGCATATAAGATCACAGTAGTCAGTAATGGCAAAAAACTAGTAAATCATTGAATTCATGCCCTTGCAAGGAGAGGTGTGTTAGGTAATGATCATTCTTCTTCACAGCAGCACTGAAATTCTTCTTCCTAACTGTGATTTTTAGCTGAATCTGAAAGCACTGATGGCTCCATGAGGCTGAATGGGTGACTTAACACTTATTAATTGATGCATAGAACTGTCTGCAGGCTCTCTGCCTAGGGGCAAATGTCATGCTTTGGGAATTTCAGGCAGAATTTCTAAAACTCATTTCTATTAGCAATGTTCATTCTATTTTGTGATTTGGGTTCTCACTGTAAGACTGAGATACAAGATATTCCTTTCTATGTTAATGTACAGCACGTCAGGAGACAGAAGTAAGGGAAACTAATGTTTTTAAGGCATTCTTTATCTGTACCATGACCCTGCAAGTATCGCATCACAGATGGGGTGGGACTGGCTAGAATCAAAACTATAGCACAGCTGCTCTGTGGGTCCTTGACTTCCCCCTTTTCTGGTGTGAGCTGAAGGACTCAGCACTGAGATCTGGCACCAATCACATGGCATCTAAGGATGTGTGAAGATATTGCTCCACGAGTCTACTAAACCAGGTGGTATGGAGGCACAACATGAACTTGAGCTTTTTGTGGGTCTCTTGCTTTGCTTCCTTAAAAATCTTCCTACACTGGGACCTTGGACTCTCCTTGTGCAGGGTGATGATGCAAGTCCCAAGGAAACAGCCATGTGGAAAATCTGCTGCTCATGGTCATGGGGCCAGGTTCTCTGATGACAGAGAGTGGAGTAGTTCCCGTAGACTTACTCTAGCTGACAATCTGACCTATTGAATTTCCAGTTCCTTTTGTGGGAATAACTCAGTGCATGATTTGATCTGAATTTCTGGGGCAGGGTAAGCCAGGGAGATTGCAGACTTCTAATTGGCATTAGAATGTCTTTAGAAATTCAGCCTTTGCCGTTTTATCTTCTGATCATCTTTCAGGCTGCACAGCTGTCTCTTGCTTTCACTCCTGTACAAAATCCACAGCTTCCATTGCAGCAGTTCTTCCCTGGATGACTGTTTAGAGCCTGCCCTAGCACCACAAAGTAAGAGCTGGCAAATTCCTTTTGGTTTGGGCTGTGTGAGCCCCAGCAGAGGAGGTAGCTCTGCTTGAAAGCAGGAGAGCTCCTTACTGCTGTAGCACTCCCGGAGGAGGAGGGAAAGGGGAGAAGATAGGGACCAGCAACCAGCACTGGCTCCCTGGTTCTTTGTGTCAGGTTCATATTCAGTGCCAGCACGGACATTGGATATGGTGGCAAAAGAGATTGGGTGGGCATGTGTCATAGGCAGCTATGAAGACTAGAAAAAAGAGACAACCCTACACTTCCCAAAACACAGAAATACAGAGAAGACATCGTGGGTTCACACCAGGTTCCTGTCCCCAGAGCTGCAGAAAACGAAAGAGGAAGTACAGGCAGTAGCTCTGCTAGCCATTCCTTGGAGTCACAAGGGAAATGTAGCCCATTGCCATGGGGCTGGGTAAACAGGAAACCAAAATAAGCCCAGTCATGCTGCTAGCTGTACTGGGCAATGGCTCCCATGTGTTTCTGCAGCACCTGGATGTATACCAACTGCAGACTGGAAGAACTCTGTGCAAAATCCTAGAAATGTCTCAGAAGCATTTCCAGTCCTCAGAAAAATGACACATAGAGAAGGTATCTGCCCCACAGTTGTGTAATCAAGAAGCTGGAGAAACAATAGATTGGTATGCTGCCAAACTGTGCAGAAAATGGCTGACTCATGCAAGTATGCAATCTTAAAACCTGAAGTAATTAGTGGTAGATTCATAAGTGGGAAAAAAGTGCAACGAGGCTGATGAAAGCAAAGCTGTCCTCGCTGTTAGTAAACTACAGGAGTGTCTAAACCTGCTGCAAAAGCACCCAGCCAAAAGCGGAGCATAGGTGGGATGGACACAGCTCAGAAGGCAGAGCTGAGAAGCATAAAATAACACCAAAAGCAAAAACATAAATACGAAGCAGAGAACATCAGGGAGGACCTTTGGTGCTGTGAGAAAAATGTGCACAGGATAGGAGAGTTTGCACAGCAATGACGTTAATATGGTGCAAAAGGGCAAAAATAAAACTCTGAGCTATGTGCCAAGAGACAGCAGCAGCACTTAGTCAGGAGAATGAATGTTAGGGAGACAGTAGGACATTACTAAATGTGTTAGCTTGCAAAGGCTTCCTTAGAGCTATGCCAAGGAGGGAAAGGAATTATAACCATGCAAGGCTGAATTAAAGCAATGCAATGACCCCATGCCATTAGGCAGAGTAAATGGCAAGTCAAATCAGTGTTGCTGGCAACACCGAATCCTCTGCTTTCAGGTGCACCCAGTGAATTCGTCACCACACAGGCACTTTAAGTTTGAAGCAAACAATTCATGCAGGCAATGCAAGCAGAACAAATTTTAAAAAATACTAAATTTGCTGAGCTGGCAATATTCACTAGCATCCCTGCAACGAAGCTATTAGGAGGCATATCAAGAAGTGTTTGAAGGGGAGGATGTCTTCCAGGCATACAGCTGCCTTCATCTATTTACATCTTTACAACTTGTGCCTCCAGGAGTGACTACAGCATAAAAGAAAAAAAATAATTGGAGCAGTAAAGGGAACAGAAAGGAAGACATCTTTAACTAATGTCAGGGGCTACCAGAAGTCACATAAGCAGTGCGGATGCTGAGAAGCCAGACAACCTACCCCTTCCTGAAGATGGAATTAACTTCAACAGGTACTACAAGAGCATTCGACTGAATGGCTACAAGTGAGGAAATGTCCAGGTTGGCAAGAACAAATATATTCATGGTACATGGGATATTGACAAGAACGTTTGGATGAGGAGCAAAACTACCTCACCACATCCAGGAAAACAGCAGATGCAAATGGCTGAGAGCAGAACTGGGATCAAATGTAAGGTGGGAGAGCGTCAGCGCTGTCAGCAAGATGTTTTAGAAGGACTCTGAGGGATCACTGTAATGGCTGCTAAAGTTCTGGACATGGATGCAGAGATCATGTGGCAGAAGCTGTGATACGTCATGATCCCTGTCCTTCATCTGTCCGAAGGGCTGAATAAAACCATAATGGTGTTAAGTTTGTTTGCAGTACCCTGTATGAGACATCTGTTGATCTCCCAAGGGCCAGGGCTGACCTCAGCAATCCAGAGCAATACAGCAGCTTTCTACTCTCAAATGCACAGACCCCTCCAGACTCTGTTGGGATTTGTCCTGACAGCTTTTCTTTCACAGTTTTCACATATGTGCAAGTCACTGGTATAGCTCCTGAAAAAAGATGCAATGTGGACATCTGGTATCATCACAGGATGCAACTATCACATATGTAAAAGAGCAGGCACTTAATTATCCCACCTTTAATAAAGAGGCAGATATATAACACATTTTCTAACGAGGAGTGCTACCACTTAGGAAAAGATTCTGCTTGCTAAGCTACAGCTTGATTTTAGTATCTCCAGCAGAACAGAAGGAAACATCCAAACAGAAAAGCTCAATCTTTTAATAATATCTACACGTGGAAGGTCTTGTCAGTGTAACCAAGAATAGGAAACTACTTGAGCAGAGAGCAATGATAAAGTATTGATGAGCATTGTAGATTACTGCTGGCAGCCCCACATCACCTTCAGCATGTGTATCTGAAACACTCATGCCAAGTTTTAGGTATCCAAAATGAAGAAAAAGGCTGACATGGGCATAGCTGCCACCGTACACAGCCCAAAAATACACCAGCTGAATGCGAATCTGACAGAAACAATGTTGAAGACACAGAAAGTCTCAGTCAATCCAAGTTCATCACATAAAGGATTTGGAAGAAATCCAAGATTAAATCATGTGGTGACCTCCATTTTTTTCTATTGGAATAGCCAGAAAGCAGGGAAAAATGTCCCCATTTTTAAGAGTACTAGATCTACTGAGACAAGTTGAATGTATGGGAAATCACAATACCCAGATTGTAGGGAATGGACACATTTTGGGAATTGTCCAGCTCTTCTCTGGGACTGCAATCTGTGCAGGGAAGCCAGTAATACTCTGTCTTGGGCAAACAGGACAGAGGCTAGCCAACATCTGATGGTCTGTTGTGGCATGTGTAGAGCAACCAGCAAAGAAGAAGTGGAAACACACTGTTCTTCCCAATGTGCTTCCCCACCCCAAATGTGGCTATTTGGGCTGCTAGTCAGACTTCTGGTCAGTGGATGAGTTTAAACCAATGAAGCTCTTTAAGCGGGCAGAATGCAGTGGGAACACAGATCTGTCTGCTTGCAAGCCAGTCTCAAATTTACTCTCTTGGATCATCACCACAGCATCGCCACCAAATGGCAAAGCCAAATTAACACTTAAAATGCCTGAAATTTTATTAATGCCAAAGAACACAAAGAAAATACATAGCATCTCTGTTCTTGAATGGAGAAACGAGCTCAGAGAAAGCCCAGCTCAATCTGCTTCCGTCTTCTGATGCCTTAAGCAGTGGCATCATTAATGTGACTAGCAGCGATGAAAGGAATCACAGACAAACAGAAGAAACACATGAAAACCAAAGCCTCCCGCGAGTGATGAAATAAAGACCTCCCAGAACTACCAGCAGGAGAAGATATTCCTGTCAGACTATTTCCTCTGGACATATCATGTTCTGGGATGCACACTATTTTCTTGAGCAGATAAGTTCTTGCTCATGTAATATAGCTTTTGTAAACACATATTTCCATGAAACCTCAAATACATTAACCTGCTGTGCACAGAAGACACAAAAATAGTGAATTACGCACTCTGCAGAGCTGATTGACAGGGCAGAGATCGAAGGAGAAAAAAACAGATCATGACTGTGGGAATAGATGCAATACCCCAGTAAACACATTGCTTAAGAACTTAGGTAGAATGCAGTCACCTGTGATCACAAGTGAATGATACATGGACTCCAACACCAAGCCCACTTCCAGGTGTACACACGAGGCAGTATATCACTCTGGCATGAAAGAACGGTCCCTTCAGACACAGAGGAAAATAGCCTTGCTCCCAAAAGAAGTGAACAGAAAAAAGAAAAAAAAAAGAAAAGTAAGAAAATTTGGACATTATCTATAAAATGAGACAGATGTTAAGCATGTAAGTGTGCCAGATTCACGTTTGGCTGCTGTATTTTTAGTCTGTGTATCGTGGCAGCTATACCCCTGTCAGCCATTTCCTTCATTTTGGATACCTAAAACTTAGTGTGAATGTTTCAGAGACGTGTGCTGAAGGTACACTGAAGGCTCACGCGGGTTGTGCTATTCATGTTTAATGCTGTGGTCTCAAATGTGACCAGAGCTACAAAATTGAAGTGCCGAACACGGTCTTGTCATGGACCTGGATACTCAGGCAAAGGATAACGTCACCTTAGCAGGCATTGGATGAGAACACAGGAGGTGCAGAGAAAGGGATAAACCCTCAGCACTGAAATGCGGAGCTGCAGGTGGGAGTCAGCCATCATCCCGGGTGGGAGGCAGGGAGCAGAAGGATCCCAGTCCATCAGGGAGTTGGGGCTGTGAGGTTCCCCTGCTGCCAAGGGCAGGAGGAGAGACACACCTGGTGGTCCTGAGAGACCTCAGAAGCACATCTTATAAATGCATCCTTTCAGGAAACTGCACTCTCTTCATCTCTGAAAACTGCTAAGGACTGTGTGCTGATGGCAACCTTTTCAAGCTTGAGCAGTGGGGATCCACCGGCTACAGCCAGCAGGGCTGCAAAAAGTGCCAACCAAAATAAGCCCACTTCGAATCATTCAGTAGGAGATACATGCCCCAAACAGAAAATTATAGAATGTCCAGTAATCAAAAAAGGGCCTAAGCTCCCATCAGTTTCATTTTCAGCTTGCTGTAATAAAATAGGCCTTGCTGTTTGAAAGCTATTTGGAGAATGTATTTTTATGGGCTTTCTCCTAAGGCCAAGGAGTGCTTGTGGTGTTTGTGGGACAGCAGATTTAGGTGCCAAAACGATGAGTAGGAAGATGTGTGTCATACTGAGTCTTCAGACCTACCTCTGTCATCAGTGCTTCTGCAAAGCACCGCAAAGAGGGGCTCCCCATCGCCAGATTTTCTGGTATTTCTGAAGCTCCTTCTAATTACTGTAATTGCCACTAAAATTGCAGTAACACTGTTGCTGTATTTTATGTAATAGTTGGTTGTTCACACAGAAAAATCGGGGTGCCTTTGATCTGGATCATTTCTCAGGTGTTCAATGTCTATCTTGATATGGCATAAGCCAGACACAGAACTTAGAGAGAGAATATTTAAAGAATGAACCAGATAAAACAAGATGTCAGCTCCCAATTGTACATTTCTTAGGATTACAGCAGACATATTGCTGGATTCCAGGTCTTCATTGGCACTCATGACAGGAACCTGCTGCAGACAAGGAGCTCTGCAGGGTCTTGTCACTCAGAGAGCAAATGTGGTCTGAGAAGTGTATGTTACATCTTTGGGTAATGCAGATGTGATGTTCAGCTACCAGCTGAACATTAAATCAAAATGCTTGCAAAACAAAACCACCACCCCCTCCCACAAAAAACAAAGACAAATAAAATACACTCCCTCCCCCAAAACAATTAGGCACAAAACAAAAGCAGCCATGAGCATTTCTTTTAGTTAAGTATTTTTTTACTGTCAATTTGCCTTAAAATAAAGCCCAGCTCCACAGTTAAAAAGAATATATTTGCCATCTTAGTCAAAATCAGTCTCACCTAAATTTTTGAAGACAAAACGCATAGTCAAAATGACTCTGGTCCTATTTTTGTTTTAAACACTCTACAGTACATTATGAATAACAAGACAGTAAGTTCCTTTAAGGGCTAATATCCATAACTGGAACAAAACAACAAGCGCACTCCTTTAGCACTGTGGTCTCCTTCCACCATCTGCTGGGTTTCCTTTGTTATTGCAGGAGCTAAAGCCTGAGGTTCTTTTTTAAGAACATGATTACTTATTTTAATCTTCTCCCTTTCCCTCACCTCTCAGATACATTTTGTCACTTATGAAGTCCCAAATGAAAAAGTATTGCTAAGCCTTACTGAAATGCTGTATCTTACCAAATTTATTCCCAGATATGAGGGTATTTTTTAAGAAAAAGGAAAGGTATAATTTGTTTTTGTGAGTACAAAAAAATTCATTTTAGGTTATTTTTCTTTCTTAAGCAAAAAAAACATTTTACTGACAAAGGTAGGTTGTTTCCCATCTCTAACCGACTCTTTCTTAACTCCTTATTGCTCCATACCACATGAACAGGATTTTGGCTTGGAATTATATCATAAGCCATGACTAACTGTGTATCCCTTGGAATATTTCATTAATAGTGATCCACAAATTAGAAGCTACACACATGTTCTCTCTTTTTAAGAGTCCAGGATGGATCTCAGCCTCAATGCTGTTCAGGTGGGGAAGTATTTATATAATATAAACTGAGTATATTTACATAGAATTAGCAAGACATGAAAAATGCTGAATTCCCCTTCTACACACACAGTTAGTCAAACACACACACACCTCAATGCTATTCTTAGACTTGTTTTTCTTAGTAGCAGCACGTTTTAGGATGCCTTACAGTCCAGAATATGGAACTAGTTAGCATGTGTGTTAAAACCTACATATCAACATGGACACTTAGGATCTTTGTCGTACATGAGAGGGTCTCATCAGAAAGGTGAAGAATGAACATGCATTTTGGCCTGATAATGATGTTGATTCTAGAACACGCTTCATCTGTGTTCGTCTGAGAACTTCTGTGCAGAGCTAACCAAAAGTTGGGAGTTTTCTCTATGGCTTTTGTTCTCCAAATGTTTTTGTGAGGAAAAGTCTGCACCGTGGTCTGGAAACACCATAATTTTTTTTGAAGCACAGATGGTGAAAGGTCTCTCAAGTGGGCTTGCAAATGTAACTCCAATTAAGCATGTATTATAAAATCAGTTTCCCATGAAAAAGATTGCAAGATCTCCAAAGAAACAGCTCTGCTCAGCATTCATACATACAGTAGTTTCAATGGAAACCAGAAGGGGCCCAGGCTAAGGTCAAATGCCTCTAGAAAATGCCACCTCTTTGTTTTGGAAAAAAGTAATTTTTTTACATATGGTATTATGCAAATTTTCAAGAATTATGCAACACTGAATAAAAAAAGAGAACTAATTAGATGCAGTGACAGGAGGTGGAGGTTGAAGAAAACATCTTAGTATCAAGATTCTCAAAGATGGAGAGTTATTTTGGATGCCTCCATTTACGGGCAACTACTAGAGGAGAGCCATACTTTCAGAAAATGATTCAGCTTCTGAATGCTGGGTTCCATTAAAGCATTTCTATTCCCCAAAACCTGATGACTAGTTATTGTGGTCGTCAAGTTGTATGATTATTGTGGTACATTTTCCTGAGTGCAAAAATGTGGTAATAAATACCTCAGCAGTGTGCTTTGAAGTTTCACATGTTATTATCTATAAAATGCTTTGAATAGACTTTAGTTGAAGAACTCATAAATGTGTAAAAAACTACTACTATCATTTTTTACGAGATTGATATTTGAAGGGAGAAACAAAAAAGAAATGTTGTGACAATATGATAAATGCCTCTTTTTTACTGTTCTGCATGGACAGCGGGAAGAGAACCCAAGGTAGACCTGCAAGGCCAAGGTAAATTAATTAACTAACAATTGAAAACTATTTTTAAAAAATACCCACTGTCTTTATAATGAAATTGTAAAAGTGAGCTATTTCTAAAAATGAGCTTGTCTGGGGGTTTGTCCTTTGATCCCAGTATCTTTAAAGTACACTACAAAACCAGAAGAGATCGTAACCTCTTGGAAAACCTTTTACAACATCAAACAAGGGCCCTCCTCTGACTTTGAAGATATCCTGCAATTAATTAAGAAGTCCCTAAATGATGTTGGAATGAGTCAGGAGTTTTACAGAATAACTGGCATGTTTCCACTTACAGCGAATCACTGGGAACATAAAAAAACAGGGAAGATCAACCTTCCCCATTAAAGACAACAGCATTAGGAGCTGTTTTCAAAACACTAGAGCTTCTTCTCGCCTAATGCTTTCAAAGCTGCTGTTCTCAGCTAAACTGATGAGTTGTTCTGTGTCTTTATTTTTAGTATGGGAAATTGAAAATAAACTTGGAAGAAGTTCTTTGAGGTCAAATACACAAGTCAAAATGTGAAAATTACTTTTTGACACAACTGACTCCTGCTTTTTTCCTTGTGAGGTTAGTTAAACCAGAGTAATCTAAAGTACTATGGAAGATGAAGGAGAATATTTTAAACCTGGTTTTCCCTGCTTTACATTGATGTAAAAGACTGTGAGAGGTAGAAGGCAGCAGTGGTCTGGGCCTCTCACATCCTGACTTCCCACTAAGGAAACAGCCTCTCAACCAGTGCCTGACCAATTCCTCCACTGACCTGAAAACCAAAGATAACTTCTCTGTGCATACTGGGCTATCTCTATGGTCCCAGAAGGGATGGCAGATTAACAGCTCATCCCTAAAAAACTACTCACCTATGCTGTATTATCTGAAGGCAAGGAGATACAAAGTTCTTCATACCCTGCATTCTGAAAAGACACTGAGTTGCAAACCTTCACATTTGCAAAGAAGTTGGAAATAAAGTGAAAGCTTCCTCCCTGCCTCCTGTCCTCTCTTCCTTCCTTCTCTCCTCCCTTCCCAAAGTAAAGTGGTATTTTGCTTTATTCCCACTGAAGTAAGTGAGAACAGGATTGGTTCTTGTGGTTTGCTTTGGTTATATTTGGGAATTTATTTTTTTTTTAATCTGTCTTCCTGTATTATTACCAGGGCTTTAAAAAGATGAAAGGCTCTCAGGGTTGCAGCTGGTAAATTTTCATGCAGAAGTGACAGAGTATTTTCCCCACTACAGTAGATCCTCTTATCTGGTTCATTATCAGTAGAATCCCCTGTACACTAAAACCCAGAGGCAGCAAAATACTCAGGCATGTGCTTAGAGATAAGCTCATGTTTACATGATTTGCTAGATGAAGACCTACAGACAAGAGCTGTTATGGAGAAAATGTGACACCATATGGACATTCTGTCAATTGTCACATTTCTTCCAGATCTATAAATGCTTTTCAGGTGAAAAGCTGGAGAAACATGGATTCCATACAGTTTAACAGTCCTTCTGCTTCCCTGTAGAGCCAATGGTAAAATCTATTTAAGCTTAACCACCCGACTCTGAATCCTAGCAAGGGAGAGAGGTCAAAAAACCCAGAGCTGAATGGAAAGTCCTAAATTTTTTTTTTTAAAAGGAAAGGAAATGGGGTCAAATGGGAAAGCCAACTGTTACTCGGAAATATTTTAATTCCAGTCTGTGCATCAAATGTTCTTCAGCTACATGAAGCAGATAAAAAAATTACTGCAGATTTCGGTACTATCCTGTCAAGTAGGTTAGCAAAATAAAGGCAGATGGCAAAGGATTATATCTAATTCCTTTTCCTAATTCATCTTTTCCTGCCCATTCCACTGTACTCAGTCTAACTAGAGATTTACTAGTTTAACTTCCCCTCTATATGGAGCGGCAAACTGCATAGTATAGATTTGCAACTTCCCATCCTTAGGAGTTGGACACAACTGCTTTTCAGAAGCCTTTAAATGCTGCTTCTGAAAGAAGAAAGTTTACAGTGTAACAACAGTAGAACTCTAGCTTCATTTTTAAAGGAAACATCCTAAAAAGCCTGAGAATATCAGTGTTTCTGGTCAATGTAGCTAGCCTGCCCAGTAAAAGAATTTCAGGCTGGAATCTCTTACCTAGATGTGGGTAATCTCACAGCACAATTCTAACAGTACTATCCTAAAGATACCTTACTGTTTCTTTCCTCTTTCCTGTGCTGTCTTTTCCTGTGTAGATAAAGAAAGGAAGCTGTGTAGCACAGCCATGATAGTGCCGACAGCGTGCACTCCATGATTTGGTCCCTGCAGACACAGCTCCTCGTTCCCTGCCCCATTCTGTTCTTCCTTCTTCCCCACTCAATTATTTAAAGATATTTTTTGAAAATTCCCATTGGCTTTTTTATGTCTCTGTTTTCAAATGCCTGGCTTGAGACACGCTAAGCTTGATCTTTCCAGGTGTTGGTGATCGATAACCAGCTCCTTATAGAGTCACCGGAGAACTGACACTATTCAGCAGCTTCCTAAGCCTAGGTTATAGTATCTTCAGGGAAATGGGAAAGAGTGCATCCAGCATAAGGTCTGTGCTGCCTTTCTGCTTCTCCAATTGCTTTTCCACCTCCCTCTGTACTAACACCTCTTGAAAATTCCAGATCTGGCTTCTCTTTCACACAGTCTGTCTCCCCCCACCTCCCACTCCTCCACCCCCCTTTTTTTGTATGTGCATTTATCATTCTTCTCTTTGAGTTTCTACATTTCTTCAGTAAAAAATCCAGGAAAACAGCTTTCTTCCTATACCTTTTATTTTACTTTTCTCTCCTCACTTTTTCTCCACTTCCACTCGCTTTCTTTCCAGCAGAAAAAAAATTGGAAGGCACATGTCAGTGACAACAGCACCATCTTCTGTTCTGCAGAGATTATGAAGGCTTCACTCTCATATTTCTATGAGTTCTTTGCAGATGAGTCTGGTTGAAAAATTTGGAGCTAGAGCTGGATCTGAACTGACTCTTCATGAGTTTCAATGCCTGAACAAGTCTGAATGTATGTGGGGAAGTATGGATGTATGAAAAACTAGAAAAACTTCAGCTCTGATAGCAATTATCTCTATGATCCATCTTTATATTTGCCTTTTATTCTCCTCTTCAGAAAAGCTTGGTTGCAAAGCTTAGGCTACTTTTGCTTTCCTTCCCTGTGGCTTGACACATTCCCAGTTTCTGATTTTATTTATTTGTTTATTTATCACAAGTAATGTTATCCTTATTCTCTACCAATAGTACTGCACTGACTGTCACTGGGGAAAATACGCCACACAATTAGATGACAAGATACACACTGGCAGAGAATCAGTTTATTAATCCACATAGAAGGCCATAGACCACAGAAGGTCATAGACCATGTGCTGCCTAAAATGTGTGTCAGTGTGACAATTCAGTGAAATTCAGTGACAACAAAGGGGAGTTTGGGGTATAAAAGAGGAAATGAGGCGGGAGTTAGCATGAGAAAAAAAGTGAGTGGGGGAAGTCAATTAAATAAGAGGATGGGGAGGGATAGGCTAATGGCCCTGGACAGGGAAAGGGATGAGAAGCAGCATCCAGGGTTTGTTCATATTTCACAATGGAGTTTGGTGATAGAAATGTGGAGCCAGCTGCTCAACAGGTACCTTGTGGGCAGTGAAAGCTGACATATGGTAATAGCAGGAGACATACTGTTAGTCAGATTGAGATAGAAGAATCAGTGTTGAAATTAACACTGAAATGGAACTGGAGAGGACAAACTCCAGGCTCACTGTTAAGTGGGTAGTAAGTTCCGAATTTAAAAGGAGGAAGGAGTGAAGGTGATAGCTGGAGAGACAAGCTGAATCTAATTTTAAAACAGTAAAGATTAAGACATGCTTGCACTGTGACATGAAAGAGCCAGAAGAAAGGTTTAGCAGCAGTGCAGGGGAGGTGAATGAAACAAGAATGAGAGGATCAGGAGGTAACAGCCCAGCCTCTTCGGAGAGATGTTGTGACCAGGTTTCCTGGCTGCCTATTGATTATTTCCTCTTTCAGTTTGAATACTTCTGCCTCTATCCCTCTTAGCAAGGGGGGATGAAGGACTTTAGGGCAAACTGCCAAAAATGAGGTGAGTTTATTCCTTCCCTTTCTCACCTCTTGTAACTCTCTTTTTCCTTATGCCCTGGCAGATAGCAGAAGTTTCTCAGTAACCGCCCTTTCCTAGTCCTTCCACTTCCACCCAGCTTGTCCAACTTCACCTAGACCTAGAAGAAGATACATATATGTCTGTACTTGGGTATGAACCTTTACCATAGTACACGGTCACCGTTCCCCATGCATGCTCCCCACTGCAAGCACTGTCTTGGAGTGAGATACATGTAAAAGCCATGTGCGCTGCTTGTTTTTTGTACAACAGCACTAAGGAAACCTAGGAGAGGACATGAATATACCTAACTATCTGATAAAGTTTATTTTATGGAACTCAAATGTGCCTTTCATTTGAGTCTTCCATATTATTGTGGGATAGGGATGTGGTGGGAAATTTTCTTCGTGACTCATTTTCAGAAATCCCCCATCTACTTCTCCTGTTCGCGGTGGGAGAGGAGGGAAAAGGCTGTGCTATGTACCTGGTCCCACTAGAGATGTTACACTACACAGACAACACTCCCGTGGACTCCAGCAAGGAAAGAAAATGACACTGCAGGGTCAGGTAAGCCCTACTCCATATAAGCTGTGTGGAATTACCTGTAAATGTGCGGGTGGTAGTACGGGACTGTAGGAGTTTTCATGACAAGAATTGTACTCTGTGTGATTCAAACCCACCATCAACATGAAACTTTGGCCTGGGCTCTAATAGTCTAATGTGGTGGCTTAGCTCAGCAGTGGCTTTATGGCAACAGCATAAAACATACTTCCAACATTGTAAGTAGGGATTTTCAAGGCTTTTAATTAGTTGCCTGTAGTTTATACTATAGTTTTGTCCGTGATCCTTTTCTAATACAACCAACTGGTGGAATGACTATCCACGCATTTTTTTCCTCATACATAATTGCCTGATTGTGTGATCACAAGGAAAAATGTTTACATCAGAACAAATATACATTTGTCTACAGGGTATGCATTTAACTAAGGTACTGATTTTTTAACTAGGCATATGAGGAAGGGACCTCAGTCCTCTTGTATTACCAAATTAGTGTACCATTATGGGTCCTGATGCAAACCAATAAACGCTTATTGTTAAGTGCCTGAGTTGTAAAATCTTTGTCAGCTAGTTATCATGTGCTGGAAATCCAAATCATCAGCAAAGGTGCTGTTATGAAGTTTCAGGTAACAACCAACAATAATATGTGTTTCACATCTTTGTCCTACCTCCCTTAGGCTCAGGAATAGTATTAAATGGCACAGAGAGACTCTGGTGAAGGGAGAGGAGTTTTAGTAAGCTTGATGCCTGTTACAGGGATTTGAGCAGCATTTTGTGGCCTATAGATAATAGTGGTCTGTGAGGAGGACATGTCCCAGCTGGCCATTTATTTGAAGGCTGTCTGACAATGTGGTGGACTGGGTTTGATGTTTCAGGTAATTCCTCTTAGTCTTAGCTTTTTAAAACAGAGTAATCTGATTGAGGGAGAATATCTCATATGGCAGAAATAAAGCAAGCATCTGCAGGCTGTCCACTCTTATAAAAAACCTAAAAAAACACTCTTAAAAAGAAGCTATTTCAACCTTTGATCTAGTCCATACACTGAGGCTGGAAGGGCCATGGATAGGTCAGGAAATATAGAATATCTTCTAACAGGACTGCAGAGAGATATCGGTGAGTGTGGGGTGTTTTGAGGGCTGAAGCTGGTGCAGTAAGTCCAGGCTGAAAGGGCTTTGGGATGCTAAAGGTGGCTACAGGTGGCAGGCTGGGGGCTGGTGAGCAGGGCAGGCTCGGGAAGGAGGCAGGAAAGGGTTGGGATAAGCTTGGAAAGTATAGAGAACAGATGGTGAAGTAGGGGTATGTGTTGGAACTGTAGAGCTGGGAAGCACAAATTTAAGGTCCTAGAATGAGGACACTTAACGAGGACACTTAATGGGTACTGGAGAAACTGGAGGCCCATGGCTTAGAGGGGTATACTCTCCATTGGGTTAAAAACTGGCTGGAGGGCCAGGCCCAGAGAGTGGTGGTTAATGGAGTTAAATCCAGTTGGTGGCCAGTCATGAGTGGTGTCCCACAGGGCTCAGTACTGTTCTCTTCAACATCTTTATCAATGATCTGGACAAGGGGATTGAACGCACCCTCAGCAAATTTGCAGATGAAACCAAATTGGGTGGGAGCGTTGATCTGCTGGAGGGTAGAACTACATGTGAAAGAGATTTCAACTGTAAGGATCCTATTTAATAACATACATTACACTCATTCCTCCTCTGAAAAATGTTCTTCTGCGTGTGAAACAAAGAACTAGGTTTTACTTTACGCTTAAGTAAATGTACCAGTTCGAAAAGTTTTCTTGAGTTTTTTCTAGATTCT
The DNA here is from genome assembly GCA_004320125.1 of Scolopax mira. Taxonomy (NCBI): domain Eukaryota; kingdom Metazoa; phylum Chordata; class Aves; order Charadriiformes; family Scolopacidae; genus Scolopax; species Scolopax mira. Next base: position 155,914 of record BJBW01003104.1, read on the forward strand.
GTATTTTATATGTAAGTGAACACATGCAGAGAGGTAAAGCATATGGAAACTGTGTAAGGTAGCAGGTTTTAAATAATTCCTTTCCACCTTCTGTTTCTATAGTCACACTACATGTCCATTTCTAGTAAGAAGTGTCAACCATTTTGCAATTGGTAGACTCTCAACAAATTTCTAATGAAGTTTAGGGAAAATGGATAACCAGGAAAAGGAGAGCCTGTACTGCTTTCAGAGGACTAGAAGGTTCCAGGTTTGCCCTTTGCTACAACCCAATCTTCTAGGAGAGCTGGTTTGCCATCATTTTTGATATGCCAATTTCTAAATAATTTTTCAAGGGAATTGTAATCTTGTCTAGTGAATTTACACTTACTGGAAATGGGGCTGCTTTTCTTAGTGATACCCTTTGGCTGCTTGGGAATTGTTCTCTGGCCCCAGTGCCGGTGTCCAGGACCATCGTACCAAGCTAAGAGCACGGAACCAGCACCCAGGAACCACTCCAGCAGACACAGGCCCTTCAGGCCCTCGAACACGGCGCTGACACCCAAGACATCTCAGTTAGACCCTCTTTGCCTAGCAGTCCCGGCAGCTGGGAGGGGACACGCACCCCCCCGCGCCGGTGCAGGCCTGCGGGGGTGCACAGCCCCGCACGACCCAGCAGCTTTCCAGGCGCTTCCTCCCCAGCCCCTGCGTGGCAGCCATGCACCTCCCATAACTTAGAATCACAGAATTGTTTGAGTTGGAAGGGACCTTAAAGGTCATCGAGTTCCAACCCCCCTGCCATGGGCAGGGAC
>BJBW01003104.1:158296-187054 GCA_004320125.1 Scolopax mira
CCCCGCCCCCCCCCGTCACCCCTTCTCTCTGGCACACACACTGGAGGTGTTCTTGTTGGGTGAAATATTTCCAGCTTTGGTCATTGAGGGTATCTGAGTAACCATTAATTTTTATTTCTAATTTTAAATGCTTAAAGCATCTTGGATTTATTCGTTTGCAATAAATTCAAAGCTCCCATCTCTCCCTGGAATAATTCTGGTTAAAGCAGTATTCGCTGCTTTACAGAGCTAAGAAAAGAAAATCTGGATCCCAGCTAATTGCAGGACCATGGTGTCCCGTTTCTTATTGAAAATCAGGCTATTGCAACTTAATAACCTAATTTTCTAATTTTGATGATTAGAATGCTTGGTTATTAGGAAGTATTATGATACACTAGCATGGAAGTATCGGTTTTTCTTCAGTGCTAAGCTGCAATTGAGTGTTATATACCAAGTGTTGGGATCAGTTGCAGAGGCATTACAGGTTTGTTTAAGTGGTGTGTGTTGTCATTTACTGTTTTAATGTTATTGAGAGTGAATTCTAGCCCAGGAGTAAGAGCCAGTTCCTAGGTTTGAGACATAAACTGACTACTTACGTCTGATTTGCATTTCAGATCCACGTCATAAAGCCAGTATTGCCAAAACTAAACAGTTTATTTGATCATGCTATATCAGGGGAAAAAGGTAAGACAACTTTTTCTGAAACATCTCCTAAATAGTAGGCAGTTAAGTCACACTTTTTTTTTTTTTCTTCTGCTGTTTGTTGTTCTGTTTTGTTTATCAAAGTAGCTGTTTTCTGGGTGGCTCTTCCAGTTTTTGTGGGTCTACTATATGCATAGGTTGCTTGGGAGACATGCATGAGCAGTGCCGCTATGTTCTGAGAAGAAGAAATGCTAGTGTATGCTTATTGTTGCTATGATGTCTTGAAATATTTTTTTTCTATTAACAAACCTAACTAAATGGTCCTTTCCCACTACATTTTGCTTTACTTAAGCTAATGTGAAAATAAAACAAAGCTAGAGATTCTTGGGGTGAGTCTTGAGAGCCCAGTTACCTTGACAACTCTTTCACTGGAAGTAGGGAGAGAAAAAATGAAACAAGTGCTAAGACAGCGTGGTGAAGGATGTAATGTCATCTTCTGTAGGGCAAAATGGAACAGATCAAATTAGGTAGTACAAGATGTTAGAAGTTAAAGTTCAGAGATTTGTAAAGTGGAAAGACTGTTAATGGGGATGTGTTGCAGGTGAATGCAGTGTTGAGATGGGGAGAGTTGCAGGAAAAATGATGTGTTTTTTGCATTTGTTAGTCGTTTTAATTTGTAAGTACTAAAATTTAGAGGGTAAGTTTTGAAAGCCACGTTCATAAATGTTCCTTCATATTGGAGATTTAGCAGGGTACTTTTATAAATCTAATAGCTATAATCATCTTTCTGAAATGTCCTGTGAATTGACTGTGATGCCCAGAATGTCAGTATATTGTGTTAGTATGCTAATGTGTCTGTCACTGTCGTTTCTGTGTCAGTTTAGAATAATTTGCTTTTCTAACAGGTTGTTGGTTGTTTCACCCGTCATGGCACATGTGCATCTATAAACGAATGTTTGAGAGTGAGAATAAAACATTGATGAAGGAAGGTGTTCTTCATTTTCTGGAGCTTTATGAGACAAAGCATCTTCCAAATTCACTTGTTTTGTCAGAGGTAAGGGTGTTACTGATACTTGCCAGAACAAATGGATGTTCTAATTTGTAATATATCTTAACACTAATTGCTTTAGTAGTGTTGAAATTAGGCACGTTCTGTAAAAATTACATCTTAGCTGGGCAAGTGATGGCAATATTTGTAAATGGCATCAAATATATAATTACTTGAAAAGTGGCCTGGCTAGAGGGAATGCACTTTTGAGTGCAGTCATTCATGCCTATATTCAAACTAATGCTCTTTAATTAAAGTTGGCTCCCAATTTATTGAAATTTGTTTATCTGAAGTGAAATTCTCAGAGGTGTAATTGATGCTTCAGATATTCGGAGTCCCCTGAACCTTTCCAAAATTATTAATTAATGATAAATGATTGAACAGTGTCTTGGATAGACCTGATCAATAGACTTCAAGTCTGTGCATAGTGTCTCCTGCTTAAGGATGGATTTTGAAGATCCTGTGAGGATCTGTGGTGGAGGAGGTGAATTTCTCTGTAGTACAATCTTTATATTACTGTATCCTATTAAAAAGAAAAAAAACCTTTGCAAAATTCCATATGTGGACAGAAATATTGTAAGTTTAAAGTTTTTGATTTTTTTTTTCATTAGTATGATTTGTAGGTTGATGATTTGTAGGTTGATGCCCCCCCAGCCAGCCTACACCTTAGTAGGTGTATATTATAGCAGTATAGTAGGTAGTATGTTATACTGTTGGGTTTTTTCCTACTCTCCTTCATAGGAGGATTGCCCTCAGAGGTTAACACTTCTGACTTACACAAATTAAGTCAGCCTCTTGATGACTAACTTGAAATTCAGTCAACCTTAAAACACATGCTAAATCTTTCTGCGTGTGCTGGCCTCTAGTCTTTCTTTTATTTCATGCTTAAATATCTTTTCTCTGTCCTTTTCCCCAAAAGATTTCTTATTTGTCTACTGCTTTCACAACACTCTGTGAGATGTACCTAGTGAAAAAATTGCTTTGCTTGTTTATTCTTCTTCTTCCCTTTCTCTTTAGTTTCCTCTTCTTTCTGCTGCTACTAGTTAGTACTAGCAAGAGTGTTCTCTAATTTTTGATTCTGTCCTTTTAAACTCTGGTGAAATAAGTCTGGTTAGCCTCTATGTAACAGTGCCTTGCGAGTGTACATTTAGCCATTGTTCTTGTTTCCTTTTATTAGTTTGTTATCGGGCCATTAATGGATGCCCTCTCAGAAAGTTCCCTTTATAGCAGGTAAGCCACTAAAACTTTTTTTTAAAAAATAAATGTATTGATGATTGGAAATATATTCAAATAATACTGTTTTGAGTATGTGGGTAAGGCCTTGGGTAAAGGAAAACACATTAGTAAACAAATGGTGTTGCTAAACTCCCTGACAGGTACAGAGTTTTTCAGGAAAGGTGGCAGACTGTGAGTAAGAAGTGGGTTCAATTTTATGCTAGTAGTAGCATCATAGGGATGCCCTAAGGTCTTGATTTACACCTGATGTTGAAATACTAATTTGTAAATGAAGTGAGATATGATAAATTAATAACTCGAGAAGATAAAATAATACTTCCTTATTTTCTTGCCACAGAGAGGGGGCTTCTCTAATGGTTGCCAATTCATGACTGATAAAATGTCTCTTCAGTGGTGCCTGATTATCTTTTGGGAAATTAATACTTCTTCCAGGAGAGTATTTGAGGTCGACAGACAACAGCTGCTTCCCTTGATGTAAATACATAAAAAAACCCAAAACAGACAAGTTTGAGGTTTTGCAAGTTGCTGTGCATTCAGTGTGCTGATGGCATTTAGTCCTTGGTGTTGGTTGCGTGGAGAGTACCGAGAATGGGGAATGAAGTGCTAAAAGCACTTCGTGCACTCGGCGTTGGGCCAGATGCAGTGGCTTGTTGATGCAGCTGGCAGTCTGCAACTCTCTTCAGAATGATGTTGGAGGAGCCTTGACTGGCTGACAGGGTTAGGTGGCTAGAAAAGTTGTCACAGCCTATTTATGTACTTTTCAGGGGGATAGGAAGGAATACGACTGTTGCTTATTAAAGTGGTGATCAGTTTGGATCATGTGATTCTGGCTGAAGTGTAGTCAAAATAGGTGGTTTCATCTAAATGTGACAGGGCAAGCATGACTTCTTTGGACTCTGGCAGGAGTTAGGTGGTATCTCAGTCAGCTGGCTGCAGTCTGCTTTCCATGGATGTACCTGATGGGAATTCAAAAGTTGAAGCAAGTGCTGAGTGTTTTGGGGTGTGTGTGTTAGAGCTGTGTTGGATTGATGCTTCATAATCTCTCTTAGCTGCTGTATTTTCTGTGAAAGTGTTGGGATATGTAGAGGAGGGTGTGTGTTTGAGTATACCAAGAATATTTAGAATTGTTATGGTTGATGTCAGGCTGTAAGAGACAAAACTGTAAAATCTCATGACCATCTGAAGCAAACTGTTGAGAGCTAGGATCCATAGTCCTCTGATAGGACACCAGTTGTCTCTGTTGGTCTCATGGAACACTTCTTGTGTCTTTACTTGACCTTCTGTGCCGATCTGTAGTTTTGTTTATACTGACTTTATAACTTGCTCCCTAGCACACTCGTGTAGGTGATCTGTCTTTGCTGTTCTTCAGATCAGACTGGTTGCATCCCTGCCGTGTACAACGGATTTTGTCCCGTGGGCCTTGGCAACCAGCTCCTGGAGGCCTGTGTCTCAGGCCTGAGTAACTGGATTTGAGGCTGTGCTTGAATGAAGGAATGTGCTGCCACCGTGTCCTTAGAGGTGGCATCCTCTGAGGATCTATCCTCTGTGTGTTTGCTGGGTGCTGCTGGAATAGTGGGATAAGTGTAGGATGCAGCTGATGCACTCCATCTCTGTGGCCTTCTAGAGCAGTCTCTGAAGGGAATTAACCACTAAACTGCACTTTTTTGTTTTTGTTTAGGGGCAATCCTATTTGTAGCTGTTAACATGCCAGTTGTGTAATTGATGTTTTAAAACCCAACAGGGCACCAGGTCAGTTGTTGGGAGCCTGTCCTCCTTTGGGAATGAAGCTACAGAAGTTTTTGGCTACTTACCTCATGCTTCTTCCAGAAGAAGAGAAAGGTATATTTCAATCTCACCTTTATCTTTTTCTGAATAAACGCACCAAATAAAAACTATGGACTCATTTTCCAAATCCCATGTAAACATTTACCACTATTTTTTTCCATTACTTGAGAGAAAAAAGATTGTGGCAGGAGAATTTCCAGAGAAGAGAGAGAGATTTCAGGCATTTTAGGCATGCTGCAGTATTACACTACAGAATTGCTTTAGGGGCAAACTGAAGCAGACTTACTTTTTGCATTAAAAAACCTAAACAAATTCCTAAATTCTGAAAGTGAACAGTATTTGCAGATTCTTTTTTCTTTATTTTTCTGCATAGATAATACTCTGATGACAAAATCTTTAGAACTATTCTTTTCTGTCTTTGTTTTGTGACATTTTGGTGTGTGGGTTTTTTAGTTTTGGTATTTTTTCTTTTTTAACCTATGTGCCAGACTTTTTTAGTTGCAACCTGTGTAGTTAGGCATTCCGAAGAGCCAGCCTAGTCTGAAGCCGAGTAAGGATTCTTTTATTGTGAGGTTGGATTGAGGAAGATTTCTGAGATTCTTCCAAATTTTGGGGTTAGTGTAGGCTGAAAAGAAAAAGCAAATTTTGACAGACTGGAATTTAGTATCTATTCTAATTGTATTAAATAAGGGTAGACCCAGTTCTGTTCAGTACCCTGTATTTACAGGTCTGTATTCTGGTTGGAAATACCTTGCATGTTTGTAACACCATAGATGCCCTATTCTCTGCTCCAAAAGAATAGATATATAGATCCAAGGCATATATTTTGTTGCAAAATGGAGAGTCTGTGATCAGCAACCCTGAGACTGGGTCACCTGCTGCTACAAATTGTAGCTCTGGTTTCTTGTTGAGGCTTGCTTTTGCCATGTCAGCATCCGTTAAACTGTTTGGGTCGCTGTGGCTCTGCCATCACCAGACTGAGTAGCAGCTTAAAAAAAGGCATTGTCTAGTACTCGAAATAGTCTGATTTAAAATTCCATTGCTGAACATGGTGATTAGTGGTGATCACCAAAGCCAGTGAGTTATCTCCCTACCACATTACTTTACTGACAGACTTCTTTACAATAAGCTTTTTCCATTGGAGTAATTGGGAAATCACTGTTGTCTTTCATTTAATTTTCATAAATTATCATAGCACTCTCCTGCTGGGGTCCGTATTATTTAAATCAACAAGAAATCACTCTGAATTGCTTATTTTGTTTACTTTTTTTTTTTTTAAGGTAGTTTCCTGTTAAAATTTATTCAGAAGATGACAAGTAGGCATTGGTGCGCTGTTCCCATTTTGTTTCTTTCTATGGCTCTGGCATATATTCCTGCATGTAAGGTACTGGGCGCTGAAGGACTTCATGCTTTAAGGTAAAATGCACACTGCATTGTGTTCATGCAGACTTCTTGTAAAGAAAAGTGCTGAACACTTGGAGAGCCAGGATTTAATTCATATTTGTTACTTCTGGGAGGACGTGATGGCTGTGCATGGGAATAGAAGGTTCTGTGGAAGGTTAATTCAAGAACTAATGCATTGTATCTCTGCTGGTGACTTAAAAAATTAGTATTTTGCCTTCCAGTCCTTTGTAATCACTTCTTTTGTGGCATCATTTTTCCCTTCCATACATGTTAATTGATATATGTCAAACTTCTTCCTCTTCTATTACATTAAAACCTTGTTTAATGGCAGTTGAGGCTATATCAGAGGACAGCCCACAAAAAGGAAAAATGAAAGACTTGTAAATAAAAGGCTAGGTAAAAGTTCTTGGCATGCATGTCATCCTTAATCACACTGAAGTTTCTGAGCCACTAAAAATCAGTAATTAACAGTTTAATCAAATTTGAGCCTTGAAATAAAATCTTAATAGTGGTGGAAGGAATATTGGATAATGTAGTTTACCAAAAAAAAGTCCAAAAAAATTCGGACACGCCTCTGCTGATAAAAGATCATTGAAGGTTCTTTCAGTGTTGTGCTAGAATGAGAATTTGATGGGAAAGATGTTTTATGTCTATATTTATTACAGATAGAAATGGAAATATTAAGTGATCAGCTTGAACTGATTGTTGCTATACTTTCAGATTTGTTGTACTTCCCACTCTCCCTGTTCTCACCTTTTTTATCTTGTCAAATATATGTTTATCCGAGTTTTAATGTCAGTTTTTGAAAATATAGCAGTCATCTTGGTTCCAGATGGTATGCTGCCTGATCAGGCAGTAATTATGTTATACTTATTAAAATTTCTTTGTTAAATACAATCTCATACATTGAAGAAGGTTAATAATCATCCAACGCATGGAAGTGTTTAAACTTTGCAAGTGTGTGTTTTCTACGGCTCATATTTTTCCTCTTTCCAGAGATGTCCTCCAGTGTACTATGATTACACATCAGATTTTGTTGCGTGGAGCTGCTCAGTGCTATCTTCTTCAAACAGTTATGCATTTGACAGTTGTGGTGAGTTTAGTTTGGGGTTTTTTTGTTTTTTTTTCCTCCCTAGTGTAATAGAAACACACTAACACTTTAACAGGGTAAACAGGACTCAAAAAAATGCTAAATACAACATGGAACAATTGCTTTTGCTGGATTTGCAGGGGGTTTTGTGACTAAAAGCAGAAGTGCTATATAAGTACAGGTATGCTTCTATTAACTTTGGTTTTCATATGATGTATTTTTTTTCATTACCTTTTATTGGTTGATGTTTTCTTCTAGGGCTTTCATGCAGTAGTTATGGAAGAGTATCCTATTGTGATAGCCATCGTATAAACTCAGCTGTTAACAGATAGAAACTAAATGGACTTTTCCCAAATACCTAAGAGAAAAAAAGTGTTCATAATATCAGAATGCTAAAGCTGCTATTAATAGCAAGACCTTAATTATTCAGTAGTCAACGAATTCATGTTTTGTTTGTCTTATAGCATGCTTGTTTTCTAGATAAGTAGACCTTCCATGTTGTGTGTTACAGCTATAAACTTGTCTGAGCTGAACTTCCTTTTGGAAATACAGATACAGTACTTACCAGTAACTCTTATCTGTTCATGTATGTTCATTTAAAAGGTATCATCAGTGATTAGTATTATTCTTGTATTAATTTTCAGTTAGATTTTAATTCTTGGGAAAATTTAAATTGTGTTCCTTTGTAAAGGTAAGTTGGTCCAAAAGACACAAAAGTGAGTGTCATGGAAAGGAAGGAGTCAATTTCTTTTTCTGAAACTTTCACAGATGGCAGCAAACTTCTTAAATCCTTATATAGATGTTATCTGTTTTATATGATGTTGGCAACTATTGTATCTTGATTAATTTCTTCAGGAGAAAGTGTCCTTCCCAGAAATTTCAAGCTTTCTTCTGTCCCTTAGACCAGAGGAGTCCCTAAGGAGAGATACTGTGTTATGGATGGAGGTGAGAAATGAAGCTGATTCTATGTTTAGCTAACATTTTTTAATACCTGGTTTACTCTCTGGAAGACCTTATTTTGATGTTAATTAGAGGGGGATCGTCCTCTAAGCCTCAAGATAAATACAGTTTATCCTGTCACAGTGTGGGTTTTTAGATGTTGCAGCTTGTATTTAACAGTACTGTTACATTGGTAATGGCAGTACAGAGCTGGCAGGTATGGTTAAATAGTAACATACTGGTTTTAATTTAGCTTTGCAGGTGGTTTCAAGAGAATGACAGATATTTCAGGAAGTCTGTAACCTCTGATTTTGAGCATCTAGAGGCATCATCATTATGTCAATATGTACGCGGCCTTTTGGTAGAGTACCTGAAGACACCAGCATCTGAAAGTAGGTTGAATGTTTATTAATGTAAAAATATTTTTAAGATAATTTAAACAAAATAATTACAAAAATCCTTTGGATTTTAGAAGAGCCGTTTGTTTATTTATATTATACTTACTCAAATTCTACTTAATTTGTGTTATGATTTTTAAGTTTGAAATTTATTTTCTAGTTCCAGTTTTCCTTCATAAAGTACAGTCCTGCGGTATTAATTGAAAGTTAAACCTTAATACTCAGTTCTAATGGTGCACTCATGCTTTTCCTTTTGATTTTATTTTTTTTTTTTGGTTACTTTTTTGGTGATGTGAGAAAACAATGGAGTATGGGGGCAGAGGAAAGCACAAGGGAATGTGAATAGTTACAGGTTCTGTAGCCTTTCTCAATACAGCTTAGCAAAATGAGTATATTTATGGTAACACAGCTTGACAGCTTGCCATGTGCCTTCCTGTGCAGTGATGGTCTCGTGATCTTGGACCACTTGCAGCTGACGAGCTGCTGGGCATTATAACCAAGGAAGGTTCTTTGTATGCTCTATAAATCTGCAGAGAATTCTTTCTTCACTGCCACGTTTTAAACAATTATAACTTTAGTTTAGAATTTTCTTTTCTTTTTTTTTGAAAGGAATGAATTGAAGAATTGAAAGGAATGGCAATCTGACTTTCTGAATACTTTAACTTTTGTGTGATACTCAATTACCACTTCAGTATTGCATTGTTATCAAATTCTCTATAGATTTTTAATGTCCAAAGTCAAAACTGAACACTTTTTTAATATTATACCTGTATAAAAGCTAGGCTGGAATTTGCTAATGATAAATAGGTTCAGAAGCTTCCTGCAGCCTGGAAAACATCACTCGATTGTTTTATGGTTAGAAAAGTTGCAGGCAAATTTTCCTTCTAAATGTAAACGCTTTGCTAAAAATTTTGGCATATCATCTCTCCTTCCTGAAATGTTTAGTTCTTGGTCTATATTATCTGTAATTTCATGGCAAACATCTGTGTTCCACTTCTTAAAAAAGTGATGCTTGTAATTCCTGGTTTGAAATGAATCTTAGCTTATAAGGAGCTCTGTGGAAGGAAAAAAAATAAAATATTGAGCGATGTCCATCTGCTTGAACCATGCCTCCAAAGTGTGTTTTGCTTTCTAAATTCCCCAAACCAAAAGCATACCAGTCAAGAAGACCTATACCCAGTTTATGCACTGCTATTTAAGAAAAATTTTTATAAGGATGATGATGTAGTTTTCCATAAAAGACCTGTGAGAAGAGAAACTTTAGTTAGTTTTTTTTTTACTTCCTTTTGACAGAATAGGTTAGTTCTTCATATAAGTTTCAGCTGGTCAAAATTACAGCAGATGTTTCTGACAAAGCATAATGGAATTATTTTCTTGGTTAACTTCATTTGAATATGCTAATGTATTTTTAAGAGCAATAGAAAAGTCTGCTGGGAGCTACTACATAATATAACACGTTTCTATCTAGATAAAAGAATACAGAAAATTAATAATAATATCTTGTTAGCATTAATTGTTTTTATACTACTAATTTATTTAATAAGTTGCAAATGGAAAAGTTTTAAAAATTAACATGAAGGTATTTTTTAAATGCTGTGGAAACCTTAAAATATCTTTAATCAGGAGAAAATTGCTTTATGCCTGACTGGTTTGAAGCTAAGCTTGTCTCAACAATGATTCTCTTGGCTGCGGACATGGAGCAGATGAGGAATAAATACAGGTAAGTATGAAATACCTTATTTTACATTTCTCTCTTTTTCAACCTCCTCGCTCCTGAAGGATTCGGTAGAAGCCTGATCAAATCAGGAAGTTGTCCACTTTTCTCTGTAGACTTTCTGTCAGTCTGATCATTCCTTTGACCTCATCCAGCTGTTGCTGCCAACAGGCTGGGTAACATTTCTAAAGATACTTGAAACGTGTCCTATTTATTTCCATAAGTGACTTCAGCACTTAAGGCAGATACTCAGAAGAAGAATTTCTTTTTAATTTTTGTTTTTGTGTAGTGGAAAAAGCAACATAGAATGGATTGAACTAGAGGCTTTCTTGAACCCTCTTCTGGATGTCTTGATGAAACTGGGCAGTAATGTTTACATATCAACACTGAAAACAGATAAAAGCCTACAGCTTCTCTTGAAGTTATTGCAGACCCGTTCGTTAAAATGTTCCAATACGCAAGATGGTTAGTGATATCTTCAGTATACTGTATCTTCTATTAATATTAGTCTAACTAAAACTAAGGTACTTACTGTTTTAAGGCTATATTATCAAATTAATACTAGTCTAGAAGTGGTAAATGTAAAAGTTGACAATCTGGCATATCTGTTACAGAGTTGAGCTATGGGGCCAATCCTACAGGGGCTCTTCTGAAGGTGTCCCAAGGGCTGGGAGTTGAGAATGTGGAAGGCTTCTGAGAAAGCAATGGTTATCCATTAGGATTAGATTAGCAGTTAGCTAAAATGTGGAGAGTGCAAGCGTATTAAAAAAATATATAGGCCAACCTACAGATTCCATAAGTTGTTTAGACACTCCAGAAAGAAGTTAGCACAGAAACTGGGTATAACATGCTTAGTTGCTACAGGTTCAGCTGGAGCCAGCCTTCCCTGAGTGCATGGTTAGTGTTAGACATATTGTTGACTGGTAGGTAATTTTATCTCAACTAATGCTGTTCAGACTACAAAAGACAGGATGCCTCTGATTATTTCCCACAGTTAGGTGTGATTTCAGTAGGCATGCTTAACTGACTTGCTTTAGTTTGACCTTGATGAGAAGCAAGGAGGTTAAGAGGTACCCAGTTAAGCACAAGTCTGCTGATCTGACTCTCCTGGAGTTTTGGCCTCCTATGGATTGAGCACATTAGCTTGTAGAACTTTCAAGGCGGTCTGAACAAAAGCTATGGAGTCCTTACTACTCCTTTTGTTAGAACGTGATCAATTTGTAACCAGAACAGACTTTTTTTCTTTTCCTGAGAGAAAATGAAAAACTGCAATATTATTTTCATTAATTGGATGCTGAATGGAACAGGAGGGATCTTGGCATTTGGTTTCTGCTTCTCCAGATTATTTGGGGATTTTTTAAATTTTTTTTTTAGTGTTTTCATAATATGGAATACAGGAGTAGCTTTGGAGTGGGGGCTATAGATCTAGGCTCTTGTATGAAGAAAACATTATTTCAAGTTCGGCATCCAGGTTTCATGAAGAAGTCTAAATGCAGCTCTGAAGTAAATGCTTACTCTTATTCTAAAAAGTGCTTTATACATTCACACACACCCTGTGGATTTTAGCTGTTGGACTGAAATATTGAGCACTAATTATGCAGACTGTCAAAGTTCATATTGTGGGGTGGTCTCTGACTGCTGGAGTGAGTTTCTTCAGATGAAAAGAAACGAAGATGTGTTCCAGCTGCCAGCGTGTGCTCAGTCTGCAGCACAAGGCTAGAACAAGCCTGAAACAGATCCCTACAAAACACATACAAGTCCACGTTAGATTTTCAGTATCAAGAATATAACTCTGTAAATAACTTCCTTGTATGCCTTATTTCCTTATGTGCTTGCTAATGTAGATGTAATTGATTGCTCCTGCTTTTGGAATTTTGATGCCTGACTTAGCACATGAAGCTCAGCTAACAGAGATCTTGAGGCTGAACATCACAGTTGTCTCCATCCTTTTGAACACTCCCATCATCAGTGGAGTCTTTCAAGAGGCTTTTAGAATTGGACTTGCAATATTATGTCTTTTTGTGTTAAGTTAAACGAGGATTATTTTTCATTTCTTACATTATTATCTACAGTGTTTTCATGCTTCTTCCTCCTGCACAGGAGAGCCAAGTAATAGATGATGTTTCTGCAGCTCTGAATTGACTCTATTGAGGGGTGAGAAGAATAACGCTGTAAAATACAGAAGTTTTGTTTCCATATTGATTAAGCATAAAGTGAAAAGTCCTGTCTATCTAATGGAAAATGATAAAATGGGAAGGAAGAAGAAAGGAATTTAGGCTTATAAAGCAAAAATACCAACAATTGAGAACTGTTTAATTTAAGAATATTTTAATGGGGATAGACATGTCTGGAATGCATGCTGAAATCAGCAGCATTTTTCTGTAGGTCTTGCTGTCTGTACTGTTGGTAGACTTCACTATTTTAAACAGTAAGTTTTTGCTAATTTTTTTATGGCATTGCAGAGTCACAGTGAATTGGATTTTACGTCTAACATGTTTATCTGCAGAATTTCTGAATTTTAATTGCAGAAGATGTTTTAATGATTTGAGATTTATGATGGAGGTGATAATAATCTGATATAGATATATGGTTTGTTCTAAACAAATTAAGCATTACAAATGCAGTCCAATGAGCTGTTTTAATAGAGGACATTTAAAGTAAGTACAGTATAGATTTGTGAGTTCTGGAAATACCATCTCTTTATATTGCTACTGTTTGAAGGGCTTCCGTTTCATCATAATTTCACTACATAAAATGTAACTCGGGGTAATTCTCCCAAATACTGGAAGTAATGACTGATATTTTTAGAACAAGATGGTCTTGCAGAGTTTTTTATCTCCTTTTTCATATTGATACCTTATTTCTTTTGCTTTCAGCTTAGCCCTTAACCCTTGAAACACAGACTGAAGTGTATTTTAGCAGAGTGGCTTACCTCCCTTGTGTAGTAAACTTGTGTCTTTTCATTTGTGAAATGCTATGCACATGTGGTACACTTTGGAGCCTAGCCTTTTCTTAGAGAATGTATCCCATTTCGTGTTCTAAGCTTGTCTGTTGATTTACAATGTTAAGCCAGGAAGCTACTTGACTGGAATCTTGTAATATTACTCTGTATTGTAAGCCGAGTTATTTTTAAACAGCAAAAAAACCCACAAACAAACAAACACCCTTAACCAAAACCAGTTTTCACTTCTCTATGTATTAAAGTTGATAACTGCATTTTTTTCTCATACACAATTTATTGCTGGATATGGAAAATTCTGTTCCTTATTAAAGGAAGTCCATGAATAAGCTGTTTGTGCAGATGGTTGGAGTAGGACAACAGAGGGAAAAAAAAAGTTGGGAACTTTCGCTAAAGGAAATTATGCTTTGGTCTTCTGGTTTTGTGTAGGTTTTTGTTCACTGAGTCATGATAAATGTCAGGAAAGAATATAATGTGGTTTGATTCTTTCATCCCTATGGCTTACACTGATAAAAACTACAGAACTGTTTTAAAGTATTCCTAGGTATTTGAATACTTGTTACTGTATAACTTTGATTCTGTAACTTAACTAAATCTGCTTGATATATTTCTTGAGGAAATTTTATTTCTGTATGTTGAAACGTTTCTTTTTTTCTCTTCATACAGATGGGGTATTGTTTTTTATCTGGAAATCTCTAGTGACACCTGTGGAGAGCATTCTTGAATTTCTTCTCAGACGGCTTACTGCAAATGAGTTAAGCACTGTAAGTAATTACTCTGATATATTTTGGTGTGATTTTGCTTGTTAGTTTTATATGAAAATTATGAATACTAGTAAATCAAATCTTTAAACACCTAGAAAGTCAGTTTGCATGGAAACACTTCTCTTAACATTTTGAATGGTCACAGTAAGAATACAGAAAAAAAACCCCAAAAATGTCTTGAAAAGCAGTGTTTAGTGTCTGTGGTCCATATTCCTTGTTCCTTCTCAAATCTAAAGAAACCATATAGTGAGAAATCATGAGTTTCATGCTATACTGTATCATATCTGCTATTACAGTTTAGAGATGTTTGGAGACTTTCAGTACTCAGCCTGAATATATCTTTAGTGACTGTCTTCCACTGTTTGCTCTTTGCTGTGGCCAGTGTTTAAGTTTATACCTGAAGGGAGCCTGTGACTTCTGAAGCAAAAGAACTTGACAGTAGAAGGTTTTGACTTCTTTAAAAATACCCCATTCAATGTCTTAAAGAGCTGCACCACTTGTGATGCTTAGGCGAGCTCAGGTGTTTTTACATAGTGTTCCTTTGTGTCCAGTAAGGGAAGTTAAATAAATTTAACAATTAAAAGAAGTAGAGATTTCTTTCAGAATTTCACAGTGTCTTCTGAGCCATATTCGAAAGCCCTAAACTAGAAGAACCTGTAAGCTGAAAAGATTTAAAAAAAAAAAAAAATCCCAAACCAAACAAAAAACTCCCAAACTTCCCTCTCCCCCCAAAACCCCAGAATTAAACAGAAGATTGTTCAGCTGAGATGACTGCTGTTTTCCTTCTGCTATCATTGTTATTATTAGTTTTCTTTCATTTCAGTTCAGTTCCTTCTTTTAGTGCCTCAGTTGACCTTTGTTTCCTCATTTTTAGGTTGGCGATCTTGAACGTTGTGATTTATACTTAGCTTTAATTCCAGAGATAGTGAATTTGTGCTTGCAAGTCAGCTGGAAGAAAATACCATCAATCAAGAATTTCATTTTGTCCCTGACAAATGCATCTATTCGTAATCTTCAGGAGAGAAATTGTGAAGAGGTAATTTAACGTTATTTGCAACAGTGAATATTAATATAAAATAAACCAGTAAATATTAATTGAAAAAAATATTTTGTTTGTGATGCTTATATAACATTTGGGTTATATATAAATAATTATATAAACATACTAGAAGTGCAACTTAATGTACAAATATTTATATTATAAATATATTTTAATATATATGATATCATATTCCCTAACACATGTATGTCTTTAGTTGGCAGTGTAATATTAATGTAAAATATTTGTAGCTAAGATTTTTAGTACTTTTGTGTACTAGAGCTATGTGTAATCAAAAGCTTTTTCCTCAATTATGAACCAGTCTTAATGAGGAAGTTATTGGTAAATGCAAATGTGTTCTGTATTTATGAGTTGTTGAATTTCCAAGCTGAAACATACAAAGAAAAAGAAGTTCCAGAACCCAGCATTGCTTTGGGTTTTTCTTATAGTTATATTCATTGTCCCATAGTTATGTGATTGGTATTGCTAGTATATCTGAGAAATGTATTTTCAAAAAGTAAAGAAACATTAATAACCTCTATAAAAAGAGGAGATTTAAATCAGGATTTTTTAGGCAATATTTTTGCTATTTTCTGGGTTGAATTATTGATCAAGAACAGTTAAAAAGATTGTATGTAATTGATTTGCTAGGTTTAGTTTTCTAAGGAAATGAAGAGCAAGACTTACTGTCTTTATTTGTTTGGTTATGCAAATTACGTACTTATTCCGTAGTTTCAAAGTAAAGATTTTATGGTTCAAACTTAGTGTCTCTACCAACTTCTTTGGAATTCAGTAGAATTGTCATGAAGATTTCCTCAGTTGAGTACACCTTCAGCTTAAGAAGAAAAAAGAAAACACTGAGTAATTACAGATAAGAAAAAAACTGTTCTGTGCTCTAGAGAGCTTGATGATATTTAAGTAACAGAGAGCTTTTAATGCTATTAGGAAATGTATGTTTATTGACTTTTTAAATTGAGTCTTTTTATTTCATGCCTCTTTATTTTGTGTAATAAACACATATATTTAATCAGAGTCGGTGTTGTGACCTTTCAGGTTCTTGGAGCAGTTAGAATGTGGCATTCCG
This sequence comes from Scolopax mira, assembly GCA_004320125.1. Classification (NCBI taxonomy): domain Eukaryota; kingdom Metazoa; phylum Chordata; class Aves; order Charadriiformes; family Scolopacidae; genus Scolopax; species Scolopax mira. The sequence continues at coordinate 174,378 of BJBW01003104.1, forward strand.
AATTTCAGCGGTTGCATTGAGTCTCTGACTATGTGGACTTGTGTCTTTTGTTTTATTAATTGCTATCTAGCAGTATATCTAAATTGCTACCTGTCGAGATAGAAGTGTTCCATTGTAGTTGAGCTCGGTGCCTGCATTCATGAATAAGGGACTGTAACTTGCAAGATTTCACTCTTTTCAGTGCCTGCAGCTTGTGGTTGATTGCTCTGACCCAGCTGAGCAGAGCTGTGTTATGCATAGGGCAGGAAAATAAGGAAGTAGTTGGGTGCAGGGTTGCTACCTTATGATGGCTGAGGTGATACAAATAGCAGGATTATCAAATGTATCAGGAGGTTCTTTGTACCTTATGAGAAGAAATCTGTGCCTCTTTGTTCACATATGGTTTGGTTTTAATTAGGAGCCGAAGCTTAAAGAACAGATTAAAAAAGTAGCTAGTATGGCTTCACTTACAGCAGTTTGTGATATAATGGATCGGAAACCTGAAGCACACCTTGAGTCTCTGCCTTCTTTGGATGCCCTGAAGAGATTTATTTTCTTTTCTCAATACAATGAAGTATTAAAGAAACCATCTTACGTTGAAGAAAAAAGTAGGTACGTGTAATGCTGTAGTTCTCCAGAATATGTAATTCTCCAGAATAAATTTGATTAGCATGGAGCAGTGATTAAGATGCTGGCTTTTCCTGTTCTTTACTTTGATAACTCTTTGCCAAGATAAAAACGAAAACTTCTGAACACAAACTATTAATTCAGTTGCTCTTTTGTCTTAACCTTTAAGTTTTAGAATATTAAAGCAGCTATGATTGATGAGACCAAAGGTTCTTTTGCTCAGTGCTCTAGTGCTATGAAGCCAGAGCTAACTTTGAACATTGCTTATCCTTATGCCAGCCTAAATATATATACACTGCACAAAACCATGGCATGTATAGAAACCAGCTTACTTGGAAATTAATTACTAATGAGGAAGAGAAGCCCAGAGCAAGCCTGAGGGACAAAACCCAAATACATGGTTAACAAAAAAAGACTGCCAGCATGCAGTGATATTTCCATTGAATACCTTCCCAGGTAGATTATGACCAGTGAGACTGCCTGACACCAGAACTGCTTTTTCTGTGTTTCAAAACCTTTTTGTAGATGTTTCTTCTGTTAACTTGTCCAGGCTCCCCTTGAGCCTGGGTAAATTTTAGCATCTAGAAAAAGTATAGTGAGTTGAAGCTGTTTGCAGTGGAGCAGGAATGTGCAGGATAAACTAATACAGTGTGTACTTAATAATATTCTCCTTACAGTCTATGTGAAGAAACAACATCTCAAGGCTGGGGGAAAATTGTTGCTCGTTATGTCTGTGACCAGTGGATTTGCCTTCGTTTTATTTTAAATTCATTTCCAACACTGGCTCAAGAGTATGAAGGAACTTCAGAAATTTCATCATCTACAGTTGAAAGGTCAAGAAAAATTCTAGAGTCTGCATTAGAAGCCCTAACTATTCTTCCTTCAGACCAAGTTTTACCTGTGTTCGACTGCATGAAAGCCCTTGTTCCCAAGGTAAAAGATAAAATAATAGCATGATATTAGTAGGTTTTGGGTGTTGTTTTTGTCAAATGTAACACTTTTTTCTTTTCTTTGTTTTCAGCTGCTGGACTCAGCAGAGTCTCTCTGCATAGAAGCATTTGATTTGGCTTGGAAAATTATATCCTCTTTGAGCAACACCCAGCTAATATTTTGGTCCAATCTAAAAGCTTTTGTTCATTTCATCTTTGATGCTGAAGTTCTAGCTGTTGCTGCAAGTGCAAAAGGTCAAGCGTATGCCAAAATAAAAGAGGTCAGTTAAGAATTCATTTTTGGGAAATGAACACAGATTTTATCTGAATCTAAAAATATATTTTACTTTTTATTTTCCCTTCAAGGAAAACAGGTACTAGTTTGAGAGTCTTGTTAAGACAAAAGATCTGAGAATCAGCTTGAGGATAGGTAAATACATTATTTGTTCTTGCAACACAGAAAATGAAAAGTACTATATCTTGATTTTTCAGCCTGTTCAGTATCTTCTGCATCCTGCAAAAGGGGTTTTTTTGGTCTTTATTTTTACATTATCCACTTCACCTTGAGTATATTGTTCAGGATTTACCACCCAAACTGTTACAAACTATTAATATTCTGGGAAAATTATGCTTTTTTTTTCTAATAGTTCAGACTTCATGAAAAATGCTTTGTTAAATTGAAAAGTTAAAACCGTTCAAAACTTTTAATAGATACTGTTGAACCAGCCAACTGCTTCTTTATAGGTGTTTTTGTTAATCTGAGGGTCCAAGTGTGGAAAACATAAATTATAGTCACCTTAGAGTTCTATTAAATACTGTATGGTAGAGATGCGTCCATAGTTAAGAAGAGAAAAAATGAATTTTTAGTCTTGTAAGATGGATGCAGCTTCCTGTACTCTAGAAGTTTTTTCATGTCAGGGTGTTCTCTTTTTTTTTTTTTTTTAAATTTTGAGTTGCTGAAACTTTATTCAGTACTGGGATGTTGCTTCACCTGGGCTTTGTAGACTGGAAAGTTGTTTCCTATTTCTTTCTAAATAATCTTTCTTGAGTTTTTTGCTTTTTCTAGCCTCTGAGCATCAATTATATGTTTGTGCAGAACAGTCCACAATCACTGCAAGACTTTTCCAGAGCAGTAATACATTATAAATTACCAGTACAAGTATGCTTAAACTATGCATACACCTATGGTATCCTGTGCTGCTTTGCACTTAGCACAGAAAATGTGCTAGGAGGGGTTGCAGTTTTGCTTTGATGTCACCGTAAGTAGCTCTGTCCTGGTATCACACTTGTAACTGTAAATAATAGCAAATACTTCAGCTGTATTTTCAGCCCAGACACTCCAAAATTATTTTAAAATAAAATACAGAAAAATGGATGCTTCCTGGCAATTCGCAATTGCTGTAATATCTCCATATTAGCCTTAGGTATCTTAAAATCTAGTCCCGTTTATTTTCTCTTTGTTCTTTTTGAAAACTTGCTTAAAATGAATGTTACTGTCTACTTTAAACAGTAGGTAACCCTTCACATTTGTAATCTTAATGTGGACACAAGCCAAAGTAAGATAGATACGCAAAGATTGTAACATCTCTTCAGTTGTAGGGATCTGTTAACTTTTTCTCTTAATGAATATCTGTAATGAATAATTGTATGCTTAGTGTTGTAGGAACTGATGAACTGTAAGTTTATTTTTCTTTGATCTTAAAATTTGTTTAAATTCTTAGAATTGCTGTCTTAACTTCAGCATTAGTATTTCAAGCATTATCTAAGGTGTATTTTGCCGATGTTGAGAGTCTGGTCTATGTGACAGCTATCCCATTGTCTGCAGTGGGACATACCATGACAGCAGGCATCAAGGAGGTAATGAAGGTCTCCTATACTCAACAAAGGGCATCTGGTCGAGCCACATTCTGCCCCTTCATAAGAAAATGGAAGATAAAGTTCACAAGCAAGTGCCTACTTCTGTATATTCTTATCCCACTCTTTGGCAGTCTCTATTGCCATTGACGATGCCTTGTGCAATGGCTGCATAGTTTTAGCTAAAGAGGAAGAACAAATAGAACTGCCTAATACTCATGTGTCACAGAAGTATAATTTTAATTTTGTTTACCAAAGTGCACTCTGTCTTTTTAATAACAGTTAGAAGGGGTGGAACAAATGGGTATTGTTGAGCAAAAAGAGGGAATATTGCTCCGGTAAATTCCAGACAGGCTTCTGCAGAGATGTCCAGAGCACAGTATTCTTAGGCTTAACTTTTCTGCTACATCTTTCCTTTTTATTTGTGACTTATTCAAATGTTTATTGTTCTCGAACTGAAATTTCTTAAATTTATTTTGTGTGTTCTGGACTTCTACTGTATTAATGAAACAGGTGAAAAACATTCCAGGATTTTGAGAAAAGTGTAGTAAATGCCATGCTGCTTCTCCTCAGGTGAAACACAATAGCTTGATTCTGGAGTTATTAGGAAAGGTACATTGGCTGTCTTTGCACTAAAAGCAAAGCTTGAATTTTTTGAAAAAAACAAAAAAAACCAAAAAAAAACCAACAGAGGTTTCTAGGATGGTTGGTTTTGGCTTTTTTTCCAAAAAGTTTCTTTAGAGAAGTATTTCAGTTTTTCAGTTTTGGCTCTTTGTGATCTTCTTGGTGCAATTCAGAACAACTTTCTCTGTAAAATCAGAGTAACTGTCAAAGGGTTTTCAGTGTTACCAAAAGTATAATTTTGTAGCAGGGAAAAGAAAAAACTTTGTCTTGTAAGAGCTATCACACCTGGAAAGCCATTGTCATGGACACCTCTCATTGATGTTGTCTAAAAAGGAATTTATAAAAAGAAAAAAAGCACCTGTTCATTGTGAATCTCCCTGTCTTCTCCCAAATGCTTGCAATTTCTTAGGAAAAAATGCTTTGTAACTGAAGTTTACTGTTGCACTTAGCCTAGTGAAGGGAGTAAGAGGGGAACATTGTGGGGCAATTTTTCTTCTTGGTTTGTTTTGTTGGTTTTGGTTTTATTTGAGAAATTCTACATAATTCGTATATCTGAAATAATAAAAAAAGGAAATGGTACACAAATATTTTTCCACTCTAACTCAAATACGACCTTTAGCTTCAACATGAATGTAGTCAAAAAAGAGAAAATTAGTGACACAGTACCTATGGAAGAATTTTTTTTTTCCTAAATTGATAAGGATTGAATAAAACCACCAGGTTTGTAGTCACTGAAATATGCCCAAGTGTGTTTGTTCCAGTTATTGGGAGATTGATGTAAAGCATCTGATGTTATATCTGTTTAAGCAAAGATCAGTCCTGTCTTTTGTTAACATAAATGTCCTGGCGACAAGTTGTTGCCCGTTCACCTGTCCTAGAATCAGGGAATTGTAAATAGATTGAAGACAGCACTTCCCTGGGTAATCTAGGATGCAGAAGGAGATCAGACCTGCTAAAATAAAATCATATTGCAGTGATATCTAATTATTCTAGCACTTCTGAAAACTAAATATTTTATTATTCTTTTCAGATAATTTTCAAGCTCATAGATATGTCCACTACAAAGACTGGAGTCTTCAATGTAGTCCTTAGTCATTGTTGTCGATCTTGGATATTTCCCACTGTTCATGAGAGAAGTGCCTTGACAAATGCTTTCTCAAATGCTGGAAATTATTGTGAACTTATTACTGAGGCTTGTGTCTTTGGAACTGTATTTAGGAGAGATCAAAGGTATAAAAAAAATTGTTGTGATTATTATAATTTTATGCATTTTGTTATCTTTTAAACTTTGAGATAATTACTGAAATTATTTTGGACTTTGAGATAATTACTGAAATTATTTTGGTACACTATTCTGCTAATGTTGTTGCTTTTGTCTTTCATCTGTGAAGACTTATTCAGGATGTGAATGCCTTCATAGAAAATCTTGGAGAAAAATGTGCAGCAAATGTTGTTACAGAAAGGTAATGATTTTGAAGATACATTTTGCAACATTTGGTTCAAATTGTGTCCTTTGTTACAGTAGGAAAGATGCCGGTTTTGAGATGAACTTCTTATGAGTATATTCATAACCTTCTATAATATTGGTAAAAGAGATATTCATCACATTACGTTCATAATTAAAATACAGAATGTACTAAAATGTTAAGTATTTTCTGGAAAATGTATCCCATTTGTTAACCTAAATGGAACTTAAATAACTACTTTGTTCTTGTTTTACTTCATAAAAGGGATACTTTTTAAGATGCAGAAGTGCTGTTATGTTCCTCACCATTGCAGACAAGACAGTTAAGAAACTTGGGCTTCATTGCAGCCAGATTTGAACTTGGCTTTTTAACATTGGTTGTAGGCATTTTTAGCTTACATACTGGCAATAGGTTCTGCCTCCAGTTTTTGAAATAGGGCCGTTTGCTACTGGATTAATGAATTACTTTTTTTGTAGCTTCACTCCCACCTTTATTCAGTGGAAGAAAGTCAGAGAAACGTAGTCTAATATAGGGCTTTGGAAGGTGTTAGTAGTTGTTAAAACCTGAGTTTCTAAGAATCTGTTACCACTTCTAACACTCCTGGATTTTGTCCTAATAACTTCTTCATTTTCAAATGTCTGGTTGTGACAGTTGGCAACCGTGTGATGTTTTGTTACCTATAATGCTATTAATTCTATTCTTGGCATTAATTATTCCAGATATCCCTGAGTAATTAATAGGAATCAAATGTTTTCACCAAAACTGTGTACATAAAATAGTTGTTTTAAGATTACAGTTTACAAAAACTTTTTATGATACAGCTATTTCTATTGAAAATTATTTTAAACACTTAGATGCTATTAACCACCCCTGCTCCTATCTAGAGGTCTTTATCTGGAACTCACTCGGTTTTTCATGAGCAATGATGAACAGACCTTAAAATTCTGGTTCTGGATATTTGCATATTGTCTCACTGTCTCACGACTTGATGGCTAGACGTTAAAGATGATGTTTGGTACTTTTATAATTTAGGAATTACCTTTATGTCTGAAGAAGCAGAACTTGATTTTTCTTTATTTTATTAATATTTTATAGTACAAATCGAGATGATTACTATGTTCGTGTCTGTGCTATTAAATTTCTGTGCTTGTTGGATGGATCAAATATCTTACATAAGACATTTATGGAAGACGTTTTCATCAAACTACTTGATAAAGTAAGTTTTCATTTCTCTTGCTAAGAGATGTAATGCTAATACAATTATTAAAATGCAGAGTATTTATAGTTGACAGGATGTATTTACAGTTGTTGGTATAGCCTGTAGATTTGCCCAGTAATGCACTTTTAAAATTTTGTTGTTGTTAGGAGACAGGAGTTAATTCAGCCAAACCGAAATAGTAAAAGATTCTTTTGGGTTTAGTTCTCTCTTTTCAGTGGATATTTTCTAGCGTCATGGAACATTATCCAAATTGAAACCATTGTTCCATTAAGAATCTTCCTTTAGGCTGCATTTTGAAGCACCACATTACATTTCAACAACTGCAGTCTACCTTATGAATTGAGAGAGCTGTTGTCTCCTTGGGAGACCTTAATAAACAGGATTAATGGTTGGGGTCTGTTTTTCATTTGTGTCATAGATGCTTATGCATTGGCACAGTGTAAAGTCAGTGGTAGGTTACTACAGCTGCTATTAGAACGTCACCCATCCAATCTGGTACTTCAGAATTCTGCTTTGGTCTGAAGAACAAGAAATGGGTGGTCCTTTATTAATATCGTCCTGTCAATTAACTACTGGATTAAAAACTAATAATATTTGTGTTGTAAGATTGATCAAGTGGGAAAAGTGAGCTTTGCATTTATTTCCTTTTTTGCTTAAATATGAAGCTTTAACACGTAAATTGTATTTGCATTTTAATACTAATATAGCACTTGGATCACCAAATTATTTTATTTTTAAAAAGTTAAGGAAATAGTTTTGGGTGTCATGTATTTTGAAGGCCAAAACAGAGTACACAGGGGAAGAACCTAAGTGATACAACAGCATGTATTTCAAATCTTTTTAAAGCTCCATTATCTCATCTGTTTTCTTCATGTAAAATATCTTGCTGCAGAATGTCCATTTCTGTCTCAAAACTAGAGCTATAGTTACAAGCTGATCTAATTGATAGCATGACTAAGTCTATTTTTTAAAAGTAGACACTAAAGTAGAAATGTTTTCATTTATATGGTCAGCTCCTCTTTAGGATCTTTATTTCTTATATAACTACGTGACAGCTTGAGTCTTTGTGTTCAGTTTTATGTACTACTATTTTAATTGATCATATACCGGAGGTGCTGTAAATTCATCAGCTTTCTGCTGTTTGAGAGTCTTAATAACTAACATAGTAACATAAATACTATGTTACTAGTTACGTAAATACTAACATAAATAACTAAGTGGAATTGTCTATTTCAATTTTCCAAACTTCTTATGGACAAGCATAAAAATTTGATTCTAAATAAATTAATACATTTTCCCTGATTTTTTACATTTAATGCTGATACTAGCTGTGCAGTAGATGCTGATTTCTCAGTACAGGAAAATATATTCCCATGTATTCAATTTTAAAGAAAGAACAAGTGATAAACCTTTTAATTTGCTTTTAGGATGAACTGGTGTCCAGATCGAGAACACGTTATTATGCAAACTCCTTACAGCATAGAATTAAAAACCGGGTATGGCAGACTCTCTTAGTTCTTCTTCCGAAGCTTGACCAGGTATTGCTCTTCACTATGAATTCTTCAATAAATATCTGCTTTAAAGAATAATTTGGTGTCACGCAAACTGCATGTATTAAATTACGGCATGGTACAAAAGGCATGTAATCTCTTTGGCTGATGTGGAAGTGTAGTTTCATTCTCTTAGTCCAAAGTCATGGATTTATGATGCATTTCTAGAGGTCACTGAAAACTGATTAATGGATTTGTGAATTATAGGAGATTTGATTGTTCCTGTTAAAGCTAGTTAAAACTGTGTACTGACTATATGATTTAAAGCTTTTTGTTTAGTAAAAATGTTGCTACTTCATGAACACTCAGAAAATTGAGACATTTTGGTTTCATTTAGTGTTTCATCATAATAAAATACTTGAAAAGTGTAACACGAATTAGATGGTTCTAAAACGTTTTCAATTTGAGTATTAAAAATATTTCTAATATTATGATAAAGCTGAGAATGTTCTTCTATTTCAAATTCATTTCTTCATGGAAGTAACCCTAACAATATACTAAATGATTATCTGATTTTGTTTTCTCAGAATTTTGTGTGTGGAATCCTTGACAAAGTTTTCCAGGCTGGATTTGGTAACAATCAGGCATCTGTAAAATACTTCGTAGAATGGATTATTATCTTGAGTCTACATAAGTACCCCCAAATCCTTAATAAATTCTGGGATTGCTTTTCCTATGTAAGTAAGAACTTTGGCATTCACTTGTAATTTGAATAAAGAGGGTGCAGTTTGTTTTCCCGTATGTTATTTTCTATGCATTACAATTTCCCTTTAGAAGCAATGGGCTGCTGAGCAGATTAAATTAACTTGGAAGTGAGTGTGCATTATTGTCTGAGACATTTAGAAATTTGTGATATAGAAGTGGCCAAAGACAAGTGAACTCTTCCAGTTGAGAGGTTTCTTTTTATAATGTGCTACTCTGGGCAGTGTAGAGCTGGCACACTGAGCATGAGTACTCTCTTTCTTTCTTTTTTTTTTTTTTTTTTTTTTTTTATGTTTTGGGTGGTTCGCGAAGTAATTAAGAGTTGGCCTGTAAAAATAGTAAAATAGTAGTTACCTCTATTGGTATCCTTGAATTTGTAATATTGTACATTTGGACTGAGAGAAAATGTGTGTACTTGCATCTCCTCCAGTGTGTAGGAGGAGTGTATAGACATGACTTGCTGTGGTGCCCCTGCTAAAGCTCACCGCTCATAATAGTTAAATGTAGATGTCTTCTTGCTTATCAGATAGCCTAGTTGATACTGTAGGTATTTTGAAAGGCAAAGAGTAGGACAAGAATTAAATTAAAAAATTGGAAAAAAAATAAATACATTTTTTGCCCCAAACCAGGCAGGTTTTTAATACTTCCCTGAGACAACTTTGCTTGTTTGTGATGTGTGCTGTAATTGTATAATTTTTTTAAAATTTATTTTTTTTCTGCACTGGGGAAAAGATTTTCTTTCCACGTACAATTTTTACTTTAAGTGCATAAACATGCACTTAAACTGATGAAAAGTGCTGTGAGGAATGTAACTTTTCCTATTTCAGAGTTCCTTCCGAGTGCTCAAGCAGTTGGAATTGCTATCATTTTAGTAGATGATAATCTGTTGGATGAAAGCAATCTCATGCTGATAACGAATGCACTGAATCATAGCGGGCCCATTCAACCACACAGAGCAAGCAGAAAATGTGGATTTATGAAATAGGGATACAGATTGTACTTTCAGAGGCTATCCTGGAAAACAGTGACTCTGAAAAGGATTTTCAGGATCATACTGAAAAACAAGCTGAACTTGAGCACTTGAACTTGGGGAATAGAAGGGTGGAAACCCATTTCTTCCAGTGCAGAATGTGGGTGAGGCTGATGCTAGGCCATTTATTTTGCATCCGATAACCATGCTCATGATGACATGGAAAATTTGCAAGCCCTGGGAAAAGAATCCCCAAGGCTTTTATTTGCTTTAGAGTTTTTGAAGGCGAGGGGGAATACAATGAATTTGGGTTGAATTTTAGCTCATTTACAACTCTGTATATTTCGTTCTGATTGATGTGTTTAGTAAAGAGCAGATAACATGTTAAGAAAAAATGAAATCTTAGTAATACGAAGTTTGTGTTTTAGTAAATTTTGCTGTGAAAACACAGTTTTTTAAATAGTGTTTATATGCCATCTGCAGAATATGCTGTGAAAATTTATAGGGTATAGAAATGTTTTTATATAGGCATATTTCTCTTTTTCTTTAGGATGAAGAGAAGCTTAAAACAAGCATCTGCACATTTTTATCAGTGTTATCACACTTTGACATTGTTCTTCAAAATGCCTCAGAGAAGGTAAAGTTTGACTAAGTGTTCATTCTTCAATCAGTTGCAGGACATACGGATTTCTAACGTAAAAACCATTTTTGCAGTCAGTTTTCAAAACCTTTTTAACACCTGCTTCCTACTAAGGTATCCTTTGTTGTGGAAAACACTAAGTCTTCTTGTCACCTCTGTTACATATTGTATTTAGGGAAATTAGCTAAATGGCAGATGTTCTGGATACATAGGGCCTGATTACCTGTGAGTCTGTAGAAGAGCTACTCCAGTTTTAACCAAACTTGTGGATGCACCTGGGTAGGTTTTTTTTCTTGCTGCTGTAATTGAGTCTGCATGAAATTGAGGAGAGATAACCAAGAAGAAGATGATCTTTCTATAGAACAGCAGCGCACAAATACGGAGTTCTTTGGTAATAGCTAGTCCATATTCCATTCAGAATTCTTTATTTGGAATTCTTAATTTTTTATTGAACTTAACATAGAGGATGGAATACAGTCAAATGTTACATTAGGTCATTAGGTCAACTACTTCACATCTGCAGCAATCCAGGCATTTCTCTTTATACTGTTTGCATACATTTGCAAGATCAGCTTTCTAAGTACTAGAAAATCAGAAGTTAATAAAGGTTTCCTTGTGTGCAAAAATATAATTTTTAAAGCAAATCGATACATTTGCAAAACACAAGAGGGGCTGTAGGTCTGTGCCCTACTGAGAAGTAAGAAAAGAAATTGGGACTGTGTTCTGAAGCCTATATTTTCTCATATAGGTACTGTTAAAGCTTTGGACTTTCTGAAAGGTTCTTTTTTGAGGAAGCCATTGTTTTTTGGGCCACTCTTGCTTTTCTGTTGTGTTGGTGTGTTTGACTTAACATATATGAAAGAAACTTCTGGGTTTTTTTTTTGTTTTGTTTTTTAGAAGCCAGCTTTGAAGAAAGCCCTAATAGTTGTCCTACAGTGGTGTTTCAACCATAATTTCAGCGTTCGACTTTATGCGTTAGTTGCCCTTAAAAAAATCTGGGGTATGTGCAGAATGTTGCACGTGGAAGAATTTGAAGCTCTGACACCAGTTATTGAATCTAGCCTTCAACAAGTGGAAAACATGCATGGCACAGGGTTAGTAACATTTTTCTGACTTACAGCTTAATATTGTTTTCTGAGCCATTTGCAGCAAGTCTAATTTTCTAAAATTGCACATGATAATTTTTCTGGGTGTTTTTTTTTTTCTTTTGATGGGGTATTCTGTTTAAAAATAAACCAAGACCTTGGAATTTGAAATCTAATTATCAGCAAAGAAAATGAAGTGATAATTCAGTGTAGCATTAAAGTCTGAAAGCACTACAGGAAAAGCTCAAGCGTGTTCAAACAGTGCTCCTAGTGTAGAAGTGGGGTAAAAAAATAATACTGTCAGGATCTTAATTTTCTTACCTGATGGGTTTTGAAGCAATATAAATCATTCTCCCAAACTTCCTGGTACCAGTAAATTTTCAAACACAAAATCTGAGATGGTTTTGGTGTAAATATTTGAAAATGCTTCTGTGGGAGAAAAATGGATAGGGACATTGTTTTGAGTAATGACTAAATGAGCTTTACAGAAGTGCTTTTCTGCTTATTGATTTGGAAATACAAGAATTTGGTTAAATTTTGTACTATCTGTGTATTTGTATCTATTTTTTTTTAAGCCCTGTTTTTAGGAGTTCTTTAAGTAGAATTTTTGAAAGTGTTGTCAGTCAACATAAGCTTGGGACTGCTGCTGACAGGCCTTTTGTCCCCCACCCCCAGATCAGCGTCACTGATAAACCACCCGTGTCAAGACATGGGATGGAAAAAAGCAGCAGAGGAGTCGTCTGCTTTTTATTTTTCTTTTCTTTTTGACAGCTAAAAGTTGTCACTGAACAGTGGGCTAGCATTCAGTTTACTTCAGAGGCTCGGATGGGGTATCCTTTCTTGTGAAACTTGCTTCTTTTGGTAATAGAATTTAGAGACATGTTATGGGCCTTTCTTGGAAAATAAACTTTTTCCTTGAGTGCTGTTCTTTCTTTTTGTTTTGTTTTAAATGGGTCCTTAATTAGTTGTTGAAGTATACAGTAAATTCTTACTGGAGCCTACAGAAGAGCCAGAGAGGGACTGTTCATGAGG